>JAHREE010000422.1:5951716-6177645 GCA_033628505.1 Tringa tobata | reverse complement strand
TAAAAGAGAGCTTTGCTCTGCAAGATGGGCAGTGTTTGGCCCTGAGATGGCCAAAGCCAGTCGCTTGCCCTTAGGAGCCCAGGGGAGACCTGTGCCATAGGACAGCCTCTCAGGCAGAAATTAGGATTACAAAGTCTCTTCCTGCCCTAATTAACGAGTTGCATAATGCTTCATTGGGCAAAGAATACCTGAATTGTGAGTTTGCGCAGAAAAGAAAAGCCAGTAGGCGGGTTAAAAAAAAAGAAACTTCTCCAATTAACTTCAATATCTATGCCACGTTATAGTTTGACATGGAAATTTGAACGCATGCGCCTAATTTCACTGTGCTTTTTAAAGTCTCTCCTATTTGGTTGCGTATAACAGTAAGTAATGGGCAGGCCCACGTTGCACAGAAGACACTTGGGGAAGTGCCCGTGAGGAAATACCTGCACCTCAGAGGGACTGATGACAGGCATCATATGTGCCATGGACTGCTTGGAGCACGTCCAGTGCCAGGCTGAGGTTGTGAAAGGAGTCCTGGAGCTCAGTCATATCCACAGCACCTCCCTGTTCCGTCCTCATCAGGGATCGTCTTTGACTTTCTTCCTCCTGGTCCACAGTTGTGCCTTTCTCCTGATGCTGGGTGTGCTTGGACAGGAAATCCAGTCTGGGGCAGAAAAAACCCAACCACAGGAAACTTCTTTGCTCTGCCCTTCCAACTGCTGCTATTTTTTTAATGCATATCTATATCCCAACATCACAGCTGAACCTTAAATGCTTTTGAAGCTTAGAAGTGGTCAGATAACGTTTGCATTTCAGTCTTGTTTGCCTTCGTACTGCTGGCTGAGACTGCAAGCACGGCCGCCACGGTCTCACAAGAGAGGTTTCACTCACGGCACGTCTGGCCAGGAGCACGCACAGTAGTGCCAGGGGACTCCACAGGAAAGCCCAGCTGTGCAAGGCTGCCAGCCTTCATTTGCACAGAGAAAGTTCAGACTAATGACCAGATCTCTCATGCTTTTCCAAACCATAATTCTAAATATTCTGACAATCATCCATCGCTAGACAAATAATCTTGCAGGCACACCAAGCCAGTTAGGTTAGCCTGACATTGCTTTCCTGTGAATAATCCTCATTTTCATGTGTGTTTAGGACATTTAAATTCTCACTCCTCTTTGAAGCACCCTGAGGCTCATACAGACACACCAACAACTTGTGTGTGGAGGATGAGAGTTGCGATTCTCTGCCGCTGAAGTTGTCCAAAAGAGTCCTGCTTTGAACATGAGCTCTCCTTCGAACGGCAGACTGTGCTTAGACCTTATCACTAACTCTCTCTGATCTTTAAAAAGTCTCTAAAATCAGCTGACTTCTGTTTGTGGAGCTATCTATCAGCTGCCAGCCCTCCGCTTCCTCTACCCGCAGCAAGTTCCCAGCCAGCAGCTGCTGCCCGGAGACCTTCCTACTTTCCTGTCACCATACCAGGGGCTTCAAGGTGGTCATCAGCACCATCACCCCCTTCCCAGGTACTCGTGTCTTGAGATGCTGCCTGGAAACCAACGTGGAGTGTGGCAGTGAGGAAACCACTAGGACTGAGACAGAGGATGGAGCCACCTGAGCAAGCTCAGGCCAGGGAGAGGGAAGGAACTGTGTGAAAGCCAGAGTAGAAGGCACCAACAGCTCCTGCGCCCATCAGTCACTGCTTTGCCTGCTGCCCTTTCCCACAGACTTATGCCTTCCTGTTTGCAGCCTCACCTTAGCTGGGAGAGGGCCCAGAAGAGTGAATGCGGTCTGTGTTTGTGTGTGTGTGCTGGGGAAATCAGGGTGGAGGGCTATGAAGATAATTAGGGGCCTGGAGCATCTCCCTTATGAGGAGAGGCTGAGGGACTTGGGTCTTTTTAGTCTGGAAAAGAGAAGGCTGAGGGGAGATCTAATCAATGCTTATAAATACTTATAAAAAGCGTGGGTGTCAAGAAGAAGGGGCCAGTCCTTTTTCAGTGGTTCCCATGGATAGGACAAGAGGAAATGAGCACAAGCTTGAATACAAGAAGTTCCACCTAAATATGAGGAGGAACTTCTTCACTTTGAGCATGGCAAAGCACTGGAATAGGCTGCCCAGAGAGGAGGTGGAGTCTCCATCTCTGGAGACATTCAAAACCCGCCTGGACAAGTTCCTGTGCAACCTGCTCTAGGTGGACCTGCTCTGGAAGGGGGGTTGGACTAAATCATCTCCAGAGGTCCCTTCTAACCCCGTACCATTCTGTGATTCTGTGATTCCGTAAAAACGCTCAAGACCTTCTGCAAAACTTCTTGTTCCCTTTGGGGTCCCCAGTCAGAGACAGGAGAAGGTCCCTCTGCTGGTTGCAGTGCTCCAGGGGCTGCACCTGTGTATGCCCTCAACCTGCACAAACTCTTTTAGGAAGGTGCTGGAGCCAGAATGAGCTTCTCATTTCGGTCTTCACAGCCCTATGAAGTGACTCACACTCTCTGGGAGCAGTTCTCGAGGGCAGGAGTGGGAGTGAGGTGTCAGAAGCTGAGCTAAAACAAAAGTTAGGTTCAAGCCCAAGAAAATCTTCTGCTGCTGCTGTGGGTGGATAATGACACAGCCTCCTCCAACACAAGGCAGAGCAGCACAAAGCCCAGGCAGCAGGGTGAATACAGGAGAGAACTATTTAAAACTGAGAGGCTGTGCTTTGGGTTTTTATGTGAAAGACCCAATTATGGGGACTTAAGATCCTGTCAGAGCAGCTACTTCAGATGATTGAGTGCCAGGTTGCTCACAGCATGGAGTGAACACTCCCAGGTTGTTTCAGACAAAGTGTTTAAGGACCTGTTTCTTTATCCCTTTTCACATGGCCAAACCTTTCTTACTCCAACAGCTTGCCAAGATCAAGGCTACTGGGCTAGAAATAACTACTCTGCAGCAGCTGATCATAGAATCATAGAATGGTTTGGGTTGGAAGGGACCTTAAAGATCACCCAGTTCCAACACCCCTGCCATGGGCAGGGACAACTCCCACCAGACCAGGCTGCTCAAAGCCCCATCCAGGCTGGCCTTGAACACCTCCAGGGACAGGGCATCCACAACTTCTCTGGGCAACCTGTTCCAGTGCCTCACTACCCTCGGTTGAAAGGTCTGGGTTTGAGTTTTGCTGTTCCATGGGACAGGGGCAATGCAGGACGGAGACAACTCTGACACCCAGGTGCAGCACAGCGGGACACAACTCCAGTGAGAAGGTGGAAGTTACATCTGCTGCCTTTTAAGGTGGATTTGATTCAAGCCCTTTAACTCCCTTCAGCAATAGGAGCCTGTTGCAGGTATTTGTGAGCTCTTACCCTGGCAGCTTTCAGCTCTTGGGGGCTGTTCAGACAGAAACTCAATAAATACCTCTCTGTGTCATGCTTTGGCTGTGCCAGAAAACAGGATACTGTTGGAAATAGTTATTTGCTGTAGAAAAACACCAACGTTACTAAAGAACAGTTGTGGCCTTGTTTCAAATGGTTACTTGCATTGTAAAACGGAGATTTGCCTACACGGTGCAGCAACCTCCTTGGTTTGAAGAACTTCCCCTTCTCTTCTTCACTCAGCGATCCCACAGCAAAGTCCTGTCCCTCCCCAGAAGCACAGGCAAGATATGAATCCCGTGCAACTCCCTGGGAATGGGATTAAGCATAATTAATACTGACATAGGATTAAGCCTATCTAATCCCTCCGAAATCTCCTGTTTATGTCAAGGGGTCTATGCCTGTGCGGGTACGCAATAACCTACCCTCAGTTCTCTCGCTGCAAAGATAATTTTAGGGTATCTTTCTCTCAGTTCACCTGGACAGTAAGTCAGTATTTTTACATAATGGAAAGCTCCAATATTTAACCCCTTAAGCTTCCCCTTTATTAGACAAAACAAACCCGGGTTCTTCAGCCTTTGCCTGTAGGTCATAGTTTGGAATCCTTTCATGATTCTGGCTGCTGCGCTTTAGTCTCTCCAGTTTATCTATGTTCTTTCTAATTGAGCCACAGTGGGCTAGTTGAGGCTTCTCCAGTGAGGGCCAGAACAGAATAATTATCTCCCGCCTCACAGAGAGCCTCATATTGTTGATGCATCTTTATTTTCTGATCCATTATAACTCCAGGCCCTCTTTTGCTGCACTGCTGCCCGCTATGCGTGTTCCTTGTTTGTGTCTGTGCCTCTGCTTCATCCTTCTCCAGTTCAGTAGTTTGCATGTGCACATACTGAATTAAATCTTGCAGAGTTTGGTTCACTTCTGATTTTTTTTTCCCAAGCTTTTTGATCTCTGAACTTACCTACTGGGATGTTCTTGTTGCCAGAAAATCTTTAAAGTATGAAATCTTGATCATCGTCCAAACAGTTCATAAAAATGTGGAGTAATACTGGATCTAAAGCAGGGTGCCAGAGGACACAATTTAAATGTCTTCTAGGTTTGGTGCACTAGTTGATCACAAAAGACCTTTGAGGACAGTTACATGACATACCCTGTTCTATTAATGAAAACCAGACATTTTTCTAGAAGTATACTTTGTCTGTGGTACAGATGAGGGCTCCCAGATTTGCCTGTTCAGCTGTCAGCATTAGTGGCAATCTCAGAAATGATAGCGCCAGCTGACTGGACAGGGTTCACCATGCAGAGATTTCCTTCTGGGAGACCAAAATACCTCTCGCAGTGTATATGGCACCCTTTGGAGAAGCCTGGCTGGCATTCTTTTGTCCTCAGCCAATTTTCAAATGCCAATACTTAGCAAGTACATGAAAGCACAAGGGAAAAGGATAAGACTTCCCCAAAAAAGGAGTGTTTTGTTTTCTTTTCTTTTCTTTGTTTCAAAATACATTTAAGCCAATGTATTACCTTGCAAATGCTCAGTAAAGATATTTGTTGCCTTTGCACATAAGCTTTTGGAAACCCTCATGAATCAGACTGGTGGGCAATAGAGAAATTTACTGCGTGTTAGCTCTGCTGTTGTGTTAATGGGTGGAGGTTGGGCAGCTGAGAAGAAAACTGCCTCTAACTTCTGTGCTTTGGATGAGGTGAAACTTAATGGTGACAAAGGCAAATTGAGCCTGAACTGAGAGCAACCAAACACGCTCAGTGTGGAGAAGTTGTTGGGGAGTGGGGCGGGCAGAGCAGAGGACTAAGGTTGGAGCACCACTGATGGCTGTCAAGGGTCATACTGCATATGTCACACTTTGGTTTTGTTCTGGCCACCATTTTATGGCAGGGAACTGCCATTTTGTTAAGTATTTTTAAATGTACATTTGTAACTCAAGTGCTTGCTGCTGCTCACGTGCTCCCAAATTAGCAAATTCTGCTAATTTGCAAGTCAGTGCTTGTTGAAAAGCAAATTTGCAAGAGATGTTTAGATCCTGCAGTGCACAGGGTCACTGATACCCACGCCCTGGAGAAACACCTTTCCCTCTCCAAGTTGAGAGCTCATCCGTTTGCCTCAATGTAGTAACTTGGTATTTTTAAGCAGGTTGTTACTTTGGCTTTAAGCATCAAATCGTTTTGATAGGAAGAGACCTTCAAGATCATCAAGTCCAACCGTTAACCTAACACTGCGAAGTTACCACTAAACCATGTCCCTCATCACCACCCCTAGCTTAATAAATTGGGTATTAAAAAGAACTGAAAGAGAAATAACAGGCAGGTGATGTTTTTTTCTATGAAATGCAGCAGCCCTGTCCATCTTGTGAAAGCCGGGTTCTGGTCTGGTGTCAGAGCAATGGGACCCTCTGGGATAGGACATCAACGTGCATCCTTTCTTCTGGTGCTTTCCCTGTCTGGTGCCTCAGCCCCTATTGCAGCCAAGCCTGGTCCTGTGGCTCCTTCCCTGGGTGGGACACTGCCGCAGTGACATTCCCAAGGGGAAGCAGGAGAGCACAGGGAAGGTGTAAATGAGTGTCCTGAAGTGAGTGGTGAGCTGCAGGAGGACAGTGGTTTTGCTTTGTTTGTGCATCCTGTGATGGGATGGGATCCTGAGCTGCGGCCAAGGCTCTTCAGCATTATCGCACACATAATTTATGGAAAGCATCTTACATTAGAAAACGTCAGGGGATACCTTTGTTTTTATTAATTTCTGTCATGTGAAAGCAGGCAGACTGACTTAAAAGTTAGTTCAGAGCCGAGCAAGTAACTTCTCTGTGAACTTCTACTCAAATAGAAACAAGCTGCAATTTCTTACAGTAGAGTTATACTGCTGATTCTGCTGGATGTTGATTTTTATACCAGGCTCATCTGCTCTGTTTTTAGCATCTTCTAGTGGGGAATTAACTGTTACAATGAATTCTCACAGGCTCTGAACACAGAGACGTTTATGATACTACCTGAAATGACAAAAATCTACTGTGCAGCATCTCTAAACAAACCCCAAAGTACTCAATTTGAATGGGGAAGAGTCTTGTGCGTGCTTCCCACAATAAACTGCCTTTGGACTGGTGTGGTAAATGCAGACAGACAATAACAATAGATCAGGATATTACAGGAAAAGACATAGTAATTTTCAGTAAAAGAATTGGACAGATTTGGAGCATCTGATTGTTAAAAAATAAAAAAGTGAAAATTCTCACTCAGGGTGATAATTTTTCTTTTCTGCTCAGTATCTTCAGGCTCTTTCAAATGTGTATATGATTCTGGAATAGTTATCTATCTCAATTTGCTGGTAATAAGAAATGCAGATTTGTGGGTAACTAGCCTGAAGTCAGTGATGCTCTGCATAGGAACTGAAAGCTTTCTGCTTTTGAAAGGGACCTAAGACATCATACTTAAGTCTTTAAATTCGGGCAGGTTAGGTGGATTCAAATGGAGAAGGGTCTGATAAGATGCACTTTACCTAAAGGCCAGAAAGGTGGATTTCTAAACTATCAGGGTTTATTTAATAGAGCTCCTGAAGCACACGGGCAACCTTTGCAGCTGGGGAAAGGACAGATGCGGCATCCATCTTCAAAAGCGGGGAAGAAAGCGACCCTGTGATTTTGAGACCACGAAGTCTCTACTTCAGATCCCGGAAAGCCTCTTCACAGCCCCACCAGCAGCAGGGCTCCGTACTTGCTCTACCACCCAACCCTCCCTCTCACCTACCCCCTCGCTCTAGCCAGGACACCTACCACCTAGGGTTCCCAAACGGAACTGGCCAGGACTGAAGGCTGTTGGTGGCCCTCCCCTTGCCTTGGCAGCCCCTTCACAGCCCTGCAGGATCGACCTGCTCTAACTGCTCCACTTGTTTCATCAACACTGCTCTGGGCTAAGGCAGACAGTGGGTGAACTGCCTGAGAGCAGGGAGAATCCAGACCTCTTGTTACGGAGACTTCAGCAGCGTGTAGGTTCAGAGACCTCAGTCCACCTTGTTTAGACAGGGGCATGAGTCTGGACTGAGGTGATGGCTGCACTCAGAACACTTTAACTAATCTGGAATAACTTCCAATCCAAAATGTTTTTTTTCCCCTTGGAGGCAGTGTTCCGACGGCTCTGCCCGTTGCTTCCCCTTGGCAAGATCCCCGTAGTAGTTCTGTTTGTGGTAGGCTTCTTGCTGCAGATTTCCATCCTGAAGATTTGTCCCAGCTCTGGCACTGTGTTCAGAAAAGGCGTATCTCTCTGAGGACAGGCTGCTGGTGTAGACCAGGGGAGTGGCACCTTGCGGGGCAGGAGACACTGCCCCAGCGCAAATTGCAGCTTCTGCTACCTACAGTTGGCCTTGAAGCTGGCACTGCTTCAGTGGTGTTTAGAATTGAGGGAAAGATCCATAAAAATAAAAGGTATTTCTGAATTTCTGCTATAGAATGGGATTTATGTCCACGGCTGGAGGTACAAACCACAAGCCACCACGTCTCATCCAGGCAGAAATGTGAATGCTCTGAGAAAATGGGGGTCAGCTTGTCCCTTGCCAGTCATGTGCCACAGTTTAAAAAAAAGTCCAGAACAGCACATCATAGCATTTCTTTTAAAGGCAAAGTGCTGTGTCTTGAACAATGTGCTAAAATATCTCAACACACAACGAGCCACATGAAACGTTCTATCACAACAAAAAAGTCCCAGCAAATGAGGCAGTGAAAATGGCTGGAAAGGAACAGGGAGCAAACTTAGTGGACATTTTTTTCCAAAAGCTATTAACAGCTGTTACTGCCCAAACTACCGCACGTGTCAAATATTCAGCTATATCCCCGTCCATAGCTGGCTGCCTTGGGAAAGAGTGTGGGCTCCATGGGAAATGCAAGGAAAATTTGGCGCTTTGCCTTCTGACTGCTGTCACTCAGCAAATTAACCATTTATGGTTTTGTTTCAACGCCATTTGCAGCTTCAGAGATCTGCATGTGTGACATGGCCCTCTCTGCTTTTGTTCTGTGTGCCTCGATGCAGCATCAATACTCACAGATGGCAGCCAGGGGCACCTGACTAGCCGGTGGCATTGGCCAACTCTGGGAGGCTTCTGCGTGGAGTGAAGTTACTGCAGAAGAAGGTGCAGCCCAAGCCTGAAACATCACCCTGCGATGGGGTAACTCTGTGCAGGCACCGATTTTGGAAGAACCAAGACGGCACTCCCAGAACAGTTCTGCTGCTCCACAGTAGAGCATATGAAGGCCAGATCTTTTTTCTTGCTTGTCCCATATGGTCTTGGGGAAGAAATGCATTGGTTGCTTTTTGTGTCAGCTCTGCGGAGCTCTTCTCCACTTTTCCTTTGCTCTCAGGCAGCTGAAGTAGCAATAGGCAAGTTGGAGATTCACAAACAGGGCTTGACTTCACTGAAGTCAGTGGAGGGACCAATGGGTTTTTGCATAATTGCCTGCTGAATAATTGCTAGTTAAGCATGCAAAATAAATATTTTTAAACCACCTTCTTATAACTATTCTGGATCTAGACAGCTGTTTTTAGAAACAAGAGGCCTTTCAGCTTAACTAGTCAACTTCCCTGCTATCACAGAAATCTCTTTTATAAGCTTTTGAAAGAGTTCAGCTTGAAAGTCTGTTTTCAAAGAAATGTTATTTTTTGCCTTTGGAAGACATCCTGATCACTTTAGAGGCAAGAAGCCTTCTAATTTTCAGCCTAAGTATATTTGTGGACAGTCTGTACCTATTTGTTCTCCTGCCAATGCTGTGCTTTAGGTTAAACGAATCCTGTCCTCTCCTCTGTTTGCTTCCCCCTTCCTCCCTGCTGCACAGAAAGCAGTTACAGACCTTTTTAGCCCCTGGTTTCCTAGGCTCAGAAAGCCGAGCTCTGGATGCCACTCGGAAAGCCATGCTTTCTCGACAGATTTGTTCAGACAAACTCGTTACAGACCCAGTTGGGTGTACAATATGCATACCTATAATACTCGGGATGGAGGCCATTTATTTCCTGGTTCAAGTGCATCAAACTGCTTGACTTCTTTTCCCCTCAGACACTGTCCTTTGCAGTCCTGTGTGCTTATTTCCATTTAGCCACCTTGCCTTGTCCGCACAGTGAACCACGGCATCCTGGCTAAAACATGACAAAGTATTTTTTTTTCTTTTTTGGCTTTGCCTATATTATCCTTAGATGTTACACCACACCTTTCTCTTTTCACCCTTTTTGTTTATGAAGTCTAGCCCACATTGGTGTGCAGTGTTTTAGACTCTGCAAGTCCCCTTTTTTGCATTCCTGGGAGACTCCCTGCTTGTTCCTAATACTGTTTGAAGCCAGCCCTCTTCTCACAATTGTCAGGACGTTCTTCTGATATTTTTGCAAACAGTTAAAAGCCTGGGAATCTGAAAGATGCCCTTGTTCATTCAACAGTGAGATTAAATCACCGGGAAAGTGTTGTGCTTTTGTTCTGTCCCTCTGTAGTGCCTTTTAGCAAACCACAGACATGTGTGAGAGCGGTGCCAGAGCACGATGACGCCATTCATCTTGTCCATCATCATCCTGTCCCCATTTGGCACCATGTTCCTTTGCGCCAGCCCAAGGATATTTCTGGCTTGCCTCAGTGTGAATGTTTTTCAGTCATGTCATTCTTCTAGAAGCGAGCTGTGTTTTTCTGGTGCAGTGACATTTCTAGGGGGCAAGGGAGGATTTTGTGAGAAAAGTCACATCTCCTGTAAGCAATCACAGCAAGTTTTCAGAGCTGTAGGAGAACCTCTTCTATTTGCCACGCTGACATGAAGCGTCTCAGATCATCATGACAGAGTTTGCTCAGGGCTTCTTTTATCCATGCCACAGGGTGGTTGAAGACTGAAAGTCATCTTGTCCATCCCACTTGGCACGGATTCTTTGGGTCTTGCAACAGATGGCTCCTCCTCCTTTGCTTTTTATCTCTCCTTTATCTGGAGAGGAAATGGCGACATTTGTGTCTCCTTGCCATGAGGGTAGATGGTTCTACTAAAGTGTAACTGGTGGCAAAGTCTTCTTTGTCTCATTAGGCATTTATCTATCAGGCTGCTACTCAGCAGGAAGCTGTGCACTCCCAGCAGGGACAGCAGATGTGGGACACTGTGAGCGTGGTGGCTCATTATTTACTTCTTTACTACTTTGATTAAAGTAGTTTAGTTTCTTTAAAGTGCAGGAGAGCCTCTGTTGTTCGTTTCAGTGGCCAGTCCAGCCCAAACCACCAGAACGTTCCAGTGCTGGAAGGCGAAGCGCTAGGGCAGTCCCGGTTGTTTCTCTGGAGGGAAAGTCCAAGAGGCTTTTTATTTCAAACTGAGGTATTCAAAGCATGGCTCACAATCCAGGAGCCTCCTCTGCAGCCCATAGTGCCTCTGTAGGTTCATTTTTAAAATGTGGGCCTCTAGTTCCCTTTTCACAGCCTCATCCAGGAAGGGCAGATTCTGCACAACATCACGCTTTTCTGGTTGGAAGGATGTTGGAGATGCTGAGGCTGGAACATTTTGCAGAGTCTTCTCCACACTGACCAGCAGGCCCAGTTCCTGCTCCAGTGTGGATTCAGGGATGAGGCCCTCCATGGTCTCCTGGCATTTCTTGTGGTGGTGAGGCATCTTCCTTTCCCTGGAGTGGGCCTCTAGCATCTCTGGAGGTGGAGTGGGAGCACGCAGCTGGATCTTGCCTTCTTGCTGGTGCTCTTGCATGCTGCTGACCTTGACTTCACAGGCCATGATGGAAGTTAGAGAGCTGTTGCTGCCCTCAGCCGTCTCACAGTTGGACCTGTATGAGGAGGAGGAAGAGGACAGGAAGCCGGATCCCAGCTCTCCCAAGCACCCTGGGGGTTTCCCTCCTGCCCCAAAGGAGGTGGCAGGCTGTGTCATTGCCATGGGGTCCCATTCAGCGTGTGCCCGGGGTCCCCTCCCTGCCTGCTGGGCAGTGTTCCCATCTGGTGTAGGAAAAGGGGGGATGACACGGCCAGCTCTGTGCCACGGGCCCATGGATTTCCCCATGTTCTCCCCAAGGCATGCCCCCCGTCCCTGTCCCCATCCCTGTCCCCTCCTCGGTGGCCTTACGATTCCAGGTATCTTGTTAGGTCCTCAATAGTCCTGTTTAATTTCTCAGCTGTTTCACACAGAACATCCAGGTCTGGGTGTCTGAGGCAGCTGCAGAGGGGCAAAGGACAGCATTACCAGGACCTGTCTTGGTGGGGAGATACTGGGGGGGGGAGGCTTATCAAGCTCCAGGCGGACTTGGATCCACTTACTTGGTTCTCAAGGGCTGCAAAGGCTCAACGGGGACAAAGCCTGCAGACCAAGGAGACAGAGTGAGTGGATAGGCCATCCCCACTTGGGGCAGTGGGCATGTGGGGACAGGTGGGGTCTTTGCAGGGCACCAGCCTTACCCAGGGGCTGCACACCTCCGCCATTCCCCTTCTTGCCTCTGCATCGGCACTTCTTCCGTCTCCCTCCCGACAGAGGATGAAAAGCAGCGGGTGAGAGGGGAACATTCCCCGCTGCCTCAGGGGCAGCAGCAAAGACCCCGAGTCCACCAGTGCCAGCCCTGTGCCTGCCCTGAGCCTCCTGGCCCAGGCTGGGCAGGGTCCCGCTGGGAACTGGCCTCCCCAGCCATTTCCAGTGAATAGAAATATCTGGGTGTATTTCTATACACTGGTAAGATCTCCCATGATTATTTGGTAGTTCAGTTTATGTGCATATTTGGACTTTTGAACTGTAAAAATATTTTCGGCCAAGGACTCCAGTTTTGGTTGAGAACTCTGAAATGCACACATCAAGATCGTGCTCCTCAACAAGGTAACTATTTTGCAGTGCACCCAATTTGCACTTGGAGGACTGGTGTCATCAAATAAAAAGGGATTTTGAAAGTTTCAACCTCAGTTCATGGTTCCTGAAATCAGAAGATCTGTTTTGATCTTCCTTAAGGTAGCAATTCTGCTGGTACTTTCAGCCCCACCAGCTTTGTGTGATTGTATGTGCTAAAGCATTCTTGGAATGGTTCTCATCCTGGAGCTAAGTTTGATCTTTTGGGCACAAAAAAACCATCACAAACTTACTTTGTCACTTCTTCCACATACAATTCCTATGTTGGACAAGAGCTAGTGTAACATTTGACAAGCATCCTTGTCCTTCAAGCCTTTTTGGGTTGTTTGTTTGTGTGTGTGTGGTTTTTTGCCTTGTCATTCACTAGTTTTTCTTCTTTTCTGACCATGAATGGTTGTGTCTGGCCATTCAGTTCAGGAAAACACCCCATGTTTCTGACTTGCTACCCAGCTTTGGCATAGTCCAGCCTTCTACGGCGAATTTTATGTTCTTGCAAAAGCTCGCAGACTGCTGTGCCTTGGGGTTTTTTTAGTGCAAATTAATTGTTTTTAATAACTGCTTCTGCGACCTGATTTCATTTATCAAAATCTCATTGTAGAAAAACCTCCTCAAACTGAAAACCAGCAAACTGTTACTTCAGGTTGATAACTTACAGCTTTACCCTTTTTTTCTGTGCCACGGCTTAGCTCTCTTCCCCACCCTTGGAAGTGACTGATAGCTACACTTGCAGCCCTTTTCCCATCCTGCCATAGTGTTTGTTGGAGAAGCGCTTAGAGCATTATCTTCAGCCAGTTTTGACCCAAGCTTCCCCAGCTTTCTTGGTTGTGCTACTTCTGTGGCCTTTATAGGCAGTTTGTGAAATATTCCCTCCTAGGAGCAATTTGGATGATGCAGTTCCTTCACAGGCTGTCCTTGAAGGCATTCCCAATAGCAGAATCACACCAATTGTCACCGAAGCTGCTGATAGAAGGGTTTATAGAAAAGGCATCGCATTTGTTTACCCAAGTGTTGCCCCCTGTCCAATTAGAGGTTGACATCACGCATGTTACAGGTTGTTACAAGTGGTCGTTAAGCAGCGGTTAGAAGTCAGGCACATGGAGCACTTTGTGTTCACAAATTTAAAAGCGGCCACGCCGCCGAGCTTCCCTCAGACCCGGCGGAGAGCGGCATCGCTGAGAGCTGCGGGCTTCCATTGGAACTAGATGGAGGCGGAGAGGGGGCTGCCCGGAGCCGGAGGAGCCGAGGGGAGGCGGAGAGACCCGAAGGCAGTCGGGAATCTCGCGAGGGAGCCGAGAGGCGGACGTGCTGGGGGCGGGCCGCGCGAGCCGCGGCACATTTAAAACACCCGCAGCTGAGGCGGGGTCCGCTCCCGGCGCCAGGCAAGAACACAGCCCCACCACCTCCAAAATGCACCACAAGGAGGAATGCGGGGATTCAGACGGAGCTCCTGCAAAAAGCAGGTGGCTGTGCAAGGTCTCCGGCTGCAGCGGATGCTTAACCCTCGCACTTGTTCCTGGGGAGCCAGAGACGCCGCCTGTGTGAGGTGCGATTGAATTAACTACCTGCTCAGGCAGGGGGTTGAACTGAAGGATGAGGTACAAAGGCTTAGGAGCACCAGAGGAAGTGAATGTGAAATAGATTGGTGGAGCCGTACCCTGAGGCATAGGCATGGGGCAGAGGCTCTACAGGAGTGGATGATCTCCTTTCTGCCTGTCACCAGGCAGAAGAGAGGGACTTAAGGGACAATGGGCAATGGAGGCAGGTCCCTCCTTGGAGGGGCAAGCAAAACCCCTCCCAGCCCCCATCACCTTCCCAGTTGCACTTGCAAAATAGGCATGGGGCTTTGGAAATCGAGGGCCAGGTAAATGAGGATGGAGATGAAGATCCATGCAGTGGGTTACTCAGAGCTAGCCACCCACCCCCATGCCTTAGGACTTCCTCAACAAAAGAAAAAAGGAAGGTAACTGTGGTGAGTGACTCCTTTCTGTGGGGAACAGAAGGCCCCGTTTGCAGACTGGATCCGTCCCACAGAGAAGTCAGCTGCCTCCCTGGGGCCAGGATTAAGGATATACAGAAAAATCTCCCTAACCTGATCTGGCCCTCGATTAATATCTGTTACTAGTATTTCAAGTAAGTAGCGACGAGGTAGCTACCAGTAGTCCAAGGGCAATGAAGAACGACTTTAGGGCTTTTGGACAGCTGGTTAATGGATCAGGAGCACAAGTTGTGTGGTAGTCCTTTCTGGCATTACATTTAGTGTATAATCAGAGATGAATCTATCATTATTTATGAGCTCTGGGTTAATGACTTAGATGTGCAATGGCGTGTAGCAGTGCAGAGCTTATATTTGGAAAAGTCAGATCTGTTTGCAGGGCTCATGACAAACTTCATTGAGTGTGTCAGCTTTAAGTTTTCGCTTCATCTGAGGGTTTGTCCCTTTTTCCTTAGTCTCTGTTGTACTTATTCCTACACAGGGAAGGAGAAGATGCTTCAGCCCAACAGCTTCAAAGAACAGACTGATTGTGGGTACCAGAGGCAGTATTTTTAGAAAAAAAGGCTGAGAAATGTTTAGATATGAAGCTGTAACGTGTAGGCAAGGGATAAACTTCCAGGCAAATGAAAGTGGATGGGATTGTGCAAATAATCAAACAGTTGTATACAGCTCTCAATTCTAGTTTGTATCTTCACAGAGTCACTGGAGTGTGGGTTGTAAGGAGTCTCTGAAGGTCTCTAGTCCATCCTCAAGCTGAAGGCAGGACTATTGCCAGCATCAAAGCTGTGGCTAGTCTGATTTATACTTCAGCTCTAAGGATGAAGACTCCACCGCCTCTCTGTATGGGAGAGATGTGTTGTTCCTGGACTCTATTATTCTACTGCATAAGAAATTTCCTAGGGCCTGATCTGCTCCTCGCAAGGTGTAACTTCTCATCATTGCAATCTTGAACCTCAGTATTCTTCAGGTTCCTTTCCTAACTTAGTCATGGGGATTTTTTGAGTTTACTTATTCGTGCTTTCTTCCCCAGCAGAGATTAGCACACACCTTGTTATTTGCAGTGTTACTGGAGATGTTATAACTTTCCAATATTAAATCATTCCAGACTTGAAATTCTAGCTGTTCTGCCCATGTCATGGGACAAAGTTGCATCTGCTCATGTCTATGCTGATTAGAGGAATTGCGTCCCCCTCAGCATCCCAGCAAACTCACTGAGGAGGACCCATAGACACAATAGGGAGTGAAAGTCTTGTGGTTGGTGGTATCCAGGTTGAGCCACCTGGTATGATGTTGTTGAATGTGACGCACACCATTGGTGCGTCATAGTTGTGCAAGCCATAGTTCATGCAGCAAATGTGTAGTTCTGGGGGCAGATGGGACTTCTCTGTGTGCATACTTGGGTCTTCTGCTCTGCAGTTCTGCCCATGGAGGGTTTGGGAGTCCTGCCTTGGAGCATTGCCTCCTGTGAGCATGGTGAAAGTTGACCTGTTGTGTGGACATTGAGAAGGAAGAGAGGCAGGAGGAGAAAAACAGATCCAGCCTTCCCTTTGTCAAACTTATCATGATGTTGCTGCATTGGCTGAGACCCTTAAAGATCTTTGTGTTCTATTCTTGGCTCCATGTGCAGTGATTGTGTCGAGTGGCCTAAGACATGGCCTCCTTAACACCTTACTAGGACGACACGGCCAAGCTGCTCACCAACTGTGCGGCTTGTGTTAGGCCAACGAGTGTGTAGTTGGCATGCTGTGGGGTTTGGAGTGGGGGTTCTTCACAGTTCTATTGCCATTTATATTTCTGCATAATCTGCGACTGGGAACCAAGTTACTGGGTCTTGTAAGGTAGCACAGTGTGGGAGAACAGCAAGGGAAAATGTGGGGGTGTATTTCTGGTGCCAGTGCTAGGCATTGAGTTCATTTTTATTATTGTGTGCAGGGAAATAGAGGGGTTTTTTTTTGTGTTCAGGGCCTGTACACTGGCACACACTGAAAATTTTGGTTTTGAAAAGGCAGAGACAGGAGCAGCATACCAAAGGTAAAATGACTTGTGCTGAAGACTGTAATAACTGCAATCAGGGATAAAAAAAAATAAAATCTCAAAGCCTGAGTGACACTGTGACTCAGGGTTAGAATCGGAGGAAGAACATTTTGTTTGAAAAATTTATTTTAGATTTTTGAATATATTTATTTCTTTTACCTCAACATATTTAAGGTGAAAATTAGAGACATTATTTTGTTGGACCATTTTTCTGGTGTGTGTGGAAGGACAGGGGTGACGCAACCAAAAGAACCCACTTCTAGCTCTGCTTAGGAAAATTTGGCATAGGACTTTTCAGTGGGTAAGAGTTGACCTAATTTATGCAGTTCTTAGGAAGATTAAACAGCTGGACAAATATTGGGAAAGGATAGAAATAAACATGTTTGAAATTTTGAACAGATTTGCCCTGACTTACACTCATCTTTGTGCTTGTTGCCCACAAACGTCTTGGCAAACCATTTACCAGCAGGAGTGTTTGCTGGTAGAGCAATTTCTAGGTCTGTGCTGCAGAACTGTCAGAGAAACTGCATTTACAGTCAGGCATACTTGAAAACTTGATTCCGTTCATTAAGTCAGTGGCATCACAGCAGCTAGTAGGTCTGAAATAGGAAACCTTGCACGTTTTATCAGCAGGAAAGGAACTAGGACACATTGTGTAGCATGCTTGGGAAGTGAGCAAGGTGCTGGGCCACACGTGGAGAGCGTGTGGTCTGTCACATGCAACAACTGAGATACGAAATGAATTTATGAAGATTAAAACCTGTTCATTCGAAGCAGGAAAAAAAGTAGAGAGCTCCTAATTATTCCCATCCAAATTGGGAAGCAGATAGGTGTGCACACATCCCACTTTGCTGAGCAATTTCCATGCGGTTAGAAACTTAAATTTAATTGAATGTCTGTACATCTTACAAAAATAGCCTGGAAATCAGGTGTCCACCAGACAGGCTTCACTAAAGAAGAGCTGTAGCGGAGAAGCCTGTGGCTCAGCTCTTACTACTCTGGGCACAGGGAAGTTTCTCCTTGGCTCACTCAGCAGCCTTGCCAGTTCAAGCCTGGCCTGGGGTGGTTTGAGGGACACGTGCACAGCCAACGTGGCCACTGCATGGAGGAAATGCTGGAAATTGGCTAATTTTGTTTCAGTGCCTGGTCTCCTAGCACACATGGCACAAGCACCTGTGTAAAGCAAAAGCAAATTGCACTAAGACTTCCTACAGCCTCCAGACAAACCTCAGCAAAACACTCCGCTCCCCTCAGCCTCCCAAACAAGTCTGCAGGCACAAACTGAGTCTTTGTGTGGTCTCTGCCATCAGGCATGTCTGGCAACGCTCTGTGGCTGCTTCTTTGAGGAGAGACGGACGATTAGCTCGGGAAGCTCCTTGATAATAGCCTTGAGCAGACGAGTTCTTACAGAGAGGGAAGTTGCAGGCTCGACTCAGGGGATTTTTACTTATTTATTTCCAAACAGCACAAAATTCTGATTACTGATTAGGGTATTGACAAAAAAATGGACACAAGCAAACACCTTTTTTTCTCCTTCCCTGACTCACCTTAAAATCAAACACTCATCATCCCCGCATTCCTTGCCTCAATTCCCTGACTTTCACCCCATGTTACAGTCAGCCTGTCACAATTTCTCTGGTGCCATAAGAGCTTGGGGCCATGCCTGGAACTGTTTCTTGCTGCTGCTTTTTGCTTATTCATTTTTTCTGCCACTGTTTGCTTCTTTAGGTTTTTCTCCTCTGCTCTTTGCTTCTTAGTTGTTTTCATGGAGTTGTTTCTTTGTGTCCCCACTATGGTATGGCTCATCTATGGCTGCAGTCCCTCAGGGATGTCCCCACATCAGCGTGAGTGCTCAGAATTGTAGCCCCTTGGGTTGCACTTACACTCTTTGCCACAGAGACCTCCCCCAGGCATCCATCTCCAGCCTCCAGCAGCCCCCAGTTTCATTTCTTATTAGGTTGGGTTGTGCTAGAGAAGAGCAAATTGTCCTTTGACAAATCTCTCTAGCCGTGGAGGTGCTCCTGGGCTGCCCATGCAGGATCTGGGCTTGGTTTGGCTCTGCCCTGGAGGGTGCTGTGCCCCTGGGCTGAGCATCTGTATTATGTGTCCTTTGTTGTATTCCCTATATTGAGGTATTTTTTTCTTTTCTTATAGCTTTTAGCAGTGATATATGAGATTTGCAAATAAACACAAATCAAGGTCTTGGGAGACCTCACAAGAGACTTTATTCACTTCAACAAATGACAAAAAAGAATGTATTTGATAGAAATACCTGCATAATGTTTTAACAAAACTGCTTACAAAAGGCACATGACATTTATTACTGCAATAAATGGCTTAAGTAACTCGATAATTTGTTCATTTGGTAGTTGGAGTGGAGATGGGAGGTGAGGTAACGTGTGGGTTTTAAAATCAACACCTTATCAGCCATTAGAGAAGATAGCGTGTGCTGACAGCAGGCATTTCTAGAGGACAGCAAGGTCATCTCAGATAGTGGTGCATCAGGTGATCCTAATGCCGCTGTCTTTGCTGCTGAAATGGCCCCAAAGTAATACCTTGTATATTATATGTATATTATATATATTATACATGTATATTATATACACTATACATTATACATGTATATTATATGATATGTATATTATATACATATATATGTATATACATACATATAATGTACTTATATATGTGTGTGTGTATATATATATGTTCATTATATATTATATACACATGCAGTCATGTATATTATATATCTTTAGCAGGGCCTACATGCCCCCTCACAAGTGGCTGGAGAAATAGGATGATCTGGGGAACAAATGGTAAATTTGCAACAGTTTTTTAAGAGCTGACTTTCCACAACGGAGTCTCTGATGTTTAACATTTGTTTTGCTCCTACCAGGGAGCCTGTGAGAGTAACAAGAAATTGCCAGGGGTTTTGTTGTGATAAAATGCTTACTTGATCTTTGTGTTAGCGTTAAACTTCCAACTTCCCTCCGCCTGCTGTGCAAACATGACTTTTTCTACAACTTCCGTGAAAAGTTGTAAAAGGAGACAGTGAAATAAGAAATAAGTAATGTGCATCTCTTTTGGGAAATCAGTATTGCAAACAGTGTGTGGAGTGGGTGTTGTGACCTTGACAGTGGATTTACGCCAGATTTAGCAACTGTCCGACTGAACTGTACAGGAGAGGCTGTGGGAAGTGACAAGAAGCCCCAGAGCAGGCTTGGCATGAGCAGGTTCACCAGTGGGTGGAGGCTGGCTTGCTCAAGGAGAAGTCCTCAGGACAAGCTTGCTGCTGCCTGGGGCGGGTGTCTGTCCAGGCACTGCCTGGGCTGGAGCATTTCCCTCGCAGCCTGAGCATTTGCCTGGCCCGGAGGTACTCGTTTAATACCCCTCACAGACACTGCTGGCTTGTTTCAAAGGTACTGAGTGCTCAGGAAGCTCCCATAAGACCAGGCTATAAATTTGGATCCTCAGGCCACATTTATTAATAAATCTCTAACATCCCGAGTAGAAAATGGTTCTTTTGGGCTAAACCTCTGTTGTACCCTACTGATTCCATTCAAAATACAGAACTATAGATTCAGAGAATCACAGAATAGTTAGGGTTGGAAGGGACCCTTAAAGGTCATCTAGTCCAACCCCTCTGCAATGAGTGGGAACATCTCCCACTAGATCAGGTTGCTCAGAGCCCTGTCTAACCTGACCTGGAATGTTTCCAGGGATGGGGCATCTACTACCCCTCTGGGCAACCTGGACCAGTGTTTCACTACCCTCATGGTAAAAAATTTCTTCCTTATATCTAGTCTAAATCTACCCTCTTTTAGTTTAAAACTGTTACCCCTTGTCCTATTGCAACAGGTCCTGCTAAAAAATCTGTCTTCGTCTTTCTTGTAAGCCCACTAGAAGGCTGCAATAAGGTCTCCCTGGAGCTTTCTCTTCTCCAGGCTGAACAACCCCGACTCTCTGAGCCTGTCCTCACAGGGGAGGTACTCCATCTCTGTGATCATTTTTGCGGCTGTCCTCTGGACCTGCTCAAACAGGTCCATGTCCTTTCTGTGCTGAGGGCTCCAGAGGTCTGGAGCTGGATGCAGTATGAGACACTTCTTTAAAATAGCTAAGGCTGGGCTGTGTTGCTACCCTCAGTGGCAGCTTTTTGGCTTCAAAATAGGTTTTCTCTGCTATAATGTTGGTGATACCCCAGCAGCCAGATAACAAGATAAGCACTGGTCATGTTTCTGGAGTATATGGTCTGTTCACTGTTAGCTATCTTAAAAATAAAAGAGATTTGCCTGCGCCACAAAACCAGTTGAGATATGGGGTTTATTTACCTTGTTTGAATGTTTCTACCCCTTATATATACAACACTGGCTCATGCAAACAAACTTACAAACCTGCTATGAGATGTGAGGAGCTGTGGCGATGAGCAGTGTGGTAGTTGACTGCTTGAGGAATATATCCAGTTCTGTAGTAAACACCGCTCAGTGAGAGTAAGAAAAGTTGAAGAGGGCTAAAAAAGCAGTAGAATGGAACATTTTCAGTCAGAGCATAGCACTGCTTCAAGTCCATTTGTTATGTGTAATGCTCGTTCCCTGTCTCTGACCGTGCAGGGATTGCACTGCTGTTGGGACAAATCTCGCTGTGTTTCTGAGCCCTAGACTTCTCTCCCCAGGAACATGGAGCTTTATCCTCCCAGGCCTGGTATAAATCCCAGTGCGATTAGAGTTACATGCAATGCCAAGCATTCAATGAGCAGAGAAGCAGGAAGTTAAGCGAGGAACTGACTGCCAGCTTCTGAACTTGAGGAGCATAAGAATGTAGAAAGGCATAAAGAAACTTGAGAACGCCATTTTCCACTTCCAAAACCTCCTAGAGCGATAGGCCAGACTCCTCTTTGGTTGTGCTTCCTTCTCCATTGTGAAGGCAGCTGCTCCAAGGACACCCGATAATTTCTCTACAGGCCTGTTTGAGAGAGATTTTCTGCAGAAAACTTCATCACTGAAGGAAGTCTTCAGTAATGCCAAGACCCAACCAAGCAATTTGAAAACCTCCTCTCATTGAATCAGATCTTTAGACCGTATACTATATACTCAATACTGCATGCTGTGCACTATGAGTCAAGCAGCTCGATATCCCCAATCTCCAGAGTTTTGCAGAGGCTAATAAATCTCATCACTCGGAATGACTTTGGAAGAGTCCTGTCTTCTCTTTCCCAGACTGTTTTTTCCTATCTGCTCTGACCTGCATAAACAAACCCCTTCTCTATTTTGTATTTACAGAGTCAGTTGCTCGGAGATACTTACCTTGGTCCCTTCTGCATGCAGACTGCCTCTCAGCCGTGACATCGTCATGACTCGGAAGACTTGTGGTGGACTTCTGAGGAAGCTGCTGCAAAGTACATGAAAGGAGGCTGAAGTAAGCTCTGAAGATTAAGATCAATGGTTTCTCAACATTTCAAAACATACTTATTAAGCGAATACGCACATTGCTTGTCTAGGCTGGTTTCTGGGAATGGAGCACGATGCTTTTTCCCTTATCTGCCTGCATAGACGGTGTGTCTGTCTTCAGTCAGAGAAAGTGGCAGTTTATTTAACATGCATCTAAAAAGTGCAACACTCATCTGTGATTCAAATGGGATAATAGGCCATAATATTCAGGGTTGCAGAGAGGGCAAAAGGAAAGCTGTTGTTCAAAAAGGCAAAGTTTAATGCAATTTTTAACCATTACATTCACCAAAAGACGATGATGCCAGTCTACAGGACAAACGATTAAAGACCTCCTGAATTGTTAATCTGTTATAAGGGAGCTGAACTTTATCTGACCTTTCCACCAGGAGCTAAAATCAGTCAGATTTGCTGACTACATGCTCCTTTTTGCAGCTGTCATTGAGAAAAAGCAGAATGAAGGATGATCTTGGTGTGGATAGCATGCAGAATTTGGTACTCTTGACTGCTTCAAAGCATAATTTTATATTTCCCCTTAGAAAATCAAATTGATATTACCAAAATAAAAAGAAGAAAAAGAAAGGATCTTCATGCTGCCTAGAGTATTAAAAATAAAATCTCAGGCATATATTTAAAGGAAACTAACCTTCAGAAACCACTAGGGTTGACATTTGCTAGGATATCAGCCATTGAAATGTGAATCAGCTCTTTCAGGTACCTCCACTTCAGTGCATTTTTGTGTAGCCATATCCTTATTAATGGTATTCTCTTCACATTAAAAGGAAACCTGCAAGTTCACACTTACATACGCACACACATGGAAGTGTGTAACATCTTCCAGCAAAACCTTGGGATGTGGTAAAATTTATGAGGCAGGATTAATCTGGCTGAAAGTAGATACCACTGATATGGATGTTTGTATCAGCACTAATCACTCTGGTCATCCTTTATAGTCAGTAGAAGGAAACAGCATTGCTGGGGTGTGATTTATCTCCTGCTGAAGTAGATGTCTGAAATGGTCAGACACCCATTTCTGTCGTTATTTTGAAAGGCTGCTTTTGGTGCCTAGCTCAGGAAGAGAGAGCTACATAACAGACATCTAAGGAGGGCTGAGATGAGCCTGAGTCAGCACTGTGTCCTTACAGTGAAGGCAGCTACCTGCATCCTGGGCTGTGGTAGAAGGAGCTCAGCAGCAGGTCCAGGGAGGTGGTTATTGACCCAGCTTTGAGCAGATGGTTGGATTAGATGACACTTCCAGGTCCTTTCCAACCTGGATCACCTGTGGACCTGATCATCTATTCAGCACTTGGGAGACTGCATCTGGAGCACCATGTCCTGCTTTGGGCTTCCCATTCCACAAAGGTTTTGACGAACGAGGGTGACTCCAGCAGAGCCACCAAGACAGTCAGGGGGCTGGACCATAGGGCTGGAGCATCTGTTGCATGGCTCAAAGAGGCTGAAAGAAATAGATTTGTTCAGAATTAAGAAGAAGAAGATAATGGGGGATCCTGTGACTTTCTTCAACTGCCTGTGGGAGGAGACAGAGAAGACATAGTCAGACTCTTCTTAGAGTTGCCCAGTGAAATGATGAGAGGCAATAGACAAAAGCTGGAACATGAGAAATTCTGATTAGCTATGAGGGACCCTTTTTTCACCCTGAGGGTGATCAAACATTGGCACAGGTTGCCCAGAGAGGTTGGAGACACTCAAACCTCAACTGGACAAAGCACTGAGTGATGTGTTCTAGGTTTGCCTTGCTTGGAGCAGGCAGCTGGATGAGATGACCTGCAGATATCCCTTCCAATCTGTGTTATTCTATAAATCATACTATACAGATACGAGGTTGGTCCTTAGTTGACTATAGGTTGTTGCTTTCTGTTCCCAACTTTTATTCTTTTCTCTTTCTTGAGCTTAGAGCCTTCTGTTTCCTGTAATCTAGTATCAGGCATGATTCTCTCTTTTTTTGTCTGTTTTTTAAGGATGTATGCTCAAAGCTGATTCCATGCCTAAACACACCTCCTTTAAACCTGTCTAATTTGCACATCCAGTGGAGCTGCCCAGAGCTCCGTGTATATTCAAGGAAAGGCATCATAGGTACAGATCCCGCAGCTGTTTTTCAGATTTTTAGATGCCAGTGTTGGTCCTCCCGTATTCAAACAGCCCTCCAAAAAAGATGTCTAACCCATATCATTCCAGTGATGTGGTTGCAGTGCAGCCTCAGTTACATGGGCATAACCAAGGAGGCTGTGATGTATGGGGGTGGGTGTAGGGGAAATGGGGGAGGCAAGACATGTATTTTACCACCAATGCCAACGTCTCATGGTATTCAAATCTCTGTTCTGGTCTCCTGGTTTGGAAACAATGATTCATTTACCCTCTATACTTCTATCTAAGATGAACCTACCAAAAGGAAGCAGTTGGACACGAAGTCCCAGCCAGCTTGACCATATCTGAGGTCTGAAGTGACAAAACCACCACAGTGCTGCATGCACAGCGCCTTCCCACCCCACGCTATTGGCCAAGCAGGTTCCAGTTTCACGTTTGCTATCTAAACTTGCTTGCTTGTGATGGCAACCAGTCAACACAAGAACATAATATTTTAGAGCTGCTAAGGAAATGTCCCCTTTTTTCATTTACATGCTGTCACGCATTTAGAAAAAGCAGAACATAGTGATAAAGTCCCAGCTGAATCTGACCGTGAGGTTCAGAGGCTTCCGGGCAGGTTGATTTTGAAGACGGAGACAGTCTAAATGCAGTTCTGTACTGTGGGATAAGGCAGAGGTTCAAGTTCCAGTTTTATCACTTGTTTCTATTATCAGTGCTGTGAGTTAGTATTTTGCATAAGGTCCAAATTTCTGTAAAGAAGCAATGAGTTGGGAGCCTTAGTTTAGTTGTTCTAAGGAAAAAAAAAATAAAAGCTGTGCTTTTCCAGGTATTGCAAAAGGCTGACATAAAGGTGATCAAAAAGCTTAATTCACACTAACTTCTGTTTCCTTTAATCCAAGACTTGCTGTCTGTCTTTCTCAGCTTAATATTTTTGTCCTAACTGTTGACATCTTTGTACATCGTTTTGATAAATGGCAGCACCAAACTGAGAGGCCTAAGAAACCAAATGGCAAAACCCAAAACCTAAAAAGTATCTTAAAAAAAATTAGAATTTTCAGTGTTTTCTTTAGATTATAATTTTGATATTAATGAGGATACACTGTATTTGAGGAGGACTGACTCATGTGTGCTGGTTGTTTAGAGTTAATTCCCAAATTCTGAAGCAGCACAGCTCTGAGTAAATTCTGTGTTAGTGACACACAATTAGTAAATTTCACATTACCAGGGTTTTGCAATCTTCATTTCATAACGAAGACAGGAAAAACAAAACAAGTCCTGGAGCATCTGAAACAAGAAAAAACAAATGACCCTCTGTTACTTCCCTGTCCTCCCGGGAAGGCTGAGTTACCCATACTCAACAGAACACGGCACAAAGTGAAGCAATAAGGACATTAAACTGTATGTAGGGTATCTCGCTTTGTTTATGACAAGTGAGGAACGTGATGAGACCTGCAGCCACCCTTCTTTCATCCTACAGCTTTTCCTGGAACAGTGAGACATCCTGTTTTATGGACACAGTTTCTGGAGACGGCACAAGGAAAACAGAAAAGTCAAAACCATACGCGAGGGGCATGTGAGCGTGGGGACCTTGGCAAGGTAGAGAAGCAAAACCTGCAGCTAACCTCAAACCAGGACAATATGGAACAACAGAAGGGCTGTGAAGCCAGGGCAGGAAAACCTGAGTTTGGGTGTCCTGCCATCCAGAACCACCCTGGCAGGGCTCGGCAGGAGGAAGGGGGCTATCTCCT
Organism: Tringa tobata; assembly: GCA_033628505.1. NCBI lineage: Eukaryota > Metazoa > Chordata > Aves > Charadriiformes > Scolopacidae > Tringa > Tringa tobata. The sequence goes on along the minus strand of JAHREE010000422.1, from coordinate 6,152,165 downwards.
GTCGCTAGAACATTTCCTGCTGGTACTTAGTCTACGTTAGTCACCACCGTAATCTTCTCTCTTGTCGCTCAGCCCTTTGCCCCCCTGGCGATAGCACCTGGCACCATGCGAGAGCCCTGCTGCGTCTGGGCACACCGTGCTGTGACCTGCAGTCAGCTACCTTCAGCCGTGTGATTGCCATTTATAACTTAGAGCCTCCTCTTCTCGTGGATTCTGGAGAAACTGCACCGAACGTCCCCCGCTTTCTGCGAAAAAAGGGGGACGTTAAGGGGTCATTCAAGCAAGGGCTTTGTCGCTTGCTGAAAGCTGAGCCGTTCTTGCAGAATTTCTGACAAAGGCTGGTGCAGCCACAGCTTCGATGGGTGGCACCTTCATGGCAATAACAGAAACAGCCAAGCCCTTAATACCCTCTTGGAAAATTGCCTTTGGTGTGTAGCAGAAAAAGGTTTTGAGAGGTGGGAATAACAGAAGGGATTAAACACAAAGTTCATGCAATTCACCCACTTTGTGCCATGATCCCTGGTGTTCAAGTTCCAGCCTGGTTTGCAGTTGCTGACACCTGCTGAGGTTGGATGTTCTCATAAAATTTTCAGGCTGGCACTGAGTGGTGCAAACAGCTGGATAAAATTTTGCATACAGGTCCTGGTTGTAAAATTTCTGTAAATTACAGAGATTTAATCAGTTGTTCTTCAGCCTCTGCCTCTAGGAAGGAAGAGAAATAAATAACAGGCTTTCTGGAATAGTCAGAATGGTGGGTCAAATTTGATCTGATGTGGTGCTATTGTCTAGCTGGGATAGGACTGGAGTCTCCTGTTTTAGAGGTTCCAAGGTTTAATGAGGTGTCAGTTTAGTCACTGTGGGAAGGTGCAGTAAGAGTTAAGAGCTGGAGCACTTGATATATAACCATAAAAGAAGAGTAGAGAATTGTTCTTTGGAGCAAAATAGTACGGTCTTTTATTATGGTTTCCACTGCTCACTTGCTCTGTGACTGGACAAAACAATCTTCAAGGCAGAAACCATTTCAAAGGCCAGCACGTTGCTAACTCTGAAGCTCACCTGGATTACTCAACAAGTCCACATCAAATCTTATCTTCAGAGCCAGGGCAGACGTCAAGGATATAATCAGAAGGACCTTATCCCCTGCCTATCACAATCTTTAAGCAGAGGCTAAGCTCTCCGCTGTGCATGCCCAGACACAGAGCTGGCATCTAACCGCATGGTTGTTTTCTTCTCAGAGGAAGAGAATTACACACGGCATAAGGTATATGGCATAATTGACTGCTGTTGCCAATGATCTTGCAAGAGTTTACTGTGTAATTAAATAAGAAAAGTCGTGCTGTCTCCATGTCCTCCTACAAAGGATATTAACTTGATTAGCAAACTGCCCAATAAGTACTAAAGGCCTTCTTTTTACTAAAGTAAGGAGTGTGAGGTATCATGATGGTTCCTTGCACTGAGAGAGAAACACATCTGAGCCCACAGAAAGAAACCTGCTGCAGATGTCCTATTGGACTTGAGTCTGGTCTACAGATGGAGATAAGGAAACCTTGCAAATACTTCTGGTGAGGCACTGGTTTGTCAGGCTGCCCAGGTCACTGCTCACATAAAAAGCTGGCTTTATCTCCTATGCTACCAAAGACCGGAAATTTATGAGAGTTATTCCAATTCAGGTCTAAAGACTGGTACTGCATTCCAGAGACCTTGACGGTAACAGTCTAGTTTCTCACTTTTTAGCACAAACTAGAAAAATGAAAACCACAGCAGCAGCAGCAAAACTCCATATCCCTGGAGCATATCGCCTTGGTATAAACTGACATGGAATCTGGTTTACATGGATCCTGTTGAAAGGAAAGCAAGAGGGATCCATCCATCCATCCATCCATCCATCCATCCATCCATCCATCCATCCTTCAGGATTAGTCTCTTTTTCCTTCTTTCAGCCCCATGTTGCAAGCAGCACTTCACTCTGAATCCCTAAGTCACTGCCTGAGCTGAGGTCTGTCTGTAGCCTGCAGGGCTGTGTTCATGGACATTGGGGTGTGATCACTTTAGAAAACGGGATACATTTTTCTGACCTGTTTTCAGTCAGAGACCAAGCAGCTATTTATTACTTTGGAGAGATGTTGTACATTCTCCAGCTCTCAGGAAAAACTTTATTAGTTTTTGGTTGCCACATACCAAGAAAAAAAGAAAAAAGGAGTTCTTTCCTTCAGCAAACTCTGAACACTTAAATGGAATAGCTCTGGATTTTGCAAGGGGAATGTTTGCTGGAGGAAAAGAACAGCCCTCTGGTTTCACTTAGCAAACTATGAGCTTTGCGCAATATCGTGACCTCTGTTGAAAAGACAGTTGATTAATTAGACTATATATTCTGGAACAGTCTTTATGGATTTAAAGTTTACTCATTTATGTAGGTAGAGTGCTTGGAGAGCACCAGGTGATAATGCATCACTAGCTGAAGAAATACAGCTCCTAGGAAAAAATGGGTGTCCCTGAGCGTTAAGAATTTTACTGCCACCTGAAAGCAGGACTGCTGCCTGAAGGAGGAGGAAAAGTTCAACAGCACTTGGTCGCTCCACTCCTCCTTCATCTGGGCAAATGGTTCCTTTGCTTTTCCTTTTGTCCTTCCAGTAACCAGTCTGAGAGAAGGATTCACCCTAATGCTATACCCTTCCCATTCCCTGTGAGAGCACAAGCAAAGGGTAGAGAATGGATGGGGGAAGAGCAGACCCTCCTGAGCTGCTTCTCTTCTTGATGAACGCACGTTGGTGTACACCATAAGGAACAAAGTTAGTGGAATATCTTGATATTAATCTCTCTCTCCTTTTTTTTTTTTTTTAATTTTGCCTTTATGTGAGCATGAGCTCTTCAGAATTGTGACCTCCATTCTATTTACAAGTCTGTCAGTTATCCCTAGTCCTTATAATGCCAAGGATGTAGCACTGATGATGGTGTGTAGACTTGGGTAGAAAAAACATAAAGCAGCTGCTGGCTTTTAGAAGGGGAAACATTAATGCTTAGAAATCTTGGGAAACACCCAAGATTTAAAGTCAAAGGGTATGAAGAAACTACAGTAACTTCCTGCTAAATTGAAAGAGAAAAAGGCATTTTGGATGATGGATAGTTCTGTAGGACTAACATTCACAAAAAGCATTTCCCTCATTGATTTGTATGAGGAATCACGATGTGAGACTTTCATTTTTCAAGACAATTAATGCCGTATGAATCTAGGTGAATAAATGTGGTTGAAATTCTGTTTTTTTTTTTTCTCAAATCAAAGACAAAATTTCTTTGAGACCAGATGGGGCTAGGATTTTTGCCTGGGAATACAGTTTATGCTGTCAACAACCAACAACCAAGCAAACTGTAAGAAAACATAAACAGCTAGGCTGTTACCTAGGCTTTTCCTAGGTAACAAGGTATTTGATCTCATCACTTCATGCTGCTGTTCACGCTTTTTGTATTGAAAAACAATAAAATATAGCCAGATGGGGCCGTTAGTTTAGAAGAAATACAGCAAGGATTCTGTAAATATGCTTTGGATTTGCCTTGACTGAATTACAGCCACTTATATTTCCTCTGTAAGAATATTTGGCAGAATGAGTTAACTGTGGAATTGTTTACTGACTTTTAAGCAATGATTACAAATCACGCACATAAAGTGATTTTTCGAGCTCATAATCATGAATCTGGTACAGGAAATATGAACCTGAGAATGACTATTACGCAGTCAGAGATCACAAACATCCTGTTTAATGTGTGTCCCCAATCTGAGATTGTGTTTATCAAATACAAAAAAAACCCCAAACTCTAAAAGAGCTACAAGAAAGAGCTATTTATGGGGAAAATATACAAAATAATAATAATTTTGAAAAATATTTTTTGAAAGCCACAAGCAGTTTTCCTTCTGCCCCCACATTCCCAGAAGTACTTCGCCAAATCTGCATCTTGCTCGCCATTCCACTTGTATGGAAAGTTGATCTATGATTTCCTGTATTCCGATGCAAAGTCACAGGGCTTCTTAGCTTCTGAAACCCAATAATCTTAGATCTCTGCATGAGCTGTTGATTTCCATTGATTTAGCGTTTGCCTCAGATTGAACGCTGATGCTATCAGTAAACTGTTGCGGCAGGGTTTATCTCTTTTTGCAGTGCCTGTGCATTTATCAGGCAGCTGTCAGTGCGCACAAAGGCAATTCACAGGCCTACAGATAAACACGGGATCACAGAAAATAAAAGAACATATCCATGCTGGTGCACACTCTTCTCCGCACTGCAACGTGGCTCTGCAGGTAGCTACATCCCTGTTTGATAAAGCACCTCCATGTTTATATATCAAGGATTTCAGTGGAATTTAACAGAACAGTTAAGTCCAGTTGCTGAATAAGGAGTATTTAAATGATTGAATCTATACTATTAATTGCTTGGTAGGTCATCTTTCAGTGCTAATGGACAAATACGAGATAGATAGTCTTTTTGTTTTAATGTTTTCTATTTCAGAAGTGATGGTAAGATGGGCTTGGAAACGCACCTTTCCAACAAACGTAACTAGCTTTCTTAAAATAATTGAACTCCTAAAAATAGCAAAGGAAATTCTCAATATATTTCTAGACCAAAGATACAGAATAAAACTACAGACTTAGAGTGGGTGGTTCCATCTTCCTAGAGTATTTAAAGTATGAAAGAGAATTTTGACTTTAAACATTTACATTAACAGTTACCAATTTCCAAAAACCACACACTTATGGTGACTTGCACAGACTACTAGAGCCCTGATTCCACCTTGGAACAGAGACAGAGAGGAGCAGATTGTTTGGTCAACATCACCTAGACCATCCGTGACTCCGTCTAGATTTGAAGGCACATTTCCAAATGACCATTTCCATTTCCAATGGCCAATGGCCAATCCATCTTAACAGCCCAGAGTCCTTGTTCTGCACCATCACCCCCAGCAGCAGGAAAGCAGGAGCTTCTGAGATGTTTTGTGAGTCTGGGGGGCTACCCCTAGCTGATACCTGCCTTTTCCATGTAGAGACCATAACCAGAATGGCTTGGCAGCAGAAGCCTCCTTTCCTGAGTGATAGAGAACAGAACAAACCAACCTGCCATTTTCAGACACATAATCTGTGATAATTATCTGTTTGGGAGGTATTTTCTCAGCAGCAACGCTTGGCAGGCTGTTGACCTAGTGTGGTCCTGTGGGTAAGGCAGAAGGCTGGGTAGCAAGAGACTTGCTCTTGCTGGGTGCAGAAGGAAGGAAAAAGGAGCAAGGTGAGAATGGGGATGACACAATTTCCCACTGCTAAATCCCGCCTGCCTGTGAGTGGCTGGTGCAGGCAGATCCCCTCTCCACCCTGCAAAATGATATAATTGAGCTGGTGTTTTCAAAAGTCGCATAAGTTGTGCTATCTGAGTTTTAAGTACAGAAGATACTAATTTCATTTACTCTGTTGACAGCAGTGTTTGTCCGACCCAAATGGCTGAGTACAGACGGAGAGGAGCTTCTGAGAGGGTCTACGCAGAAGATAAGCAATTACTTAGAGGCAGCCTATCCCTCTGCTCTGGTATGTTGGAACTCGCTGTCGTGCCACAATGGTATGTTAGACAGTTGCAACACAGGACTGTACATTTTTGCACATATATATTTGCTTGACAAAACAAGCCTTTATTCACACATGATGGGTAATTGCATGCCCAAGCATCTCACACAACCGGGAGCAGGCGCAGAGGCCCTTGCGTGAAAACGAGGGATCCCAGAAACATGCTGAATGAATTTCTACTGTACAGGCTGTCCCGTAATTGTACTCCTGGCAGCATGTGTGTGGAGTTCCTGAAAAAGCTCTTGGGAGGGAGGGGAGGAAGAATAGAACAATATCAAAGAAGAGCCGTGTGGTGTTGATCAGCGTGGAAAGCCATCTTGCTAATTGCTTGCAGGATGCATTCCAGGTCACTGCAAGCCAAGAGGCTGCAGGGTTTGTTGGGCTGAACTGAAAATTACAGTGCTTTCTCCTGTCCTTGTCTTACTTGACTGATGGGAGTCTCACATCCCCTTGGGCGCTTGCAGGAGTCAGGATCTGGTGTATACGACTGCAGGGCGTGCTGCTGGTTGGGCTTTGATCAGAGTTCAGCCTTTGTTGTTGAAAGGAGATATTTCATCTCAGCAGATTCAAAACGGAGATGGTCTGTTCAAGGCTATTGCCACAGGACTTGTCTCCCCTCCCATTCCACCAACAAAAGACGAACAAAAGCAAATGACCGACCAAATTATGTTTTGTTTCCACCGAGCAGACTGTTACGAGTCACTCCTATATTCATTATTACCAAGTCTGAAAGGCACCATGCTGGGATGATTTCAGAGCAGTTCCCTATTAGCAGTATTTTTTAATATGAGTATCAAAGTCGACTTTCAATTACCATCCATGACCTTAGAAAAATACTTAGCATTGTACCTCTGAAGTTCATGCCATTAAGCCTGGTAATTGAAGCAAGCCCAGTAAATATTCCAGAATGAATAGTGAGAGCCTGCCTATACTTCTGTGTAAATCACCCTGTACATATGCTCTGTGCTGGGTGCCGCCTTCTGTCACCAGTGCTTGGTCCACAGCCTGCTCCTCACTGGCATATGCTGGACTTATGGGTGTTGCAACATTGCAGATTTTTTCATGGCAGATGAACCAGGTTCAAGGTTTAGATGACAGTGAAGGAAGAAAGGCACCAGCTGGCCTTGTTCTGCAGTGGTGGATGGAGATTAGGTGCAATGGGAGGTAGCAGACAGGAGGCCAGCAACAACTGACTCGCTTCGTTTGATCAGTGCTGTCTGTTACTGGGGATCATGCAACCCTGCAGGTTTTGAGGTGTAATTCTGGTGGAGCGTGCCTAAAACCAAAGTGATGGTACAGATCTGGGAGATCCCAGATAGTTCAGCAGGTGGGAGGAATGGCACTTCTGAGTATTGGTGCTCATCATGGGATCTGGACACTCTTATCTTCACCCTGAAAGCTCTTTCTTACCACACATCTTCTCAGTTTTCTTAGGCACTAGGAACTATTTGTGAAATTGCTTCTTGCTGCCCCTTGGATGGTTCCTGCCCTTTCTGGCTCCACTTGAAAATCGTTGTCCTCAAATTAAACTGCGCTCCAACACAAATGTGTGGGAGTGGAGGGGATTTGTGCCTTCCTGGATGCCCCTGGCATGCCACGCACCGGTGCGATTTGTGAGTCCCATTGGTATTGTCTCTGGTGTTCCTGGGAACTTTCCTGACCACCTCTTCAGGTTGACAGGGCAGACGCTACAGTTGAGATATAATGGATTAACCATATCAAATAAATGATTTAGCCGTTGAGCTGACACATAGTGACAGACCCAAGAAATAACTCTTCATTCCATCAGGTAGCCAGACGATTTGATGGATGGGGACTACAAGGTAATTCACTGAGGTTAATGGACTGTTATGCCAGAGGCTGACAAAATGAAGACTTAATCACTTAAACTGGGTCCCAGAGATCCTTATATTTGGTGCCAGGTGGGAGCTGGATCTAGCTTTCCACAGGGCAATGGAAAGACGTCTCTTAGCTGAGTTGAGAATGGTTGTGCATTACAGCAGACCAGCCTTCCCACCATGCTTGGTAGCTCCCAGAGGGTGCAAGGCCTGAGCAGTCCATAGCTTTATAGGTGACTGAGAGGTATATACCCCTTTCCTCCTGATCCCTGAGTGCTGCTGAGCCTTACTGAAATTCTGGGCAAGATGGGCATCTCTAGAAAATAACAGTCACATAACTACAGATGGGTAAATGCTGAGAGCATGAAACAGCCTTCTCTTGTTATGTGGGATGCAACAGGCAAAGGATATTCCAGATCCATGAGGGAGGCAAGTGTTAGCCCTCAGCAGAGGTTTCTCACTAGCAATATTAATAATTGTTCAGATCTAGTGGCTGGGACACAGTAACTGAACACTGGGTGTGAGTGTCACACCCAAACCATTCCTTGGAGACATTAAGGGGACCTCAGATGGCAACCAGCCTCAGCCCCACCAAAACAGGTTTCTATTTTGCAAAAGTGGTATCAAGCCTGGTCTGACCCTCACACCGTCATTAAAATTCCTTGGGAACTCCGGTCCAGCCGGGGGCAAATTCCAGGTCCTGAGAGTGAGGTCATGTCTGCAATGAGCCCATGACAATAATTGCCATTATATGGCCCTATTTATTCTCTGAAGTCACACTAACATTGCTGCAGAATGGGGCCACGGGCAATAGAGAAGGCCATCCATTTGTGATTTTATGGTTTTATTAACTTGAAGTTGTTAATCTGTTGTTTCCAGTTGCTTTGGTCCAGCACAATGGCAATGTGCCATGGATTGCTTTGCTGCAGTTTATCAGTACTAATAAATAAAAAAAGATAACTTTTTAAATAAGTGTAAAGAAGAGGTGCAGAGACTGAGTGCTTACATCTAGCACATCCTGAGCGTGCGCATTGGTATAGTTTGCATCATTGCTGCCCTTCTGCATTTTGCTTCCAGGAGGATTGTAAATTGTTTTTTTTAATAGCATAGGGATTTGAAAAGTACCTGGGCAGGATTTTTCAGAGTTCAGCTGAGTTTTGGTGTGCTTGATTCTGGGTTAGAGGCAGAACAGGATCAGGGCTTAGGCCTGGCTCTAACATAAGCACTTTCTTTGTTTTTCTACTTCTGTTCACTCCCAGGTGAATTTACTTTTCTTCGTTGTTTGCTGTGTTCTACAAGAACTGTTATTCTGTCTAAATAAACCTGTTTAACCCGAGTAATGAGAGATTAATAATGGGGCATATCCAGGAGATGTGCTGGGTTTTTTAGCATTCATGCACTTTCTATTGAAGTTTGGAGTTCCTGTCTCAGCCGTGCCTGGACCTCAAGAGTGCTCTGCCCTCTGAGTTGGGTTTTCCTCATTCATCACCTTCTCAGTCCCACAGGGGAGGAATGAAATTTTAAAGATTATTCATTTACAGTTTCTGTAGGTACAGCATCCTTGGTGCTTTCCTGTGTGCTTCTTTTCTCCTTAGTAGTAGACAACACTCCTTAAAGGGAGGCAGAGTTTTGTGTCTCTCTGTGTGGCCATAGGACTGTTATGGGTGACAATTCTTTACTTTTGTAAGCTAAAAATTTTAAAAGGTTTGTTTTCAGAATACCTTTCTAATACACTACTGAAGCACAGGGGAAGCAATCTGGGGCAAGAGTGAGTTAACAAGAGCTTATCATTAGGAGATGAAACCTAAATAGGAAATATAATTAAGGCAGCTTTAGGTAGACTAGATCTTTATCCAGTCATTTCTACCAGTTTGTTTATGTTCTTCAGAGTAAAAAAAAAAGTATTCTACTTCTTTCAGCACCTTTCCTTTGCCAGTAGCCACACTGGACATTGCAAACAATATGCCATTCTTTATCCCTTTTATGCCAGCGAAAAGCAGAATTAGTTGCAGGCAGTCTGTGCAGTGAGTCTGGTTTAAAGGAGAGCAGGAGAACAGGCATCTTTTTCCACAGACCCTGACTTTTCTTGTCTGTTGATTGAGTGAGGAAGTCATTTAAAACAGTTGGATGACTTAAAAATTAATATTCTTTCATGATACATAAATGTCTGTCTCCCCAATCCTATTGTGCTGGTGTTATCAAGGAATGCTAATGAGGAATTTAGAAAAGCTTTTTAACAAAGATCACAATGCTCATCCTGGTGCACTCTACGCTGTTTTCGGCTGCTGCATGGTTACTCAGTGTCCAGCTTTTTGTACCGAAAGGGAAATTTATGGCTTTCTTGCTTTATTCATTCCCCTTTCACATAATGCTCCTTGAGCTGGCTCTGAAGATAAATCCTTCTTAAGCCTTTAAACATAAATCAGAGTTTCAGGGATGATGTGCACTCAGAAGATGTCAGCTGTCTAAAGCTAGTGGTAGCAGCCTTAACAGCTTGCTGCAAATTCAGAGAAAGCCCCTTTGCTTTCCACTGCAAATTCTTTCCCTGGGTCATTACAGATCCATGGAAACAGTGCGTATGATGCACTAAGAGTTAAAGTTTTTAATCTAATTTTATGTGAGTCTCTGCTTTGTTGCTGTTCTTTGTCTGACAATTGCTGTGTAATGCACAGGCAGTAATTGCAATGCCATTTGTTTCACTGAATTCATTAGCATGTATGTGTGATGCTCATCTGATAAAATACATGCCTTGTGCAAAACATTCAGCAATAGGCATGGCCTGAGCCTTGAGTCTTATGTGTGGTCTGCACTCCAAATTCCTGAAGATTTGTTGCTGTTTAGTTCAGGGTTTGTAGTCACACTTACCTTTACTCAAGAGAAAGAAGGGGGTTTAGTTTGATCAGTCTTACAGCTTGGGTACTTGTCTGGCATCAGTGCCCACAGATGTAGACGTGCCCAGATATCTAGAAGGGAGCAGAGCACCAGTGTAATTGAGTCTGAGGGCAGAATGGGAATGGCGCAATGGGCATTTCAGACATCTGGGCAGCTGAGTACAGCAATGGCTGTGGGACTCCATAAAAGAGGTGTGACCCGACCACAGACCACACAACCATTGTGAAATGGCTTATTAAAAAAGTGAGTGTTTCATGTCTCTTGCAAGCAAACCCACCCACACAAGATGGGAGCCAAAGCCCTGTGTGCAGGGCTTGGGTACCTGTTCCTCATCATCACTACTGCCTGCTCCCACAAAGCCACAGGTCATTTTCTTGTGTGGGACTGTTCCCCTCCATAGATTACAGTCCAGAATTTTCACATTGAACAAGTTTCACACAGCAAGACACCAAAGGGACTTGCACTTTTTGAGAAAGGGGGAAAAGTCTCCTCTGGAGATAACATCATCCAGCGCTCGTCCGGCCCTGTTTTTCCAAGCAGATCTCCTCCTTCCACGTAGAACATCCTTCTGAAGCCTGAGGGTCACTTCTCAACTCTGGAGGTCAGTTCGCACAGATCCAGTCAGAGCCTTTCCTCCTAGTTTATGTTTATTTAACACTTTAAGCTGCTGTAACTAATCACGGCAGCTCTCTTTTCATGAGTCACTGAGTTTAAAAATAGACATTTGGTGCATCTGGATTTGTTCCAAGACACATACTTCTGGGTTTTCAGATAGACACATTTTCTCCGTTTGTATAACATTTCAGAGCAGTTGTATAATTAATTATTTCTTATCTTGATCAATATGTTACCAAGGTGGAAATCATACCCGTCCTTCTGCTCAGTTTTAGGAGATTTTTTCCATCTGAGAAGCTGCTATAAAATAATTACTTTTTCAACTGAAATAAATATTGCCTAGCTCAAGGCTCTTCTGAGAGCAAGAGTATCAGGAAGTTTTTCCAGCATAGTTCTCCAGAGAAAAAGGCTTTGCTGGTCAGGGGAATGGATGATTTGGCTAAACCAGTAGCTGTCACTGTCTCCTGTGTGGTTTGTATGAAAATCATAAATTTACTGCTTGATTTATGTTCTCCTTTTTCAAATTGTGTTCCAGCTGGCTTTAGCCATGGGCACTGGACAAATTTCTATTGGATCAAAAGAGCTTGGCTTCATGAAACGTTTAGCTGACCTGGAGTGGAGGAGTGGCTGGAGGAGAGACTGGAAAGTTGATCAAAATATTTGCAAGATGTGGAACTGAAAAAGGAGTTTGTTGTTGCAAAAAAATTGTATTTCTTTTTTGTAATCATTTGAACTGTGGTGGTAATCCAAATTCTCCATTCAGCTCTTTGGCCGGTTAACAGGGGAATCAATTTGCAGTAAAATCGGAGATAAGCTTAGTGTCCTTCATTGCGATTTAGGTTGTTCAGTTTGAATATTCATTCTCTTAGCCACTTCAGAAATAGCCCAGCCACTCTGGAGATGGCAACCTGAGGTTACAAGAGAGAGGTACAGAACTGGCTGAAAAAAGTGTTATTCTTGATATGAGTGCAGCTCTGGATCAGATGGGAAGGACTGGGGCAGGAGATACAGCAAACAATTCTGCTTGGAAGGGGAAGTCTAAAAAGTTACAGAATGTGGAGGGGAAAAAGGTGGGAATCCACATGAAAATTTTACCTGGCTGTCCTGGATATGTGTCAAACTGGCTACCTGCTGGGAGCTGGAGCTTACAGAGACTGATGTATGGTATCTTCATTCCTTGTTCCAGATCATAGTGTCTTTTTGATATCACTTTTACTTCTGTTACCTGTACAATGCAGTTATTTGAAAAATGTTCCCATGCTACTGTGCATGGGAACTTGTTGCTGCAAGATACCCTTGAAATGATAAATACAAGAAAGTAGGTACAGCTTCCTACACAGATTTCTGAAAAAAAATGAGAATATGGGTGCAGTGTGAATCCATGATGGATTGTGGTTCAGCATGCATCCATGATCTTCACCACCACATCCTGGTGAAGATCAGAGGACTTGAACAGCTGTGCTCCCCTGGGACCATCAGCAGCTCTAAGGGGACACGAGGACAGTGGGTTGAATGTGGGTTGTGCCGCCTTTGACTCAACCAATGTATCTTCCATTGCCACTGAATGTATGCCCTAAGGTTACTGTTGAAATCTCTGCTGCAGTGTCCTAGCATATCTTCTGCAGGGTCCTAGTTGAGGCTGACAGGCTGTGGTGGCAGAGCCTCAGATGCCTGACCCTAGGGGTTTGCCATTCTCCTTGTGCTGGTTTTTGAATAGATTTTTTAAAATGTGCCTTCCAGCAGCTCTTTGAACTCTGTGGCTGGAAGTGATGAATGGGTGGTCAGTGAAAAGACCTAGAAATAAACTGCTGATTCAATTATGAATGAAACTGGCCTAGCCAGCACTATTAAAATAAATATTTTGCCTTACATTGACTAGAGAAAAGCGTGATTTTACAGCTGTGTCCACAGCCAGGCTGATGTAAGAGCCCAGGGACATTTCTGATGCAAGAGAAGTCAGTTGAAGTTGAGCAAAAGCCATTGCTGAATGTGGGAACATGTTCTTGGTGATGAAACATCCCTAGTCAGAAGAAGTCTTTTTCTTTTGGGTGATTTAATAAAGTCCTGGAGAACACAGCCCAGAGAAATCTGCCAAAAATTTTCAGATCTCAGTCAATTGCTTCCCTCCTTTCTCTTCCCTCACTGACCCAATTATTACATGTCCTTTTAATTATTATTATTATTATTATACATCTCATACAGCTTTCTGCACTGCCGTTAGGTGTCTGTGCCTTTTAGACAATGTTAGTTTAACTCTGCACAGCACACATTTCATCTCCTTTGAACAGTAGTTTGCTGGAATGGCCATTAAACTACCTGACTGATCTTCAGGTGAGCACCATGAAGTGAATAGAGGTGTTTGTGTCTTTCCAGACAAATGCTTCAGGGTCTTAGCAGAGATAAGCATATGCCACTGCATGGATTCTGCTCACTCTGTATTTGGAAGTTGCTCAGAGAGCCAGAGACTTCAAGTATGAAAGCAACACTATGAGAGACAGCGGAGATGTCTTGTTGGCACTGCCCACTGGTGCTTTGCAGTCACCCCCTGATGGGGAACATGTTTCATACTGGGAAGCGCTGGTACAGAAGTGTCTGTCCTGCACTTTCAGGGAGACTTTGAGAGACATGCTCAGCTTGAACCTGAGAATTCAGTCATGTAAGTCATTGGAGCTCCAGACTCATTGGACGTACCTCCAGGAACATCAGATGAAGGTCTGGGCATGAGCTAAGACAGAAGCACAGTCCCACATTGCACATCTGTGCAGCAGTTTCTGGGGAGTTCTGGGGTTGTTCCTGGTGAGGAAGGATGGTCAGGTCCCTCACACAAGCCTTCCTGCATGTGTTGCTGCCCTACCCGGGTGCTCACTGCTATTCCACAGGCATTAGGGCTCATAAGAGTGAGTAGGAACTGTCGTGAAACTACACCTGAACATTATCTGTGCAAGTGACTTTGGTGGTAGGTCTCAAATACATCATGTTTCTAAGACAGTTCACACTGTATTTATTCTTTTCCTGCAGGGAAAAGCAAGTGGGAAGGCAGTGCATCCATGCTGATGGGCACCTGCTGAAATTGCAGGAAGCTTGTTGACTCCTTGCTGGTATTTCAGTGGACAAGTTCTCCTTCTCCTTTAGGTGCTGTGGGAGAAAAATCTGTCCTTGGCCTTGCAGATCAACTGGAAGTATAGTAGCTGTATTGGCCTCAGGTGAGCCCCAAGAGTCTGTCATAGTTTTTTAGTCATAAAATGATATTCTGAAGATACAATGGTCACTGTCCTCTGTGTACAAGCTATTTGCAATACAGGTAGTTTCGTGGTCTGGAGAAGCCTGGAGGTCTTGTTTTAGCCCAGTGATCATGATATAGGTATGCAAGGAGCAGGTGAGAAAGGACTAAGGAGGACTATGTCTTGTTTGCCACTGTTGACAAGGGCATAAGCACTGCTGGGTGTAGGAAGAGAGCCACAGTGTCTTCTTTCTAAGAAGACTACCTTGAAACCAACTCTCATCATCTCTTCTTCTACTTCCATGAGTTTTTCCACAGCAAATGGCATGGTTTCTTTGTGAAGGATTGAATTACCCCTATTTTAGCCCAATTTCTAGCCTGTAAGGGATGATGTAGCTGAGGGTGCAGGTTCTGAGGCCACTGTGCGGGAGAAGTCACCCACCCAGCAAACGAAGCTCAGTTTTCTGATCTCCTGGTGGAGGAGAGACTTGCTGCTTGCACCTAAGGGACATGAGACACAGCTGGCACCGGTTCCTGTTAGTTGGTTCTTGGTATGTCCCCGCTCATGAAGTCATCCTTCAGAGTTGCCCAAGGTGGGCAGACAGAGGTAGCTCCTAGCGTGGGCATTCCAGACAGCTTCAGAAACAGCAGGTCTCCCCAGGAGAGTCTAGACGCTGAATTTGGGTGAGCTGAATCACCCTTGCAATGTCTTACCCATCTAACTTGTACTTGTCGTGCCTAACCAGTTTGGGTGCCTAAAGCAGATGGTTTTGGCATCAGCCTCCCATAGAGACTAATTAGGTTCAAGTCCCTGATCTTCTGAACAGTTGTCTGTACAAAACTGAAAAACTCTAAGCAAAAAGGCTGAAAAAGGCAGCAGCTTAATGAGTGTTTGGTGTCCCTGAGAGCCCAGGCCCCAGTCCCCTTTGCAAATCAAAGCGAGCACAGCTAATCTGATCTTAAGTCTCTTTCATCCGAGGTGAGAGTCCGAGCCACAGCCCTGTGGGCTGTCTGCCTGTCTCTCTGCTCTTTCATTTGAAGGAAAACTGTAAAATAACTCTCTTTTTCTTCATATGGAGATGGGAGGCATTTCTAAAATCCCAGGAATATTTGCAAAGCAGGAAAAGTGTTTCCTGCCCAGCCACAGCCACAGGTCACAATCACAGCCCTTCTGTGTACAGGCTCTCTATAATTGTGCGTTATACTCAAATGGGTTCAGTTTTATGAATGTATTGTAATTTTTTTTTTAACTTCTGAAGGTTTATTTCAGTGTGAGAACATCCCCAGACCTGATGAATATACTTTTGTGTGCAGTTCTCTAAGTACAGCATTTCTAGGTTAACAGTCATGGACTTAAAAGCCAGCTGAGATCTTGGAGGAAACTTTATTAAAAATAGTCTATCTGTTTGGAATAAGAGCCCCGAGTTTGCAATGTAAAATAGTTGCTATGAACAATGCATTCTTCTTAAGTGAAACAGAACATAATCTTTCAGGCAAAAAGCCAGAAGTTTATTTTCTTTTCCAAAAGCTGTCAAAAAGCAGACAACAAAAAGTGCCCATCACATTTATAATTTCACATTCTGTGCTACTTTGTGAGCAGATTAACTACAGATCAGGAAAAGAAAAGAAAAGAAAACTTCCAGCACAGTTCAGAGAAGGCGGCCAAAATGTTATGACAGGGAGATCCCACCTCAAAAAATTCTTTTCCTCCCCGCTTCAGGCACACAATGACTTGGACTGCATGTGGGGGCCACGTGGGTTTCCACCTGTAGGCAGTGGCGTTGTGCACAGCAGTGAGGACATCAGTGTGTAGACACATTCACAAAGGGTTGTCATTTGGAATTGGCTTGATTGTCCCTTTTGTTGTCCTACAGTGTAGCTGGGGGCGAGCAGTAAGAAGGTGAGGCCTGGGGAGACTGGTGAGAGGACCAGACTTCACCTTGGTGACCACAGGCTGCCAAAGCATCCTTCCCGCTGGGAAACCTCCTCTTTTGCCTCTCTGCCATGGTCCTTGGCACAGGGCTGCTGCTCCACATGGCAGCGCTGGATCAGGCCCTTCAATAGCTCCTCTTTTCACCACTGGCCACGTTGTGATGGTTGTTTCATCACCACTACTTTTAGCAGAGTGTTGGTAAGGTATTGCTAGTTGTTTCTTATACACATCTAGCATTTTACCTAAAAAACAGAGGGGTTTTACTGGTGTATAAAGATACTCCCTGAACAGCAAGAGTCATTCAGTAGCTTTCATGGGACAGAGGAAGGGAAAATTTCCTTTTCACTTAGAATAAATTTTTACTTTGGCTGAAATTTAATGTTCCTTTTCTATTTTGGTGACTTTTTTTGTTGTAAAAAACAACTGGAAAAGCTTTTCAAAGCACTAACTTTTGTAGTTTAGATAGAAACACAGAATAGAATAGATGCTGTGCATCTTCCTTTTTCCCCCTTGAAGAAAAAAAAACAACCCTGGAAACCAGCCCTCTGGTGTACAGACAACATTTCCTCAGGCCAGGGAATGATGCGAACTCTCGCTTCCTGCGTCCTGGGGTTGTGTATTATGGGAAAAAGGTGCTCCAGCAGAGGGTGGGGATGAGGTTCTCCACCCCGTGGGGCTGTGAACACTGTCCAAGTGAGACACTCTTGGGTGGGGTGAGGCTTGACACCACCGCCAGATTTCTCAGCGACCGGCTTATGTGGCTCCTTGCCCACTGGGCTGGTTTGTGGCTCCTGCTTTCAGGAAACTCTGTTTAGGGAGCCCAAGCGCCTGGCTCCTCTCCGTTGTATGAGACAGTGAGTGCCTGGGAACAGACTGTTGTCATAGAATCATAGAATGGTTAGAGTTGGAAGGGACCTTAGAGATCATCGAGTTCCAACCCCCCTGCCATGGGCAGGGACACCTCCACTAGAGCAGGTTGCTCAAAGCCCCATCCAGCCTGGCCTTAAACCTACCCCCTTTGTGGGTCTCATCCCATCCTGGGTCTCCTTGGAAAAGTGGATTTAGGCTCCAAAAGTGCTTAATGCTGCTTAGCTCTTCACTGGCACTGCTGCCAATGTCAGTTCTCCCCACATATAACGAGGCAGGCATGATGTAGAAAATGGGAAGTCGGTACAAAACCCCTTCCTCTTTCTGACATCCTAAACCAAAGGCACAATTCAGCTTATTTTGCCCTTGCTTGCAGGCACAGTGAAGGGTACATATTGCAGGTGCTTAACTGGGAGTAAATGTGAAAAAAAAAATGTTGTTTTCTAGCATCTTGTGTTTTGTGAATATATTCTTCAGCTGCAATTTGGTGTTCCTTCTCTAGGCATTACAGTTCTACAAAATTCATTGGGTTACAATAGTGCTATTAATCCTGATTAATATTTTACTTTGTTTTATCAGAGTATGGTGTACAATGCCTTAAGAAGTAAGATTGGATGGGAATCATAAAATAAATTAATAAAGATTGTTAATGAATAATGTCCTTGCAAAGTCAGCATGATGGGTCACCAGTGGGAGGGAAATGCTTGCACTGTTGGAGAACAACCCAACTGTTGTGAAGAACATCAGAGCAAACCAGCTTCTCAACAGCCGCCAAGGTTGTAGCTGACACATATAACATTAAGGGGGCACCAAGATATTCTAAAGCAAGGATCAAATACAAAGGAAGCCCTAAGAGATAGATATAATAACCCTGAGAAAATCCCTGCAGGCTATTACTCTGATGTTCAGTGGATGACAATGTGGAGAGGGGATTGCTTGTCTTTCAGAAAACATCTTTTTTGTTGTGCGTAGCAACAGTTGCATGGGTTTAGGAAGGTCTAGCTTTTAGGACATGAGCATGAACTAGGGTGAATGTTGTAATAAAAGGTAAAAAGAAAAAAAAATAATTTTTCTGAAACCAGGATTGCAGCAGTGTGCCAGAACCTATGCGTGCTTTTTTGCAGCATGTTTATGTGTTCGACCTGAACCATAATCACTCCAGACAGCAATTCTGTGTCTCAGAAAGACTGTTCTGTGACAAGGGCCACACCATCTTATTTATTCTCCCTTAAGAAGCACTTCTGTCTTTGGCAATAACATTTGTATCAAAAAAGTAGTAAGAAATCCTTAGATTAACTATATTTAGTATTTCCTGAAATCAAAGCATCGTATTAAGTGATTCACTTCCTTTTGTTTTGAGGTATAATTACATGTGCTAAATTGTGCTCAGGAAAGTGATTAAAAGAAATTTGCCCTCCAGAGAAAAATGTAGGAAAGATTAAAAGGCTTGCTTTTTTTTTTAATCTGTAAAACAATGTTGTTGTTTTTTTAAGAAGGTGGCATTAAATTGCAGTTCTAGAGACATAAAACAAAATTAAATAGAAAACATATTTTAAAGGGAAGCTGAAACTGATGATGAGAGAAGTTGGTGAGAAAAAAATACAGAGGAGGCAAGTGGAATCACACTCCAGCCTGTCTGGTTTGAAAGCTTCAAACCCTTTCCTCTGAGATTAAAGCATGCCACTGCTGGGGGAGACGGCCTGTGAGGCGAGGGTTAACCTTATGATAATGAATTAAATTTCAAAAGAAGTTTTGAAATCCCTGGATGTGTGTTTTGATGTTAATTGCAAGGCAGGGTTAGTGCTATTAAAGTATTGGCAACCTAGAAAATTCCCAGAATAAGGCTGTTCAGACAGTCCTGAGGTACCTGAATATTCTTTTGTAGCTATTGTGCCAGTGCAAGTGGCATGGTCTTGTTTCTCTTTAAGTAAAATGGCTCTAGTCTTCTGTTACAGTTTAATTTTAACAAAGGAAGAGTGAACTAGCAAAATGGTCTGATTTGCACATCCCGGGGGTAGTAGGAATTCAGCTTGTCAGCCCTCTGAATCAAGTGACCATCTTTTCATGTGTGTAGGATATAGTATCTGTTGTGTGCCTCTGAAGATGAGAGAGTCTCATCTGCTTCATGGGCAGCATTCAGGTTCCAACCATAATGATTTTAACTCGATTGTTTCATTTCACAAGGTGAAAGCACTGGTTTCCAGCAGGGATTTGTTGAAACCTGGTGCAATACACAAGTGTGAGGGTTGTGTTTCTGTGATGGTGCTCAGTCCTCAGCAGAGGATCCTACACAGCCTTCTCATGTCCTCTCAGATCTTCTTCTGTGCAGCAGCTGTGAATGGTTCCTGCTGAGCTTCGAGTGCCAGTGGTTTTACTTGCACCTTGTCTGATATTGTGGAGGTACTTTGGAGAGTTTGAAAACATATTCTCACTTATGGAGTAAGTTCTCTGTGGTAATATTGCTCCAAGTCACCTGCTTTGAAAAGTTGTCTCCCTAGTTTTTTCTCAAAAGTTACTTGTTTTAGCCCCAGCAAACGTCCTGAAAACGCAGAGGATCTGAATGTGATTTACAGCTCCATACAGTGAGAGCTTCTAGTGTCAGCACTAAAGAAAATGAAATCTCTGCAGAGTAAATTGAGTCGTAAGATTTTGGCAAGGTGCATGTGTAAAACGGAAAATTAACATTTGGGGAGATCTATTCCTTCCATAGAAGTCAGAAATCTACAGTGCATGCCTGGAAGTCTAAGGAGCGGCACCAACTTGCAAATCAAGATTTAAAGAGGGGTTAATTTTTTCAGTAGCTATCATCACTCTGTAATCTCTGTGAAACAAATTTAATGCATGCTTAGTTTTCAGTTTTCACAATTTCATTCAACCAGGAGATCGTGTTTCAACATTAATCATGTGCAATGGAACAATGTGGGGCTGTGAGAAGAAATACACCCAAAATGCAGATCTAACATGAAGCACTGAGTATTTCTGCTGCCAAATCAATACAACTGTATTGACATTCCTTTTTCTTCCTTTGGCAATATGCTTCTTGTAGGAAGATCTGATGTTTCACATTTGATGGTGTGAAGTTATCATAAAGATCCCTCCTCATCTGCTAAATAGTCTCCAAGAAAATCAGTGGAATAAAGTTAATTATGTGCATATGGATAAATTAATGCCATTCTCACGTTCAGAAAGAGCTTGTCTCCATGGAAAAATTTCCCAAAGCATATAGTGCTGAATAAGCTGTTTATATGCCATAATACTTAGCACACTTCCAACTCAGACTAATGTTTTTGGATTAAAATCCACTTTTATTTTCGAGCACAGTTTGCGCATCAGGGGATATTCCAGGATGCTTATTGTGAAATTGTTTATTTTACAATTAGAAAATTTCTCCACGGAGACAGACCAAAGGTCCCTCTGCAACACCTTCAGGATATGAAAAACTTAAAGAGAGAGTAAATGGTATTTATTTCTGTCAAGCTGTGTTTTACACAGCCAAAAAGGGCTCCTTCTTGAAAGGAAAATCATGTTTAAACTCATTTAAGATAATTATTTGAGTTTTAAAAGCATGTCACTTTAGGAGAGATTTCAGGAACTTGGTTGATTTAGCACATACATGAGAAGGTTAAGGAGTGGCTTGATCACAGTGTACCCAGAGAAGGTGTTTGATAATACGGATTTCTTTCC
This sequence comes from Tringa tobata, assembly GCA_033628505.1. Lineage (NCBI taxonomy): Eukaryota > Metazoa > Chordata > Aves > Charadriiformes > Scolopacidae > Tringa > Tringa tobata. The sequence continues at coordinate 6,131,517 of JAHREE010000422.1, read as the reverse complement.
AGCTAAGGGACATGACATTAACAGGAACCAAATTGCTGGAAGTTCAAGCTGTATCTCCTCAGACAGCAAGAAAAGGAAAGCATTTTAACATTTATTAAAACCATTATCCTCCTGGAGGATTTTGCCAAGACACAATAGATTTGCTATCACTTACATTTAAGTATGGTATTAATAACATTGAAATGAGCTGTGGAACTGCTTGCCAAAGGATGTTGAGGATGCTAAAGCTTTCCATGGATCCAACAGGCATTTGGACAAATTCATGGAAGAAAAATTAATTGGGAACCACTAAACTGCCCAAAAGACTCCAGCTCTGACACAAGAAATCACTGAACCACAGGGACTGTTGGCCACGAGGACAAGAAATACATGGCCTGATTTGCATCCACCTGGCTAAACTCCATCCCCTTTCCTTCCCCAAAACAGGGAAGCCTTGTCCATAATCACCAGCTGGGAATGGTCTCTGGCCTGGCTGTCTCCCAAACAGTGCCTCAACATTATTTGGAAGAGCTTCCCAGGGCCAAACCTGAGCCGGGAGAGTGCTGAAAGTCAAGTGGTGTGAGTGATTTGGGGCAGCATTGGAGCCAAGCGTCGCAGTTCTCATCACTCCACTGGTACTGGTGTAGCCGAGGAGCCCACAGGCTGCTTCTCGTGGGGGTTGTGGAAGATAACTGAAAAAAGCAAGCAGCTGGTCAGGAAACTTAAATGCACTGCAGAGAGTCCTCAATTCTTCTGGAAAACCAGCAACTGTGTGCAGGTTGTGTGAGACTGGGACCCCTGCCTTGTTTCAGCCTGGGGCTGTCAGGCTGTGTCAGCCCAAGGGTAAATTTCTACAGCCTTTGTGCCACTGGTGGTCAGGGAAATGCCCACAGGTATCGTTTCTGTCCTTAAAAATCTCTGGCTGGAGGAACTTAACCCATTACTGCTGTTGTTGCTTCAATGATTTTAGAGGGGAAAAAAGCTTCTGGCATAAGGACCTCACGTAACCAAAAACCCCACAGCACAGCAATGACCACACATTGTTTGCATTATGATTTTTCATATATAATGAAAAAATGGCCTTAACTAACAGCATGTAGACCAACTGCACAAGTAAGGAGTACGAAAATTTTGTCAATAGATACCTTATTTTTTATAAGTCTCGCACTATTATCTACTTTTAAGGGTTTAAGTCCTTTTGTGTTATCTGAGGTATGTGCTTCAGGGATGTACAGAAAGAAAAAATGAAAAGAAAACAGTGATAGTAAAGAACATCAGAACACAGTAAAATGATGCTCTTTGATAAATTTTGGGCTAAGAAACCATAATGAAAGGACAAGGATGCATGATTACCTCACTGTTGGAGAAAGATCTAAAGAACTTATCAGTCTTCTTTGAAATGACAGTCATAATACTCTCCATAGCTGTTTGGGGGTCTTTTCCTCATCAGCATTTTCCAACAAATAAATGCAGGGAAAAAAAGACTCCTTTAATGTAATCCTTTAAACAGAGAGTCTTTTGTTTTATGGCTGTGCAGAAAGACTTCAAACAAGCCTTTTCAAAGAGAAATCTTGGCTACTGCTTTGAAGAAATCATTGTTCACAGATATTCCAGATTATCTGAATGCCTCTTTGGATTAAATATTACTTAAGTGATACTCTTTATTATTTGAATTTATGGGATTTCCATTTTTACACGCAGAGTTTTTCACATCATAGAATTTTCCAGTTGTGGAAGGAATGAAGCAGTCAGTGCAGAAGGGGTTTTTTTGTTATACTGCAGGCCTGCAGTCTTAATGGCTCAAACCTCATCTCATTTTGCTTCGGAACTCCCCACCTTTACTTTTTTAGGTCATGGCTAATATACTGCCAATTTTGTTTCAACTTCACTGATAAGGCTGTAGGATTCAGTGTGTAATAATTAGTCCTGTGACTGCTTATCAGCATCATTTCTCATCTTGGCATTAGTAAGAATCGAGGAGAGCGAGGAGAAATGGTGTGGAAATAAGAATATCTGCTGGCATTGGCGCTGGCCAATAGGAACCAGATTCTTTCAGAGGAATGAATTTAAAATAGCATTTCCAGCAGTTCATGGAAAGATATAGGCCCTTTTCCAATGTTTTCTGTATTGCAGGCTGATAAAATTCAGTACAATTAAAAGCCTGAATTAGAAACCGTCTACTTTCAGAAATAAAGGCAGCATTCTGCCATTTATTCCAAATCTTTACCACTTTCATCATGACACATTACAAGGCTTACTCTAATCTTTTAAGAAGAACCACCAACTGTTTAAGGTTCTCATGGGAACTACTGAAGACTAATAATGACTAATCTAATTTCTCTGACAGTTGGCTTTGATCATTTTGAAATATATTGTCATCAAATATGTCCAACAGTCACATGTTTAGTTGAAAGGATGCTTTCCTGTAGATCTGCCATAGGTGATAGTCAAAAGACTGAGCACAAGTCATTCTGCTTCACTGACAACAAGCATGCAAACAACAATTTATTTGACAAATAATAAAAAATTTCTATACAAACAATGTAGCCATTCGTTTGCCCACTGCTCAAATCTGTCAGCCTGTCATCTGGATGCAGGCATATCAGTGCCAAATTGTAATTTAGACACGATGTTTTGGCATTTGTACTGGCATGATTGTTTGGGGGTTTTTTGACCAAAAACCTTATGCAGGCAATTTTGAGCATTTTCTTTATTTGTCCAGGATTTCCAGATGTTCAGTGAGCAACATAGAGTTAACAGGCAATAAACCTATCTGGCCTGCCATGCATCCAGGAACCTTGGTCATGCCCATGGTGTGTGTAGAGGCGAAGTCTGGTGCTTTTGGAAAGCTGCTGTGGGCCTGAGCAATAGATCTCACACCTGCTGCGCTGGGCAGATTTGCTGCAGGTGTGTGTATCATCGGGTGCATGCTGCAGAGACAGTAAACTTGCTATTCTGGGAAGTGCTGGTCTTGCATGATGTGCCTGTAGCTGTTTGATGTGTATAGTCATCATGAAATGTGTTAGGACCAGCTGGCGGGAGCAGGCTGGGCATTCCCACCACAGTAGCTGCAGATTTCCTGGACATGTGGACGTATATTTTATCTTGAGAAGTCTCAGATGTGAGTATGTCAACCCAGACTTCAGGGATGACATGAAAAATCATGAGTTTACTTCTTTCTGCAAATGCATAACATAAGGCAAGTGATGTGTGAATAGAAAAAAAAAAATTGTTTTTCTCCAGTCCATAGAGGACCTGAGAAAAAATGGTACTAAATGAGCTGTAGGACGGTGGGCATTCTGTTTTAAAATTATAAAGATGCAGAAAATCCTTACTTGAGATTCTAATTCTGTGGTTTACCAGCCCTCAAAACTCATCATATATCAACAGAAATCCCTTTCCACCCACTCCTTTCTTTGCATTCATTATCAACCAATGCATGTTACTGCGTTTAATCGGTTGCATTTCACGGTCTCTATGCAAACTACTTCCTTAGTTATGGCTGCAGAAATAGTCTGGGGAGACAGACTGGCAAATGGAGCACAGCTTTTCCTCTGAGAACTTCGTCTACAGCCCTAAAATCATGCCAGCACCTGCCTGTTTTGGTGAAGTTCTCTGTAATAACCAAAACACGTTGTTCAAGCCCTTCAGGTTCAAGTGGTAAAGTCAGTGTAGGAAGGTAGTTGGGAAGCCTCAGTGCTGTCTTTCAAGTCTTTATGGCTTTTGCCTTTTAGCTGTGATTTGAAACCACGATCTGGGTCTCTTCTAGACACTGGAAGGCATAAAGGCTGTTTTAAAAACCCATTTTCTGATAAATTACCCACTCTGTCCCTTCCAGACTGAGACCGGGATTTGCCATTATGGTCCACAACTGCAAGTTCAAGTTGAATTTTTAGTGATGATGAGTATGTTCAGGTGATGATTAAAAAGATAAGTGATTTTTTCCTGTTTTTCAGCAGGAAAGGGAGGCATGGAACAGTACAAATATTAGCTGGAAGCCAGCAGATCGAGGCATATTAGAGACTCTTTGAGCAGAATCTCTGAATGTAGAAAAGGAGGGTCGGATTTCTCTGGGGACAGATCCTGGCACTCTAGTGAGAGGTCCTGGTTTAGCAAAGAAAGGAACAAAGGGAAGAAAAACATTTGGGTTACTTCTCGCATGGAAATAAATGGGTGCTATATTCAGAAGGAGGAGATGGGTCTCTTACCATCTTAATAAGCTACACGTGCTTTTGTGTTGTCCCTAAGTAAAATAATTAGTTGTGTGGTGAGAAACATGGAGGAAAACTTCTGTTTCCCCCCATTTATTAGATGTGGTGGCTGCAGAGTGAAAGAATAATCTGGAAAGATCACAACTCTGGGGAGCTGCCAGGAGGGTGCCTTGCAGGCCATTCGAGGAGCCTGATGGCTTGTTCATCACTCTCCATCTGTCTCTCCATCGTTACCCTGCCCTTTGGGAGCATAGAGTTGTCTGAGGCTTACGAGCCGTGTTAGGAGGTGCTACAGAGATGCAAAAAACTGTTACTGTCAAATCAGTCCTGAAATGACCAACATTTTAAAGGGTTCATTTAGCCATGCTAAAGCTGGGAGCATCACTGCTTTTGAATGGGGACAGGGGGCGTACTACTTGCCACAGGTTGGTACACAGTGGATATTTTCACTCCTTCCCTCTCATTCCAGTAGTCACTAAAATCTGCCTCGGTGTCAAGTTTTAGGAAAAATTTTGATTTTCACATGGTCAGCAGAGGCTTGCTTGAACTCTTTGACTGGACCCCAAATGATGCATCTGCACAGAGCATGTCCCCAGTGCAGGGATGTACAGGGCCTTCCCTGCAATGACAATGCTGAGCCGGGTCTTCTCAGACCATGTCTCACCATGTCCCTGAAACCCCCTGAGCCCAGGCAAGTAGGGATGTTGCTGCCTGAACTGAACTGAAAGGGAAAGGAAATTGGGAGAGGGAGTTGGGTGGGATGAAAGTGAGACATGAGGCATAGAAAGAGTGCAAAAATAAGGGAGAACTGGAAATGCATAGCAAAGAGACTGGGCACAGGGAACTGAGAATGGCTGAGCAATGAGATAAGGGCTGGGAAAGGCGAAGAATAAGGGCGGGGCTGGCAAGATTAGGAACCTGGGACTTTGATGAGTGGAGAAATGATGACAGGCCTGGAGCAGGGACAGTTCGGAAGGGAAAGAACAAAATAGCTCAGGCAGGGCATAGATGTGAAGGAGAGTGTGGCCAAGCCTAGTCACCAGATATCTGCCCAAAGTCTTGCCTTCTTCAGGCTGTTCTTGCAGTGGGGGGTGGCAGCCTGGAGCACTGCCAGTGACTTGGCTTGCACCAGTGGTGGGGGACACTACTGTGGCCTAGTATTCATCTCACTTTTCTAAAAACCAACAAGGAAGTTACCCCCTGGAAGTCAAATACACGAATGTCTTCTGTTAGAAGACTGTCACTGGGGTGGCAGAATTAGTCACTCATAAGTCAGGGCTGGCTGTGCAGTTTTGGTTCCCTTTCCTGGGAAATGGACATGTGAGTAAATCAAAGGCGTCTCCATGTTTGGGCAGCTTTAGTTCTGACATTTCTTACTCTGTGTTTTTGCTTTTGCTTTTCCTGAGAAAACTCTCCAGAAACTTCTACAGATAAAGTCCTGTTTTATGTTTCCTGTTTTTGTCCCAAAGACTTTAGATAGAAAAAAAAAGAAGATATTTTTAATGCAAACTGTGTTCTCTCAGGATGAACAGAGGAGGAATTGTTAGCGTAATACTGAAGACAATGCTATTATTGCTTAACTTTAATCCTTGAAACTGTATCAAAATGAACAGGCAGTCTTAATTCTGCCTTTCCCTATTCAGTGTACTTGACTGCTGCTTTACAAAATATTTTTAGCATGGTTTTGTGTAGGTGACTGCGTGTGTGTAAGAAAGATATGTCATCTTTTTTTATTAGCCCACTCATCCACATGCTGTGATGAAAAACTGGCGTGTTTATATGTGTACAAGTATGTCTGTCTGCATAAATTAGAGGTTTTGCATTGGAATCAGGCAATGTGTTTCTGTAGCAGACAGAGCTGCCTTTCTCCCCCAACGCTGTTGAGCTAGTTCCTTGTTCTGAACTGTGCAGCTGAGATCCACTGGTGGTTTTTCTCGCCCTCTTCCACCATCAAACATATTTGTTGATGTCCTAGAATGAAGCTATGGAGCCAAAGATAGGGAGCCAAACCCAACTTCAGCCCTGGCTACCTGGAATCTTTCCATTGACCTTAATAGGACTGTGATCAGACCTCAGCTATAAACAGTTCAAAAGAGATAATGTAGATGCTTATTTTGTTTTCTTTTGGACCGCTTTGTGTGTTGCACTTAGCCGTGTTTTCTTAGCATCACACTCACCCTGTACTTGGCAGGTACCATTATTTAACTTCTACCTGCCAGCTCTGCAATCATCACCTCTTTGTGTTGGCCTGTGTGTTGGTAGGCTGAAACAAGACTCTGGGTGTGCTGGTGCTTGCAGGAGACATCTTTTCCCCTTGATTTCCACCCTTGTTTTCCTCTTTACCATTTTTCTGCAGTCTGACTGAGTTGAGCTTTGCTTTGGAGCTGCAGCTTTTCACAAACGTTGGAGGAGCATCATCTTGTGAAGGGGGTGGAACACGGCACAGTTAAGGATGAAAAGTGCCTGTTTCCAGGGCTTGAAATTTGAGAAAAAAAGGAAGGAAAAGCCCTCAAGAAGTCAGGATGGAGGAATGTGTTTTCGGCTTGCAGTTTTGTTGGCATCCATGCAGCCTGGAGACAGGTGCATGAGAGGAAAAGCCACAGAGTCAAGGCTCCGCTGGGATGCTAAACCTCCTCAGGTGCTTCTGCAGGTTCAGAAACATCAGTCCCCCCTTGCTGTCCTTGGAGGTCTGGGGGCAGCAAGGCCACGTGCCCCCCTCTGACCTCCCAACTGGTAGAGCTGCTGCTTGGTCAAGGCAAGGACAGGTTGATCCAAGGAGGTTGAAGCCTGCTGTTAAATGAGCTCTTCCTCTTTTGGCCTGTCTGCAAAAAGGGGCTCAGACAGGCATCAGCAGCTTGTTTTCCTGGGGTTTGACCAGGCCTTTTCCAGCGCCTGGGATTTCCAGGCAAACTCCCATCGCAGCACTGGGCAGCCTGTCCCGGGGACAATCCTTGGAGCTGCCTTGGGTAGAGTTAACCTAAATAGTACTCCTCTGCCCCAGAAGTCAATGCTCCCAAAGCACTTCTGCTTTGAGAAAAAAGGAAGGAAAGGCTGTGGCAGCCTTCACTAGGAAGGTGGTGAATTACTCTGGAAAAGTGAAGCTTTAAACTTCTTGGCCTGCAGCTGCTTCTGCAAATGATGTCACTCAGCCAAGCTTCATAGCATTAGACTTCTTGGCTCAGTATCACCCTTTATAAAATATCTATTTTCTTGATAGGTTGAGCACCCCCAATTCCCTTGGGTCTATAAAGAACATGAAAGAATGAGTTTTGATGCCCCAGGGAACTTGCAGTGTGCAGTGTTTTAAGGGAAAGGCCCTCACTTCGTGCAGTGCTTTGGATTATTGTTCTTGAATATCCTGTTTCACATTATTTATCGCTGCAGTTATTTTTTATTGTCTCGTTCCCAGGCAATAAAACACATCACTGTAAGACAGAGACAAATCAAAAGAAAAAGGATTGTTTCACTTTAGGGATGTTTTGGCTCTGCTGATGGACTTCATGGTGGCCCCTGGCTCTCCCAGCATGGGACAAGCTGGAAATCCAGACCTGCACAGTGCGGGGAGCACGACTCTGGCCCCACGCACCATGGCTCGTTCCTGTTTCTGGTTAGCCTGTCATCAGCTCTTGAGGCAGAGGAAGGTGCCCTGCTACTTTCTGAGCAAGATTTCAAGGTAGGCATGTGTGAACTGGATTGTAAATAAGAGGCACAGCAAGGTCTGGCTTTCTCGGGTGCAGTTGCATTGACTTCAAAAGCACTTATCCTGATTGCTGCCCATGCACAAACAGGTTTTGGCCCCATGTGCAGTCTCTTGACTTGCACAATACAAGGAAAAGTGATGCCAGCACATAAATTAAGAAGCATGAATGGGTAAAACACAAAGGAGCTTATTTTGTGCTAATAGTTTAGCAAAGGCATTCAGACACTTCTAAAGTTAGCACATTGTGCTGCCAAGAGAAACAGTGCAGCAGGGGAAAAATACCTCACTGGATAGCTGTCTACCAGCAGATACGTCCTGTTTTTCAGCCCAGACAAACACAGTGTGACTCTGCCAAGTATACACTTTGGTTTTCTTTGCCTTATGTGGGATAAATACTTCCCCCCTCTTCCAAATTTAGTATAGTAATTAACGAGAAATCAAAGCTGCACCTGATAATAATGCGGCGCTTTATCTGCAGCAAAGACTTTCAATCACAGAAATCACCTTGTCTCATCAATTAGCTGAAACCTCGCTCAGCCTGTCATAGAGACTCCCTAATTCACATGTGGCTTCTGATTGCTCTTCCCAGCGCTGCTAATAGCTTCGGTTAGCGTTGTGTCAGAGGTGCTGCAAAGCAGAACTGTGTGAGAAATAGAACAGATTTGGCAAATGCACATTTTATGAACAAAAATGCTGTTCTAAAAATACCTTGCCTTGCTCAGACCAAGAACTGAGAAGTTAGCAAAAGCCATGCTTGAAGTTGCTGTGCAGCTTCACTTGGGCTTCCCTGTCCTCGTTTTAGAATACAAACATAAACATGAGATCGTGTAATTAAAGACCTTATCAAGTATATGTCCAAAGGTAGACTAAATGAAGGACACATTGGCAATCTTATTTCTGGTGCTTCTCAACTTCTGAGTGCCTCATGCTGCGGTTTGGATGTGCACGCGGTACAGTTTTGTGTGGAACATGGAGTGTATTAAATATCCCCCAAGTAACAACACCTGTCACTGAAATATCAAAGGATCTCAGCTGTGCACTGTGGACTGTAAGTAATTACAGTAAGTTATGAGTCTCTGTTATTTTCCTGTCACCCAGAGCCCAAGGATGGCTGGGTTGATGGTTATTAATGATTTTTTCACTAGCAAAAAGCACACTGCCCCAGCTCAGGTCCGGGGTCCTGCTGGCCAGGGTGATGGTGGTGTGAGCAGCACCTCAGTGCTGGGACCAGGGCTTGCCAGCGCTGCGGTGGAGGAGCTGGGACTGACAGGTCCTCCTGGACAACCCTCCCCTTCCTGAGAAAGCCCCTGGCAATTGAGAACAAGGCTGAGCTTGGATCTGAGCCCAGCGGGTGTGAGGAGCTGCCACCACTGGCTAAACTCCTCCTCGTACCTGTCCCAGTAGCTCGGCTGGAGCTGGGCATCCAGCTGAGCAGCTTTGGTCTTGCTGGCTCCTTGCCGGCACCCACCACCCTGCGGTACATCCAGGAGCATCTCAGCATCTCCGAGGTGGCCGTGGTTTAAGAAGCCTTTCCTCCAAGCAGAGTAGGAGCAGGCGGAGGGTTGGGCATGTGCAGAGCCTCGGCAGAAACAGGGTCTTTGTTGGCAACATGCCCCTTTTACCTTTAGCCTAGCGTTGCCATTTCTGTATATAAATCAGTGAAAGTTTTGGCAGAGGATTAACTTGACATAAACCACATAGCATTCCTCCTCCACCGACATGTCCAGTCTGTAATTTATATTACTTTTTTTTTTTTGATACATTTCTTTTCTGAGAATAATTTGCATCATCATTCATTTTAAAGATAGATTGTTTTGCTGTGTTTGATAGACCAACCCCGGCACTCGGAAAGCTGGCATCCAGATGTACAGCTTGCAAAGAAAATATACTCTTGTGCAAGGGAGCAGCCGTGATATGAGATCACCTTATATGGACCTTTCTATCTTCCCCTGCTAGCACAGAATTGATTTCTTTTGCAATGAAAATTCCTCAAAGCAATCCTCTATCACTTGTAAAAGAAACACAAAATGGGAAAGTACAAGGCAGTGCATTCAGAGGGAGGAATTATTAACAGTAATGTAACTTAATGGCATGACAGCAGGGATAAATTTGGATCGTGGACTCTGGAGTCAAGGTTCAGGAAATAGAAGTCTTCGTTTAAAGATGCAACCCAGAAATTAATCAGGATGAATAATATGATAATGTATGAACAGCAGCATTTAGAAGCTCCTAAGGGTTTCAAGGCTCTGCTGAACCAAGCACACATCCTAATAGACAGCCCTGCCTCAGAGAGTTTACAGTCTCGTGAGTCAAGGCTGATAAACAGCAGGATAAAGGAAGGATTAATACGCTCATTTTGCAAACAGGGGATCAAGCCACAGCGTGATTCGGAGCTAAATTTACCGAATGGGTGCAGGCTTTCCAGTGCTTTTCTCTGAGGTGTGTTGCTCGCTGGAAGCCAGCACTGTGCCAGCAAACTCCCGAATGGCTGCACAGAAGAAGTGCCAAAGGATGGGATCTGCTGGAAAAAGAGCTCAAGGTACATGAGGTGTGGTTTCATCCTCAGGGAAACAGGGAGGAAAAAGGGAGGGATGGATGGACGGATGGATGAATGGGAGGGAGGAACAACTCCCTCTGAGGAGACCTCAGTGCTTTTCGCTGCATTTCACAGCTCTTTTTCAGCCTCTTTGCTGTCGATAAGTCATTCATCTTCACACTCAAGGTACTGAATGCTTGACAATATTTGCTCTGAGGAGCTGACTATGGCCTAGCAGTTAGGTTTCCTGTTTTCTCTGCTCCTCAACAAGTCTCAGCAAACAGCAAAAATAATTTGGGGAACAAATAGTCTGTAGGTGTCACTGGGGTGGGCTGAGAGGTGACCAAGCCACAGCTCAATCCTGTCATACCTGGCACAGTCACATCCGCACATGTAGGAATAGGGGTGTTCAGGTGCCTTTGCCACGTGCAGGAGAAAGTCAGAGGATCTTTCACAGCTATGCAGGTCCCACCATGACATCCCACCCTCTGGATCAGGCCCAAGATTCCTGCTGTTAAAACAACTGAATTTGGTAAACCGAATTTAGCTAATTTAGTGGGGGCAATCCCAAGCAGAAATATAGGCTGTGCAGAGAATGGATTGAGATCAGCCCCAAGGAGAAGGACTTGGGGGTGTTGGTTGATGAAAAGATCAACACGAGCTGGCAGTGTGTGCTCACAGCCCAGAGAGCCAGCTCCGTCCTGGGCTGCATCAAAAGCAGGGTGGCCAGCAGGTTGAGAGGTAGATTTAGATAAGATATTAGGAAGAAATTCTTTGCTATGAGGGTGGTGAGACACTGGAACAGGTTGCCCAGAGAAGCTGTGGATTCCCCATCCCTGAAGGTGTTCGAGGCCAGGCTGGATGGGGCTTTGATCAACCTGGTCTGGTGGGAGGTGTCCCTGGGATTGGAACTAGATGGTCTTTAAGGTCCCATCCAACCCAAACCATTCTATGATTTTATGATTCTGTAATATTCCTCTGTGGTTAATGCTGTTTGTTAGGGCTATGTTGTGGCACAGATGATGACCACTGCAAACAAGGGGGCTCTCAGAAATCATGTGCCCTGATTGGAGGAGACTTCCCCAGATCTTTGCCTGTGCAATGCAGAAGAAAATACTTCCCAGATTTTGTGCAGCATCTTATCCTTTCATACCTTCCTTCCCAAAATGTCACCTCTAATATTACAGCGCACCACTGGGCACTAGTGAGAAACAAATGCAGGAGTGGGTTTAGCAGAGGATGCCATAGCCCCCCCGCCTCCCATCCCCATCGGAAGGGATGCGGGTCTGTTGTGTAACACCATATCCCGGTCGGAGCTGTGCCCACACCGCTGTGGAAGCTGCCACTGTGCCAGGTTTCTCACATCCTCCCCCAGGAAATGACTGGGGAGGCGCTGGTGCTGTTCCCAGCAGCTGGTGATCAGATATCGACTAGGAGAGCTGCTTTAGATGTCATGCCATGTGCCCGTGGTGAAATCCTGGCCTGAAGGGATCTGTGTGCAGGTGAATCCTGCTGGTGGGCAGAAACCTGCTCTGGCTTTATCCTTGTGAGGTGCTGCTGCCGGCACATGGTCATGGGAACCCTCATTCCCAGGGAGCCCCCCAGGAGAAACCACTACTCGCTTTCAAATTCAGGGCATACTGGGTATAAAATGCATGAAACCCAGGCAGGGAAAGATGACTAATTGTCACAGGAAAGTTGATCTTGACTCTAAAGCTAGCTGGTGAGACCTCCACCTGGAGTCCTGCCTCCAGCTCTGCCATAAGAAAAGGAAAAGGGTATTCCTCTTCTGGTCAAGAGAATCCAATAGCGCTAATTCCTCTCTGCTCTTTGGACTGAATTACTTAAGCACATTCCATTGCAAAGCACTAAACCGTCCCAAAGCCCACATTCATATATAAGTAGTACTTTATATTCTGTTCTGTTGCTGCCAGACCTTCCTCTACATTTCTGCCTAGCTCTTAATTTTCTTAGATGCTACTTCGCTTTATTTATATTTATTAGGACACAAATAAAACATATGTTCTTGGGAAAGAGTGTTGCAAGTCTGCAGACTTCTGCCTTCACCTTTTAATGTGCTTTTCTGCTCAGAAAAGATGACAGACTTGAAAAATGTAAATCGAACATATTTTATGCTTACTGAAGGAAATATATTTTCAAAATAGATGTGTGTCTCATTCAAAACCTTTGTGGTGAGTTATTCAGCTGGGATTGAAAGTGCATTATGTCTTACCATCAATAAATATGCCTGTTTAAGTGAGAGGCAAGGCCATATTTTCTCAAAGCTATGTTTTCACATTGCTTTGTTTTACAGCTCAATGTTACTTCTGAGACTGCTCCAGGTTTAAAATTTGCTTCCCTCTTAAGTAGAAATGAATCACATAATTTTGGCTTTTCAGTTTGTAGAGAAAGGATTTATATACACGTTGCACATTTCTACTGATCTTGAAACAGAGAGGCTTTAATCAGGCCCTATAGAGTAGACGCTTGTGAATGAGAAAGTAAAAAAAAAAACACCCTCTTGTTTTATACATTGAGTTCTGACTCCAAATGTAAGAACAACAAAGCTCCTCTGTGCGCCTCCCCAAAAGGTCACTTATTATGGTCTGCTGTTTTGTTGTGTCTGTGTACACACGTACTTGTGTGTGAGCAACTCTTCTATTTTCCTCATCATCCCTTTTTCTAGGTCGCTGTGCCAGCTGCGATGAGCAGATACGCTCCTATTGTCTACCGTAAGTCAGCGCCTGGGGAAGTGCAGGAGATGGGAAGATATCTGACTGCATCTCTTTCCCCTCTGATTATAGCAGCTAACCAGGCAAATGGAAGGAATACTGATGAAGAAAGTAATGGGAGCCCAGTTCCTCCAAGGCATTTAAGCATCTTTTTTCAAACCTTTGAGGATCTCGGCGCTTCTCTGCTCAGAGCAGAGGGAAGGGGAGGGATTGTGACTGTAGATACATCTAAGGATCATGGTCCCTTGTTGATGCCCTCCCTTTCATCCTTGCAGGCAATGGGTTGACTGTTGTTGCATTATGGTTGGTGTACCAGCAGTGTCTGTAACCCACTGGAGGTGTCTGCAAGGTGGTTTTGAGTATAGGTGCCATTCAAGGAGGGCATGCTTTATCTGCAAGAAAATACAGATATAATGGTAGGGCAGATCACTGGGCTGTTGCAGTTGGTATTGCTATTGAGAGACAGGCTGCATGGCAAAGTGACAGAGAAAAAGGTTTTCCCTTCTCAGCCTCATGTTCTTACTCATCCTTAACAGTAAACCTCGGAGAACCCAGCTCCCCAAATCTGGGGGACTTTGGCTACATCAACAGAAGTCAATCAGACGCTGCTGGAGCCTGGTCTCTGCCCTGAGACAGGCTGGCTTGTCTGCCCTGGTCTATGCCATGGACCTCTCCTCACCTCCAGAACTGCGTGGCTCTGTCCAGACTGCCTTTGGGAATGGTCCCTGCTTCGTGCTGCCTCCTGAGCCACAGAAGGAATGTGTGGGAGAGCAGTAGCAGACCAAAAGCCTGCCAACAGGAAACTGAATTTCCATGCCCCGTCTGGTGCCCTGGTACTTTTAATTTACTAGAATGCTGCACGTCGTATCTCCAGTGTTCACAGTGGGTCTACCGCATCCTTTAAAGAGAATGTGGTTTATTTTGAATGCTCATCAAACTAGTGTGCTGAGTGGGACCAACAACTCTTCCAAAGCGTGCCTTGGGTTTTAGAACTGAGGAAACATGTTTGGCTCTTGGGATGCATTTTTTCAAGAGCTCCAGAGAATGTGCCTGCCAAAATATCCACACTTACTACGTGCAGTATATTTGCTTGCATGCATGATGCATGCATGCAGGGTGCAGGCTGCGAGCAGTATGTCTGCTATGAGATTAAAGTCTTTTCTTTTAGCTTGGCCCTTAATTTCCAGTACACAGACACCGAGGGTACCAGGCCAGCTTGATTGGTCTGTCTCAGCCTGAACTGTGAAGATTTGTCACTGCTGAGGGCACCTGGATAATGGGATGGAGCTCTCATCAGTATCTTGCAAGAGTCCTCACGGCCTCCTGCCCTGTAGGCTGAGGCGTTGAGAGGGAGCAGAGAAGCTGAGAGCTTTTTGGGCTGTCGCAGTGTTGGGAGCCATGATGTGACTACCAGCTTTCTATGCAGACAGCAGTGACACCTTAAAATGAGCTTTTCCCTCCTCTTCCCACTGCATATACGTTGCTGGGGTTTGGTAGGTAATAGAAGGAACTGTGATGGCTTTTTCAGCACTTGGTCCAAGGCTGAACCATCAGCTGGTGCAGCATTTGCATACAACAGTCCCATGTTGCTGTCTGTCCCTCTTCTGGAGCCATTGCTTTCAACATCAACCTATTTGGACTATTTTAGCAAGAGCCTTTAGCCATCTTCCTAATAATGTCTCTGGTCTCTGGGTTGATTGCTTCTCTGCCCCTGCTAGAAGACCTAACTGCACTCCACAAAACGCAGTGATAATATTTAAAAAGGGAAAGAGGAGAAAAAACTGAGGTACCAGCTCCTCTTTAACAGAAAAAAAAAAGGAAGAAGAAAGGGATAGATGGCTAATTTCGGTTTCTATTCTGTGTGTGGATGATACTATTTAAACATAGTTGAGCTGACTGACAGTTATAGGAGTGATATTTATTTGGATATTCCTGAAACTTCATTACTGTCTAGGATGCCCTTTGTGAGACATTTCTGAGATCAGTTCCCAGTGACAGACAACATTTCTGCACCAAGAGGCTGATGGAAAAAATGAATGTTATCTCTTGCTAACAGGAAGGATATTTGCTCCCTGCCAGTGACTTGATGCTCTGTGTGATGGTCAAAGGCTGGGTTAATCTTATGGGGTTGCTTTGCAGTTCCCACAGGTGGATGGCATTTGAGATGCAACAATACAGAGTGTCAGACAGCCTCACACGGGATGGACACGCCAGGATATGGTGTGACAAACAGACTGGAAAATCACAGTCTCCTAAATCATTTTGTCAGTTGTGCTTTTTTTTTAGTAACAAACCAGAACAAACTCTGCTCCTTGCCCCAGAGACAACAGGAACTTTTCAAGTGAGACTTTTCCCTCCCATATGGCATCCAGTTGCCCGTTAGAGCCAGGCAGTAGCCTCTACAGTCCTTACTTTTTCCAGGAGTCTGCCTTATAGTAACCAGCACTGTGGCAAAGGCTCTTTGACGGCATCTCAGGGACTTCAGGCTTGGGTCAGAAGCCAGCAAGGGACCATTCCTCTGGGGTTGCCTGGAAGTAGCCACATGGTTTTGGAGGCCAGGAGAGTTTACAGATGAGGCCATTTGGTCTCAGGGCAGGGCACAGATACAGCAGGGGCTCAGGGATGTGTGTGGGCACACAACAGCACTGGAGTGGATACGTTAGATTAAATGTTTGAGACAGAAGCAGGTAAGTCAAAGCTGTGATTAGTGTCCAGATGGTTAGGACCCTTGCACCTGCAATGTTTTTCACTTATTTATAGTGAAACAAGAACAGAAAAAATTCCCCTGAGGAATCCTGAGCCGTGGTCTTGGCTGGCATCACTTAACGTGCATCAGCAGAACACTGACGGGTTCAGCTGCAGTGGTGCAGATGGAAATACTCTGGAGAAATGGAAACCCAGCACCCGCAGCCACCAAGTAACCTTGTGAATTGGTGACACAGGCACAAGTCTGGCTCTGCTCCAGGAAAAGCCCTTCTCACCTTTCTAATTAGCTGGGGTCTCACCGGGGAGTGCGGGAGATTCATGGCCATTTTACCCGATGTGCTTTCTGTAATTTACTGTTCTCATTACAGAACACGAGATGATTTTTCACAGTAAGTCTGGAGGGAACTGGAACAAGCTTTGTCCAGACTCTTGTGTCAGAGCCTATTTAATGTCTAAGCTGATTAAAAGCCTGCTTTCTTACAAATCACATATCATAAAATGGCCTGCTAGCGCCGTGAAGGAGAGAGGGAAAATTTCATAAGGGTGGTGAATCTGAAGTCCAAAGCTGAATGGTGACTTATAAAGGTTTGAAATCTATACAAAACAGGATCTGGAAAAGATCTTCAGCTTCCCCACCAATAAACAAGCTTTGTTTTTTCTTGGTGCTGCCAGACCCTGGCTAATAGAAATGAGTACAGGTGTTAGTGAATGCACTGACATCCCACAGTGTTGAAGTGCTGCAATGGGAAGGGGACCTCTGGGTACCTTTTTGAGTTGTCTCTTCTCCATGTACCTGATAAGGATTCTAATCTCAACCTGCCAGCCCTCCTCCTTCCCTGGTTCTTTGCAAATGGGAATTGGCTTTGTCTTCCCCTGATGCTGCAGAGGAGGCACTGAGAGGAGGGTTAGCCTCCCAAATGTGCCTCCAGAGATGTCCCCTAGAAAAAGGGCTCACACACTGTGTGGGCCCAGTGAAAGCCCGCGCTCCAGATTATGATCTACCTACCTTCCTCACCCTCAGGAACGGTGAGATAAGTGACGCTGCTGAAGATAGTGCTGTAAAAAATAAACTGACAGGGCTGCATATATAAACTGTACACTCAGTTTGAGCCTCCACCTGTCCCAGCAAGAAACGGAAACGCACCACACAAGCTGTGTCCTTAGACCGTGGGAGACCAAGATGCTCATATTCTGAATTTCAAACGCAAGGACTTGTAAGGAATTGACCTTGCAAGACTTGTCGATGCTCTGAAACAAAAGGGCTTATATTGCTTTTAAAATCATATTCTCACATCTGTTATTCCCATTATCCATATAAACGTCTAATCCTCTTTTGAAATGTGCTAAGCTCTTGGCACTGGTACTGTCTTGTGAAGTAGGTTCCAACGTTGTATTATTTTTTGAGGTTTTTTTTGTTTGACACTGTGTAGTTTCTGGCTTGCAATTTCATTGAATACCCTCTCTTTCTTTATCATGAGAGGAAAAATAACTGCTTTTCCTTTTCATCACTTTACCCTCGTAGTATTTTGTTTACTTCAACCACTTCTCTTCTAATCATCATTTCCCTGAGATAAGGGGTCCCCATCTTTATGTCTTCTCTTCTCTGGCAATTGCTGTGTGCCCCTGAACACATCCTGTGTCTTGCTCCAGCAGGATCAAGGCAGGGGCTACAAGCAGATAATAATGTGACGAGCTTATTTGATGAACACATTCAAGGAGGGTATAAATATGAGAATATTACAATACCCTTATGAACTATAAGCAAGCAGAAAAATGGCTTAATTAATGGAGCAAATTATTCCCTATGGATTACTTGTCCAGTTCTGTCACTAGCACTTAAACATAATGCTGACCAACTAATTAAAAACTGTAGAACCAAATTTATCATCTTGAATAGAAAGATATACTGTGCTCAGGCTATTTGAAGGCTGAACTTGGACATTTACCTTAAATTATGCATACTGATGTGATGTATTTGAACACCAACAGTCATAACAAAGTTTTAACTATAAAATAGTCACTGTTTAATAACCCCACCGGCTTTATCCCACATGTTCTTTTCTTAATGCACTCCTGTATTTTGTGTAAGAATGAAGAATGGATAATCCCCGAAAGGGAAGGATTATTCAGTTTTTCGTCTTAAAGTTTCAAAGAGCATTTCAAATCCCAGAATTATTTATGTAACATTTCTGAAAATGAAAATCTTTGAAACGTTTGCATTCGCTTGAAAGCATACCGTGAAAGGGTTGCAGTGACAGGAACTGCTATTTGTGTGGGAGGAAAGCCAGCCTCGTTGATCTGATTTCATATTGTAATAGACAGGATTATTGATCCTGTGTTTTCGCGGGGGATGCTCTAAGTGTTTTGTGCCGGGCGTTCTCACAGCTTCACTCAACATCTCTTTTGCATTGGTGACCTCTCCTGAGCTTTGTCTTTTGCGAAGAACGTGCCGGCAGTGACGGCAGCGGCGAGTGGCACAGACGTCAGTTTTCACTTTGCTCCCATCTGAAACCTGTCGTGTGGTGCTTGGCAAATTGCTAGAGCCTCGCTGACAGCTTTTCTCCTTGCTTCCTTTCCAGGAATGTCCCGAACAGGTTTCATAACCACACGGAGGTTTCTCACGTCTTAGAAAAATACCCATGTAAGTAATACTCCACGCACAATAAAAGCTGGTGACATTTTATATTGAGAACATTTCAGGGGCTGAATTTTTTTGTGTTTTCACAGAAATTTAATTTAATTAAATTTTGATGGGTAATTAATAACTGCCCCCCCCCCCCCCCCAAAATCAGAAAGAGCCTTTCTAATGCTCCAGATAATACAGTAACTTGTGTATGCCTGAGGAGTGCTATCGGCTGGTAGGTTGGAGCTGGCAAATCTCGGGGTGGCTTTTGCAGGATGGGAAGGTCAAGGAGTGGTTTCCAGACGTGGATTCCTGCTCCTGTTTGTAGGGACAACTTGATATGGTTGGTCCCCTGCTCTATGGTGGGGTCTGGGAGCAGCAGTGATGCCGTCAGCACCTGGAGGTCTACTTCACACAGAGTTTGTACAAAACACAGAATCACAGAGTGGTAGGGGTTGGAAGGGACCTTCTGAGATCATCTAGTCCACCCCCGCATCAAAGCAGGGCCACCCAGAGCAGGTTGGACAGGAGTTTTGAATGTCTCCAGAGAAGGAGAATCCACAAACTGTCTGGGCAGCCGGTTCCCGTGCTCTGTCACCCTCACAGTAAAGAAGCTTTTCCTCATGTTCGGATGGAATTTCCTGGGCTCCAGCTTGTGTCCGTTGCCCCTGGTCCTGTCACCAGCCACCACTGGGAAGAGTCTGGCCCGAACGCCTGGACACCCATCCTTCAGATATTTATAAGCATTGAGGTCCTCTCTCAGTCTTCTCTCCTCCAGGCTAAACAGACCCAGGTCTGAGCCTTTCCTCATCAGAGAGGTGTTCCAGTTCCTTGATCATCTTTGTAACCCTATGCTGGACTCTTTCTTTGCTCCTCTGCCACTCTGGCTCTTCTAATCTTGTTTTTCATACATTAAGTGACTTTGTCTGTTAATCACACCAAGGTGATTAGAAAATGCAAAAAATCTAAAAATATGAAACCATAAACCTGTAAATCATCTATCAGAAAAGTCCTTAAGATGGATATTTTAAAAATGAAATTACACCTTGCTCAGGAGACAGGAATAAAGAGAAAACCTCTAAAATTGTAGAATCAACAAGTATTTGAGGGCTGCGGGGCTGGCTGGGACTGTGGGCACGCTCTGCTGGGTGAGGGGGGGTACAAGGAGCAGCTCTTTGCCGAGAGGCAGCGGTGGCCCTGGGGAGGCACAGAGCCAGGGCTGGAGGGACTGAGCCAGACGGGATGTGAAATGCGGCCCGTGAAACACATTGCCTGCAGTGTTCTGTTACACGGAGAAGTGGAATGTATACATAAACCATGGAAAATGATTAATTTACAGGGAGTTATAGGCGCAGAGGTTGCGTCACTGGCAGCCCATCCGAATTCCCTGATCTTATCCAAGTTCTTAAGTTATTTCCTAATAATCCATATAATTAGAAATTTCAAAGAGCAGTAATTATGCCCATTAAAGTTTTAGTGACAGCATATTTATATATTATAAAATAGCATCAGCTGTGCATGAAGCAAATAAACGTTTTAGCGCAAGTTGAAACTCGGGAACTTTTCTCTCCTGTTCTGGTTGGCTGCTGAGCTCCAGCCTGCCAGGGCTCTGCTGAACACAGCTGCAAAGAGCTAGCAGCAGAAGGTAGCTTCAGGGGAGCCTGAAGATGCTTATGTTGTCCATCTGGAAAGCAAATCGAAGGATGTCATTAATTTTCTGACAAATAACAGCGCTAGAGTAGCTCAAATGCAAAAATACTTTCCTCATAAGGCTGCTTTAGTTATTATAATCAATAAGAATCTGATTTTGGGGCGGAAACCATGCAACCGGTAAGGATAATTGTTCCGTGTTGTGTATGTGCTGTGGCAGAAGAGCGGGATGTTGTAACAGCAGATGGAGACAGACAGGGCATGGCAGCAGCTGGCACAGAGGCTGGTGGCACCACCGGCGCTCTCCCCATGACAGTGCACACCATGCTGAGCAGGACAGCAGAGTGAGTGATGGTAGTGCCGTGGCAATTTTCATTTCCTCCCTCCCTAGAAATGATGGATTAAGGTCTTCATGAAGGACTCTTGAGTCACACAGGGAGCCAGCGAGGCAGCTGTGGGTCTTGGGAAGCTGGCCTGCCTCTTCCCCTATTGCCTTCCTCTTGTTTCCTCTCTGTCAGCACTGTCACTCCTCTCGTTTCACAACAGGGCTGGTTTTGAATTTAGTTCTCACGATGCACACAATCAGCATTTAATTCTTCACTTTCTTATGTTCTTTTACTGGTCCCCCGTGTGGTCCTGGCTGTGTCTATGGTGGTTCACAGTCTGCTTTCCCCACACACCCCTCCTGTTTTATTCTTAGAACAAATTCACTTGCCGATGGTGTCTTTGGTCCTTTCTGTCACTGTTTGGGTGTCTACACAGAAACTCTCCATAAAGATAAAATTTTGTCTGCCCAAATAGCTCGAGTGGACAGTTACGTAGACACTGAATAGCATAGGCACAAGCCCAGTCTCTTGTGATATGCCCTTATTTTCTAGCTCTACCTGTGGCTCCGTTTCTTGCCTTGGTATAAAATCACTGCTTCTCTGATAGCGCTTAAAAAATTCTGTGTGATCTTGCAACCGCTAATTACATTATAATTCATACAAAAGTGGTGACTGTGTGTGTAAAAGTCATCAAACAGATCCCTGCAGCTTCCTCTCTCACTACTTATCTTTTAAAATTTTATCCCAGTAGCGCAGAGGGCTCTCGAGCAAAAGCAGTGCAGCATGAACGCTTTGCAAAACCATTGCGAAATACAGACTCTTCCACCAAGGGCTAGCAGGCTGAATAAATACGTGGGTAAAGGAGGCGTGATCATTTCACATTGAGAAAAAATATCTCACAGAGAAAATAAGAGACATATAGGTCTGACAGGGCTGAGAAGTTATTTCTGAAGCTCAGGGGAAGCAAGTGTTACCCACAGCACTCGGGGAGGACAGCCCTTGGTTTCTTCATGGCAGATGCCAGGGAAAATATTAAAATGCTTTAATTTAATGGTCCTACCAAGGTAGTTATCAGCACGTATGATGGGCAAGGAATGTAACGTGCATGGTACAATCAATTAACTGTACAGTCTGCCCATGGGAAGGAGGTGGACCAGAGCAGATTAACACCCCATCATGGTGACACAGGGCACGTATGGAGCCCCACCACACCATGCATGGAAGATGTGCTCATCCCCACAATGCCAGCAAAGTCGGAGCTGCTCTATCCACTGAAAACCGGTTCCATGGGAATCATATGGAGATATTTATCATATTCCCTCCGGAGCTGGGGGTTGTTTGCTTAGCTCCCCACGCTGCCTGGGGAGGACAATTCACACCATAAGCAGCAGACACCAAGCTTTGCAGGGCTGCGACAGTGCTGCAAAAATAGAAGCAGAGCCTCACTTTAAAACAGTTTGAAACTGCTTCACTGCTCAAGCCGTGTGGTGCCAGGGGGGAAGCTCAGAAGGGAAAGCGGTATTTTACCATAAATCAGTGTTTCTCATCAAGTCCTGCAGGGAGGGGATGGGTCACAGGCTGCAGCATGGCCTCAGCTGCTGTGGATGAAAAGGCGTTTCTGTTCAGTGAGTGTCCATTGATCTGTGTGAAAAGAGTTGGTGGAGACCAGGTCACCCCCTCCCTCCCAAGGCTCATCCTTTCGAGGCTGTGTGGGTGGATGCTCTGAGCACATCTGCTCGTGGGAAGCCTGTTTGGGGCCAAACAGAGGGTTCCAGCTTCCTCCAGTGGTGGAAACACAAGTTTTTCTTTAAAAAGAAAAGGTCAGGGGCTGCTTTGGCTTGCAGGAAATGCTTCTGTCTCTTGATTACAGAAGCAAGACCAAGTCCTTGGTGATTCAGAGGTGGGAGATGGAGGGACTGGAGGTTGAGGAGGTGGTCTCAATCTCTGGAGGGTGACAACCAGGCTGTGTCTGCGCTGGGTGGCACTTCTGGATGGGCACCTCTTCATCGGAGGTGTGGTGGTACCTGCACTTGCCATCACCAGCCCCAGCCTCCCGGGACACAAAAAACGCCAAATATTGTCATAGGCAGTTCTGCTCCTTGTGTAGTTGGTTTCTTTCCTTTTAGCCCTTTATTGTCCCCCAGCCCTCTGCTCTGGGCTCCAAGATCTGGCTGCTGGGAATTGCCCTGGCTGCTGGTAAGGTAGGGATGTCCACACTGAATCCCCAATCCTCACAGGAGTCTGGGATCTTTGAGTCTGTAAACGCTGCTCTTGTCTCTCCCCATGCTCTTTGGGGATTTAGCTGCACCAGCGTAATGTATATTTAGCAATACAAACAAGAGAGCCTGTGGGGCACCCGGTCGTTGTGGCAGTGTGGGAACGGTGGAAATAAACCATCCCAGTTGTTTCAAGACATTTCACTTGGATTTGCTCTTATGTTTTCTGCATCGCTTTGATCTCTGATCTAAAAGGCTCTGTTTGTCTCCAAAGCTGCAGTCCATTTTCAAGTTATCCGAAGAAACATGCAGATGGTCTAAACTCTTCAAACAAAGTTTCTTCAGCTAAACTCCCGGGTTTCAAGTGTCCCGGGGCACTGAGCAGTTAATTCATTTCCAAGCCCTTTGTTTAACATCTCTAACTCTTCACTTCAGTGCTGTCCCTCAGTCTGGGACAGAAAGTAGATTCCCTCCTTGCTCCTGAAAATGTTATTCAACCAGGCATTTGCTGTGATCTGCAAAGCTTTGCAGTGCATATTATTTCAGATGGTTCATAGGAAACCAATTTTAGCTGTGACAAAATGTTCTGAACTTGCTACCACATTTTTATTGCTCTTTGGCTCTGGATTGATTTTCTCTTATTAGCTGGAGCTGACTGTGGCTTTTTTTATCAGACAATCCTGGAAAGCAGCAAATCAGTCTGGAGCTCAGCTGCACAAAGCGAAGTTGCTTTGCTTATTGATGCATGCTTTTAGATCACTTAAAGTGTAACAAGAGTCAGCAATTTAGCTGAATACATTTGGTTTTCTGCTTTGATTGAAATTCACAGTTTAGAACATTAGCAGAATTAATTTGCTGGAGATTCTTATCTTTCCCAGTTAATTTGAATGAAGTGAGGTATGTAAATGTATGTACTTTGCAAGCTCTTATCTTTACCATTTCAAAACAAGATTGATTCTGGCAAAAAGCTTTAAAATCCAAGCAGAGGATGATTGCTGGAGGCCTTGGCTGGGGAAAAGGGTTGTGATTTTGCCTGGAGTTTGTAGGGAAAGCTTGATATGGTGTTTTTGCAGAGCTGAGGGGGGAGATGAAGGCAATTTTGATGGCAGCGAATGTCATTTAAAGGAACAGGGAGCAAAGATGCCTGGCTGCAGGAGTCAGGCAATCCTGGCTAATATTTTTAGTGGAAACTCCTTAGTTGGGAAATGGCATCTGAGGAACCTGTGGGAGACAAGATGCAGCTGGGAGACAAAGCTGAAGATCCTGGAGTTCAGACAGGGCCTTGAGGAGGCTATGAAGGGGATATTAGGCAGCTGAATATTTTGACGTGTATGTTGAATTAAACAATTAATCCACAGGAAGAAAAATGACCCAGGAGAGCCTATGATCATGGGGGTAGGGAAGCAGCTGCAAGAGACTTGAATCACTGACTGAGATGGAGAACATAAAAGAGAAACAGAGGGAGGAGAAGGCAGCAGAACAACAGCCAGCTCTACATGGAGAGAGGTAGAGAAGCAGAGGCAGCCATGGGATGTAGTTGGGAATGAGATAGCCCATCAAGGAGGCAGAGCTGAAGTACCTTTACCCTCACCCTAACACTCCCAGAGCTCCACTCTCTTGCTGGACCTTGGCTTCAGGCAGGGAGGTGTGCAAGTGCTTGGGTCCAGGCAGGCAACAAACAGAGAAGTCAGATGTGAACTTGAGAGTCAGGAAAGGAGTAAAAGCCCTTGGGAGAGGCCTGAGCTTTCCTCTCAGAGCTGCCAGAGCAGCCAGTACTGGGTGAGTCTCCAGATGACTTTCTGGAGGAGAGGGACCACCAGGCTGCAGAATCTGGTGACCACCCTTAAATTCATACAAAGATGGCAGGCTATTATAGGAGACCCTGGAGAGCAAGATTTTCTATCTGCTGAGGGGTAATGGCCCACATAGAACAGGATTTTTCACTGGTAACTTGCCAGAATAACCTCATAGAATCACAGAATGGTATGGGTTAGAAGACACCTTTGAAGATCATGTAGTCCAACCACCCTGCCATAGGCAGGGACAACTTCCACTAGATCAAGTGGCTCAGAGCCCCATCCAACCCAACCTTGAATGTTTCCAGGGATGGGGCATCCACAACCTCTCTGGGGAACCTGTTCCAATGTCTCACCACCCTCAGCATAAAAATAATTTCTTCCTTATGTCCAATCTAAATCTACCCTCTTTCAGTTGAAAACCCTTGCCCCTTGTCCTGTCACTACAGGCCCTGGTAAAAGTCTCTCCATCTCTCTCCTTACCCCTTTCCTGTCCCATACAGCTCCCTGTGATTTTGTTTCATTATTTTTACCCCTAGCAGGAAGCATGATGGATGTCTATTGCTAGACACTGATTTATTTTTAGTGTTGCAGTATACATATTCCCTTGTTGGGCTGCAAATGATAACATGACACAGTTTGCTTTTGCAGTGGAGGCTTATGTTAGCATGATTAATTTCCAGCATTGAATAGTCCTGCACTCAAGGCAGGTGCTCATATTTTTGAGATAGTTTGTCCATCTTTTAGTATTAGCTAGTATTTCCTTGCTCAGCATTTATACCTGTGAAAAGAGCTTTCCTACAATGTAAAGTCACATAAAAATTTTCCAGCAAGAAGGAGATAAGCCTCTAAGTACGCCCTCTTTCAAATGCAGTTTCAAATCTTCCCCGCTCAGAAAGGGGGGGGTCTCTGTAAATAAGTAAGGCATGGCAGTGATCCCACTAGGGAAAGGGCTACTGCAAGCGTCATTGGGAAAAGCTTTGCTTTCTCATGCGCATGGATCTGTGCTGCTGTCACCAGTATTTGTCCTCCAGCGACGCCTGGTCCGCCAGCAGATGCATTGAGATGGTCAGCTCTGCTCTACAGAGATGTTGAGGAAGAGCCGCGTACATCAGCAGGGCAGAGCAGAGACCCCAGCTCTCACTGCCCTGGCAGTGCCTGTCCAGCGGCTGATGCCACATCTCCTCTAGCTGTGGGAGCTCCAGCACTCATCATCATTGCCTGGCCATCAGCACTAGCTTCCCTCTCATCTGGTAAGATTTAAGGATGAAAGCAGGCTGAGTCCCTCGGCTCGCCCTTAAAAGGGAAGGAAAGATTGCTTTTGTGGCCTTCGGGGTCTTCCCTTAGGAGAAACAAAGAGAGCTTTGCCACCGGATCCCCGGAACAGGCTGCAACATCAATGCCTTTAAGGGCTACAAAATATGAAAGATAATAAAACTGTCAAAGAAAGCTTTAAAATCCAATGTGTGGGAGTAACACAAAGGGCACTAAGCAAGACAAATAAATACATGGTTGCAAAGACTTTTTTGTTGTACCACAAATTACGTAGAATGCTGAGGGCATGGGGAGAAGCCTTATGGTTTCTCTCTCGGTGGTGGTTTTCCACTGCAGGTGATAAGTTTGTCACATCAGTTGTCATCTGGATCTTGTTTCCTCAAAGCATTTTAAAAGTGTTCCAAGTTACAATTTCAATGTGTTCTACTGAACACCTCCAAAACCACACCAGAATAAGTGAATTAGCAGCAGCACTTTGAATTTAGAAGGTCTAAGGATTATGGAACACTTATACAGTATAAGGAAATCATCCATTTCTGAACATTAAAAGTAGTCTTTTTATCCCAAGTTGGACACAATAGAAAATCAGACTCATTTTTAAACCACTAAGCACTCAACAGCTCTGATTTCTGAAGGAGCCATAGGCTGTCGAATACATTTGAAGATCAAGCCATGTATAGCAGTGCTTACATTTTCACTTAGAAGACAAATGCTAAGCACTCATTTCCAAAAACCTTCCCGTAAATGATTTGCCAAGAACACAAAACATTATATGATAGAGGTAAACCAGGAGAAAGCCAGGGGATGTGATTTCTAATTTCATTGCCAACCATAGTAAGCTTGTCCCTGCTCTCCTAATATTTATTGTGAGTCTTAAAACTTCCACTACTTGTACTGTGCCACCAGGCATGAATCCCAGGTTTTTTGGAAACCCTGTGAATGTACCCTAGTGACACCACATCCAGAAGGATGGTAAAGAGTTCTGTATTGAAAATTTGTGTGGAATACTTGATTTCTTGACTGTGCAGCCAGGCAGAAAAGTAGGGAGAAAAATTATCTGTCAATCAAAGCCAACATGTTCTGCAGCTTTGTAGGCATTTCTCTGGATTGGAAGTCCTTTTGAAAAATAGTTTTTTATCACAGCCAAACCAGCCAAGTTAGGCTTGCTATGAAATGTCTTGGGTTTGGTATCTGCGGGAACAAGAAAGAGGAGAGCAGGAGCATAGGAATAAAAAGCAGGGCTGTGTTTGTTGTTTTTCATAGTGTAGTTTAGGTTTTTCCAGGGTTCTCCCAAGGTAGAGGCAATACAAACTGAAAATGCTTTTCTTCTCCTTGACAGTGTGTGAACCTATGTGCAAGAAAATACTAAGTTGGGGATTTATTGGGTATTGTGGGGTTGGGGTGCAACAGTCCTTGCTGCTGAAGTTGCCCAGATAAATTGCTTGGGAAGAGCAGACCCAAGGTGTCCCAGGAGCCCCAGGTCCCAGCTCAGAGCATGAGCTGCTGCCTCTTCCCAACAACTAACCTGGACCTCCTGAAATGGGACCCCTGCAGCTGCTTAGTGCTGGATCGTGCAAATCCACTTGCATCACGTCATGAGAGCACATAATTGCTGCTATGTATGCTTGAGCTCCAAAAATCCCATTTGCCTGCCACGTTTCTGCTTAAAAATACTGCTGGGTAGGAATTAAATTCAAAATACAAGTGATATCCCCACACAAAAGAGAAAAATTGTTGAAGTTATGTTTTTCCAGAATTAAAGTGTTCTTGTTCCAGTGCTTTAATGGCTACTTCTAGCAGAAGAATTCTCATTTATTAACATGTAGTTAAGTAGTGTTTAAATATAGTCAGATAGATAAACGTGTGCATGATAATTTTATCAGCCAATGTGAAACTTCTTCAGGGACCAAGCCTGGTAAGGAATCAACTTTAGTTAGTGAGCGTGTATTGCTGCTCTCTGTTGGGTGCTGTGAGAACTGCCCAGTTATGAATAATGTGAATGGCTCTGGTTGAGATAAGTGCAGGTAGGATGGTTTAAAAAATCAAGGCTTATTTCTGTTGAAGTATTAAGCCTCCAGAAGTTTTCATTCTGTGGTGTTTATGATGCATATTCCTTTATTTAAATCAAACCAAAACATCACTACTTTCTGAGAGTTGTCAACATCCTTTTTGGTACATTTCCAGTAATAATTTTGAGAAATGCTATTGCCTAAATGAAGATTTGGGGACCTCGTGAGGAGGTGAGGAGCTGGACTGGGGAGGGCTGATCTGGCAGCCCAGCAGCAAGAAAAGAAGAAAAGAACCCCCAGGTCCCACATGGTGTCAGAAGGATTGTGCAGGCGAACCAAAGCATGGAGAGGACATTTGCTCTGTCATCGAAGTACATCTTCATTGCTTTTTGAGGTTTGGACACCAACTTCATATAAAAACCCCCTTTTCTTTGAAGAGTCTTGGTCTGGGGAGGGAAGACGACTATTAGGAGACTGCTGAAGCAATTTCTCATGTGGAAGACAGCCTCAAATGTATCTCAGATTGCTTTCTCAAGAAGGCTTGTTTTGGTCCCTTGTTCCAGCTAACAGCCTGCAGGCTCAGGCTTGTGTTAAAATGGTGCCTGTACATCTTAATACAGCTACTGAGTGACCACATCTCCTGCAAATGTTGCCCAGCCATTATTTGCAAAAGGTCAATAATATATTTTTATGCACTTAATAGATATTATAAAAGTGAAGTGCAGTCTTCCACAAATAACTTATTTTACAGAACAGCTTTTCTGAGTGCTGGGCCGTTACTATGTAAGTGGCTTTTTTTCCAAAAGGGTTTTCTAATTTGCATGCATACACCATTTATTCTGGGCAGTTTTTCTAAGCAGCCATCCCTGGGCAACACGCTACAGCTGCACTCCTATTCTTTCAGGCATCACCCACTCAATACTAGATCTTTACTAAGCAGATCCATCCAGAGATTACACATCCCTCACAGTAAAGTGAATGCGACTCTGCTGAATATGCTGGAGATTGCTAAGGCTGAAACAAAGGATGTTGAAGCTTTCTTTTCTCTCCTCCCTCTGTAGATCACCTTTTTTTTTTTTTTTTGGCCAGATATTTATTTTTAAGCCTGAAAATCTAAAATTGGATTCATATGCTGAGCAGGAGGATTTATGATATAACCTTGTGGGCTAAAGTGCTTCCAGTTTTATAGGGAGAGAGGCAAAGAAGGAGTAGAACAATCCTAAAATAGCAGGCATCAAAGATGGGAGTGTGAGAGGCTCTGAGCAACTTCCTCTCTGAGAACAAATTCAGGATATGGTTTTCTGGGAAAAAACCCATAACTGTTTGTCTGATGATTATTTTAGTGTAAATACAGCAACATGTTTTACAACTGAGTGGGAGACTTGCATTAGAATTTATATCCTCCTTTATTCTCCTAAAGTGATGACATTAGGATTCCTACAAACCAGCTTGTTTATGCATTAAGTATTTCTGCCTTTGGGTTTATTTTCAATAATGCTCAGGTTTTGCTACACTGTTTATACAGTGTTAAGCAATGGAGATGGAATAAGGTCTGAGGAACTAGGTGGAGAGAAAAGCAGATAGAGGAAGAGAGAGGAAGAGAGGTGGAGATCTGGAGGAGGTAGGAGCAGTGTGAGGGATTCACCCAGTCATGAGTCCAGATTTAAAGTGTGACTTAAGAGGACTCTTTGGACAGAGTCCACCCAGGGTTTGTGGCAGATCACCAATATCATTGCACAAGCCCACTTAGCAATGGTTGTAACATCTGCAGATGTGGACAAATACTGGAGAGTGAGGCAGCTGTGTGGACTCACTGACTGTTGAAGATGAGTTCTTCTGCAACTGTCCACATTATTTCAAGCTGCAATGGTTTCTTTTAGTTGTGGCACTCAGTAGATTAGTGGGGTCTGGGCACCTTGCTCATGTAAACTAAGACCCACAAGACCATGAAAACATTGAACGATCCAGATACTTTTGATTTCCCAAATGGCACTGTGGTGGCAACTTGAACAAGGGACATCTTTTGATGTTCATACAGAACTGAGATTGACTATAAACGGGGTCATGATGGGCCTGTCAGGAGAGAGGGAGCACTACTGTACCTCTTAAATGCTGCAAGGTAACAGGCTCCCATCAGTTTCAGTTTTAAATCCCACATTTTCCCTGGTTTCCTCACTGAGAGGAGGCCTCGGTTCTTGCTGTGGGTGTTGTTTGGAGACGAGTTCTTTTCCTTCACTGTGCTTGTGTTTGTTTCCTAATCTTCTTATGGAGGGCTGCATATTTTTCCCTGTGAAACACAGCCTGGTGCCAGCATGCAGCATTAGTAACCAAGCCACGTGCTCCCAAAGGCAGGTGGGGGGAAGGAAGACTTTACAGATCCGGTAAGTGCATGTGAAGGAGCACAGTTAACCACTGAAAGAACTTCCAAGGGCACATGTGGATGGGCTCTTTGCTACCTGCAACAACCAAAGCAAGACTAGGCAGCTTTCTAAGAGATGTCTGTGAGATCAGCAGCCTTCCATCCATGATGGGCTGGTTTCTTTGTCATACAAGACAATTAGGCCTGAGGCTGTGAAGAGAGCAAGATGGGTTGGTCCTCCCAGAGTCTGACTTGCTGTTGGCTAGCCTTGATGTGTTGGTGTGTGGAACTGCTGCTGCTCAGTCTTGAAGACTAAGGATAAATAACTGAGTCCATTGAAACCAATGGGACTTTGCTCTGGGTTTTGCAGGAGCCAGCATCTCACCCTTAGTCATCTGCCCCTCTCTCTGTCTCCCCCATGAGTTTCTGAGGAGTATGAAGAGGAGTCTGTGCTCCGTTCTGTTAGACAAAATGACCAGTGATTGCTGATACCCATGAGATGCACTGGCTCCTGTTTGACGCGAAGCCTGTCGTGCTGCGTGGACACTTTCACCTCTACGCCAGTGAGCACAGGGGAGGTGCAGACCCTCTTAGAGGAGTGGGACCAAACAGGTCCCTGCTGGCCTGGCTCCACCACCCAGCAGAGCAAAAGCACTTGCGCAATGCCAGACGTTCCACAGTCATGAAATATTTACTAGTTTTGTATCCAGCATAATGGCAGGGGGATATATATGTACTTTTTATTCTTTTGTCCAGACACCATCACATCTTTGACCTTCCTGTTTGCTAGACTTGTTCCCTGTCAAGAGAGCTTGGTGGCTTTGTTTCAGAACCTGTCAGATAGGGAATTGCTTCTCGTAATGTCATGTGCTGTCGCTTTTTGTTTACAAACACAGCCCTTTCTTCTTGGAAGCCGGGTACTGCACGGCCCCGGGGCCAAGCTTCCTGGCAACCCGGCTGGATTGTCCATTACTCACTCGCAAGGAAATCGACTCAGCTTGTGCTCCTGTTTCTGAGAGCCAGGACACAGTCCTTGTAGTGAGGCAGAGATTAAACGATGCTTTATTTTTCCCTACGCACACTGTGACACTTGTTGTTTCCTGGTGCACTGTCTTACCCTACCCTGGAATATGTTCAAGACACTGCAGTTATTTACTTTAATGGAGAAGTGTTTGGTAGGGTAGACAGGAGGGAAGGCAGATGGGTTACTATTAAAGACGTTGCCAGAGAAAGTTTGCAGGTTAGGTAGGACTGGTGTAAATACAATGCCGAAATCCATTAATCCCAAGTGAAATGTAATTCTTGAGGAAACAAATAAAAAAGGTAAAAAAAAGAAGCTGTGACACAAAGGCTTGCCAAGATGATGAAGTATTTAGACTCCTCAAACTGATAGCACTTGTCTAAGCAGGCCTTAATTTCTAGATGTCCCAGTTTCTCTTCTCTGAAAAACAAGACTTATTTGGAGGTGGATTTAAAACAAAATCATATTCCAGACAACCAAGGGATGTGAAAAAGTGAGGTTCTTGTCCAGTCTAACAACACAGCCTGGGGGAAGAGTGAATTATGCCGTAATAAGAGGGGAAGGGAGCTCTGTATCCATGTCACCTACCCTGTCTGGGGAGGCTGGCTTCCCTCTCTGACTGTTGGGACGTCGGAGTTACCTTCAGCCCTCTCTGTCCTGCTGAACCCTCATTTATAGACCCTGAGCATTTAAGTATGGCAATTTATTGTGTTATTAATGGAAATAACTACCAGTAATAAATCTGCCATATATGCCATATTAGAAAGCACTCAAGTCAACAAATAAACATTAAGAATTGACCCTGAAGTGAGGAGCTGTGAAGATGTACCTTGCAGGGCTATTCCCCTGTGGGAACAATGGAGGGAGGAGGCGTAGCTTTGTGCACATCCATGAGCTGATGCTTGGCTGTGCTTGCCAAGCTTGTGAGAGTCCTCTGTTGAGATCAAAGATTCAGCTCATCTAAGGGTCAAGTCACAGGCCCTGGGAGTATTTTCATCTGAGCCCCTCTCCCACAGGCACAGCCTGTCCCTCCCTCTCATTTTTCCTGATACATTTACAGCAATTATCTAAGTGTTGGCTACCCTTTGTGACTCCTCAAGCCTCATTGTTTTCATGTGATCCACACACGTCTGTGCATCTTTGTCTGGGTTTAAAATGATGTTACTGCAAAAAACCCTAAAAATCAACCAACCACCCAACCAACAGCAGTCATGTATCTGCCTCAGGGACACATATTTGAGTCCTTCTGTCATGGCCCAGTCAGAGATTACATGCAGTTCAGTCTAGCATGTGGCCAGCTTCATCCTGTCTGCACTAAATTCCTCAGTACGTGAAGCAAGGAGTTCATATTACTATTTTAAATAGTATTGTATCACAAGATAATGATCCTGCGTCCCTGTTCACTGGTGCAATAGGACACTAATGCAGCTACAGCTTTTTTAGACTTCTTTTGGGATGTGCATGGTATGAGGATAGCTGTCTGCCTCAACCTGGGCGACACCGAGTCTGGTTTATGGAGAACAAGCTCTCCTGGGCATAGAGGAAGTTTAAATCCAGTTACATGCCTAATGACAACACGTGCTTACAGGGTTAGGAGTAGGGTTATTATCTTAGGAGAGAAGGAGATAGATGCAGGTCCCTCAGGCAGCTCTGGAGACCATCCTAGGTACCAGATTGTCTCATGTTGGAGTAGGGTTTTCTAAATCCTTTTTTTTTTTTTTGGATCTTTCACTTTACATAAAGCAATTAATTCTTCTTTGGGCCAGCAACAGCTATAATGTATAAGAGTTCATTAGTCTCAGGGTTGGTGGATGAGGTGTCCAATGTTTGCTTCAATAAATGTGTACTTGTTTTACAGTACTAGAACTCCTTCAGCAGCAGACACAAAGCGAGCCCTATCCCTCCACATCATATAGTTTGCACTCTCCATAGGGATGGAAGTCTTGATTCTAGGGGAATCTAAACCAGACCTCCAGTCTCTGATGTTGCATCTGTACTAATGAGTAAATAAGACACCTAAACCCCTGTTTTCTCATTCTGATGCCAACATCACAGCCCAGCTTACTTCCACGAGGAAAATATCTCTCCTCTTCTGAATAAGGAGACTGCTCTCTGTGCTGGGCCAACACTGTGCTGGAGACTGTGCTGAGTGTGCTGCAGGATGGACAAGGGGTGTGTGGACAACCAGGGCCATGGCCCAGCCCTCTCCCTGCTCACCTCGCTGATACAGGCAGAGTCTGGCTGTGCACTGCTCCTCTGTACATCTTTCTTTTGCAAGAAAGGCCTGCAGAGGCTTAGGTGTCTAATTCTGGATGAAGGGAAGTGAATTTCTCTTGCAGAGGCAGAGTCAAATCTTTGCTTCTCTGTTTAGCCCTAGTGGATAATTTGGGCAGTTCTCCTGTATCTTCTGTAAATCTCTTTTTAATGGCCTCTCTCACCATGAATCACAACCCGGACCAGTGAACTGTAAAATCTGAGCCTTACCACAAAGACCAAGGGCAGTATCTAGACAAATCCCAGTTGTGAATCAAAGTCTCCGGTGTTTTACATTTCCTGTGAAATCCCGGACTCTGTGCACTTTCCGTAGGAGGCAGCTGGAATATAAAGGCAGGGATGTCTGACTGCCAGCAGCCGCCCTCAGCCCCAGTTGAGGATAACAGCTTCTCCCTTGCATCTTTTCTGGCAGCTTGAGAGTCAGTCCAGACATTTCTCTCTCTCGTTCACCAGCCCTGGTGGTCCAGAGCAGAGATCTCACTGCTTTCCCCTTCGTTTCACATGCCGTATGCACTTACTCAGTGGGTTCCATCACCACGCTCTTCATTGTCCAGTGACAGGCTGCTGGCAGTGGTATGTACACTTGATGCATAACAGCACCCCTGCACTCCTCCTCTCCTTCCTATCTCCCTTAAACAGATCATGTGTTAAGATTGGAGTTATAAGAGCAATCCCAGCAGGCCAGAGCTAAGTTCCCGAGTTCATAGCCCCCGTCATTTTGCATGATTTCTAGCTCCTCTGAGTGGCTTCCCACACTCGTAGCAAGTGTTTTAAGAGCTCGTTGCTTTGCTTATGGTATCAATCCTTATCATCTGTCTCTGAGCGGGACCATATTTGCACTTGGACTTCATCTAACAAGAGACTAAAAGCTGTTCTGAGGCATGGATTTCTATGGAGGCCTTTCTGCTGTTTGCTCCATGCCTCTTCCTTCCCTTTTTACTTGGGAGTGGGCCAGAGCACCCTGTCCTTGGGTCTTTTGTGGTGGCAGCTGGGGACCTGCTGGAGCTGGGACACTCTATCTAAGCAGACTTATGAAGGAAACAACCTCCCCGGGGGTCCGTGTGCCCTGTTCAGATTTGGGATGAGCCTGCCCTATCCCCTCCCTTTGCACAGCCCTGTGAGCGTGAGGGAGTGGTGGAAAGCAGCCCTGGGCAGAGAACTGTGCTGGTTTTGGCTGGGGTAGAGTTAATTTTCTTCATAACAGCTAGGTATTGGGCTACGTTTTGGATTTGTGCTGGAAACAGTGTTGATAATGCGGGGAAGTTTTTGTTATTCTTGAGCAGTGCTTGCACAGAGTCAAGGTCTTTTCTGCTCCTCACACTGCCCCACCAGTGAGTAAGTTGGGAGGGGACACAGCCAGGAGAGCTGACCCCAACTGACCAAAGGGTTATTCCATACCATATGACGTTAACGCTCAGCAGTAAAAGTTGTGGGAAGAAGAAGGAAGGGGGGACGTTCAGAGTGATGGCTTTTGTCTTCCCAAATAATCATCATGCATCATGGAGCCTTGCTTTCCTGGAGCTGTCTGAACACCTGCCTGCCGATGGGATGCAGTGAATTAATTCCTTGTTTGGCTTTGCTTGTGCTCCCAGCTTTTACTTTGCCTGTTAAACTGCCTTTATCTCAGCCCATGAGTTTTCTCCCTCTTAGTTTTCTGATTGTCTCCCTCATCCCACGGGGGTGGAGTGAGCGAGGGGCTGTGGGGGCCTTACTTACCGGTTGAGGTTAAACCACAACAAGACCCTATCAGCAATTTGGGGCAGATCTAGCCTAGTTCACAAGTCTGCCACGGTTGGCAAGATATCTAGCAGGGACAAGGAGGAGTGCACTCAGGACAGAGGCACTGTGACCACACAGCTCTCCCCCTGGGGACAAACTCAGCAGGGGACATCAGCCCTTCTCAAAAGTGGTTGCTACTGTCCATCAGCAAATATACAGGGATGAACTTGGCATCTGTCCCTGCCAGTGTAAAAGGCAAACTCCACACATGCCATCACCCCATCTGTCTGCTCCATCAAGAACCGTGGTTAAAATGGAGCACATGTTTGAATACTTCACTGGGTCAGGGTCCAAATTCTTCTGAAGAGTGGTAGGGAGGGGTATGCAGTTTAAGGGAAGACAAGCTGGAGGTGTGGATGGTTGGTTATTTATTTCCAGACATGGGTCTCATGAGCCATGTAGCACATGTGCTGGCCATGCTGTCTGCAGGGAGTTTCACCAGTGCTGCCACGGTTCAGGGTCCTACTGATAGGTGTTCCTAAAGGAGGCCTACAGGAGAGATGGGAAGGGACTCTTTATCAGAGAGTGTAGTGATAGGACAAAGGGTAATGGTTTTAAACTGAAGAAGGGTAGCTTTAAATTAGATATTAGGAAGAAATTCCTTACTGTAAATGTGGTGAGACACTGGAACAGGATTCTTAGAGAAGATGGGGTGGATACCCCATCCCTGGATGTGTTCAGGGCCAGGTTGGATGGGGCTTTGAGCAACTTGGTCTAGTGGAAGGTGTCCCAGAACATGGATGGGGGGGGGGAGGTAGATGATCTTTGAGGTCTCTTCCAAGTCTAACCATTCTGTGATTCTATGTTATGCTGGTGACACCATCAGAGGGCTGCTGCTGGCTTGGGAGGTGGTCACTAACAGCACCAAACACCTTTACAGGAATGGTGAGTATTAACCCAGCCATATTGTGCCCCTACAAACAATCAATTGCAGTCTGGCAGCCAGGCCAAAGAATTTGGACCTCCTGGGCTCTGCTTATTGGTCTGGAAAAGATACAGAAAGTGCTTCTGCTCCGATGGAAACCAAGCCACACTCCTCTTCATTTCAGTGGACTCGCAGCAGGTGATTTAAGCCCCATGAGTTAAGCGTGGGATTGCTGAGTTGCAACTTCTCGTTTGTTTTGGGACCATGCCTGGGAGCATTGCATATGAATCAGAGCACTGCTGCGCTAGGTACTGTAGACATGCAGAACAAAATAGGGAGCTCGGTACGTCTAACTTGCAAAATGTTTAGGCTGGTTCAACTCGGTGATGAAGACACAGCAGTGGTTGCTTAAATTCTTGGATGGACATCCGTTTGGATTGTAGCATGCCCAGAAATCACTTCAATACTCCCTGTAGGAACTCAGGTTAGGTAGGTTAGCCTGCCCTGGTGGTGCTGGCATGCAGCAGCCATGGCAGCAATGACCAGAGAGGTGGTCATGCTCTTGCTTTTATTTCTAAACAGATTTTCTGCCTGTTGGAGGAGGAGGGGTGAGGGGGATGAAGGTGCATTTAAGACCATCTTGAGGGCTGGGGAAAAGAGAAAAGGAGAAGAGGGACAGCACTGAATGTTATCACTTTATGGGCCTAAAAGCTCCCCCAAAAAAACTTCTGTGAGAGGTTAAATCAGTAGAGAACATATAGGTGAATAAAATAGGGCTGTTTCTAAAAAAATCTTGATTGCATTCAGTGAGAATGCAGGCTGAAGATTTCATTTTTTCTCTTAGATAGTTATTAATATTTGCAGCCCTTAAAGCTGCAGATGTCCATGCAGCAAGTAAGCACAGAGCATGCCCAGGGCAGGGACAGAGGCAGGGAAAAGAGGGAAGATAAAAGTGCTCCACATTTGCATTTCCCTGGTGCTGGGAAATCACCAGGTGCCAGATGGTGATTCAGTGCCAGCATTAAGGGGAAGCTGATGCACAAACTCCTCTGGCCCCAAAAGACTCTTTGGGTGATCAGGGCTGGCTGGAGGATGCAGATGTCCCAGACTTCTCTCTCTTCTCACTGTAGAAATACCTGAAAGTAGCACAGAATGAGTGCCTCCTCTGCGGCGGGAATAACCTGCAAACTGGGGGCATTTTCATGTGACAGGTACCACTTAATTATGGCCCTTGCAGGTGATGTGAGGACAAGATGGAGAGCTGGACCACCACTTATGGTGTTTTTTCCATTATTTGAGAGCAATGATGCCAGGGACATCAGCCTAGGAGCTTTATGTTACCCTGACCTGCTGTTTAGGAAACAATCGCAGTTGTCACTGCTGTGTTTCATGTTTAGCACAGAGCATATCTACAGAAAAATCAGATGGACCACATTCTTGATTTTTATTTTTGAGATGAAAATGCCCCATGCTCACCGCCCGCGATGAGTACAGACCTGCTGTGGCACAGAAAGTGCTGGTGCAGCCAGAGGCTCGTGCTCTGTGTGGGTTGAGGCAATTCAGACCACAGCTGCTTTCGGGTACCTGTCCCGGTGGGTGGCCGGGTCTGGGCTGCTCTCTGATAGCCACGTGTGTGACTGCTTGGGCTGGGAAAAATAAATGTGGGGTGTCCTTGTGGGAGCAGCCACCTGGTTTTATGAGAGTGCCATGAGAAGGGAGTGTGCTGATCCCAACTCTTTTCTTAGGGCTGCAGGTTTTTTCTGTCTGGATCCTGAGGACCCAGTTCTGAGCAAGTACCTTTTATTTTGTGGGTGTGCTCCAGACTCTTTCCTCCAAAATTCATAGAATCACAGAATGGGTTGGGTTGGAAGGGACTTTTAAAGATTATCTAGTCCATTCTCCCTGCCATGGGCTGGCGCACTTTCACTAGACCAGGTTGCTCAAAGCCCTGTCCAACCTGACCTTGAACACTTCCAGTGATGGGGCATCTACAACTTCTCTGGGCAACTTGTTCCAGTGTCTCACCAGCCTCTTTAATTTAATTAAATTAAATCTTAAGGGCATGAAAAAATAAATATTTAAAGTTGAGGCAAGCATCTCTTCTTCTCTCTCTTTTGCAGTCTTGCTTGAAAAGCAAGAAGACCTTCAGGCATCCTCACCAGGGCTGACTCTGTGGGATACTTGGGTTCCGGTTGGGCAAGACACCTCTTGAGGCCCAGGATTTCTTCCCTGCTGAGCGACAGCAAACAAACAGAGGCCGGTGCCATGGGGATGGGATGGGATGGTCTGTCTGGAGGCAGGTCTTTCCTTGACAGGCTGCGGGCTGGTGGGACTGGTTTTCCTTACTGGGGCTCGGGCAGCCCCCAGCAGCCTGAAGGAATGACTGGAATTCATCCTGCTGCGCCGGCAGCCCCCACGGGTCTTGCAGACAAGAAATGCCCACACTTTATCTTCTGGGCCATTTTTAACAATTGGTAGGAAACGGGGCAGAATAAATAGTGCTGCTTGACCTCTGGCCTTTCCCCTTTTGTCCACAGAAGTTCAAGAAATTCCAGGGGCTGGGAGCCAAACATCTGTGTTTCCCCTCGGGAGGTGCCAAACGTTGTGTTCCCTCCGTGAGTTGGGCAAGGTATATTTAGAAAATGAGATTCAGAAACTACTGGCGAGTGGGCGAGTGCATCTGAGCTGTAGAAAGTTTGCATAAGCTCAGGCACTTATTTTTATCTTTGTCCACATGCACTGGATCCTACATACATAAACACAAACTGACTGGCACTGTATTTTTTGAGTCTGGGCTTGTTCTGGCGATGCTGATAATTTTAAAAAATGGGGATTTGAGGGCTGTGGGCCTGGTTTCCAAGCTGAAATGTAGGCATCCCATGCTTTAGGGGAGCCAAAGTGTTGGCCATCAGTAGGAGATGGGCACAGAGTTTGCAGTTGTAAGGGAGCAAAGACCAAAAAGTATTTTAAATAGTACCTGCCGTTTTTGTTATGGGCCAGGTTTAGTAGTGTCTGAGAGGAGCTACTGGGAGAAATGTTTCATGGACACTGGCAAATGAAAAATAATAAAATAATAAGAAGATGAGTTACAGTAATTTGTTGTTTAGACATACACAGTTTGTCCTGCCCTTTGGAGGGCAGATAGGAAAACAGAGTATTTCAGGTCTCCTGATGGCTTATTTGGAACAGTTTGTGTTCAGGGTATTGCCAAATTCCAGCAGAATTTCTCTCGAGGAGCCGAAGAACTCCTCATGACAACCGAGATCCCTATGAATTTGTCTTGTGTCCACTCTGCATGTGTTTTGGATCCTGATGATACATGTGGGATGACTGTAAGGTGGTTGTTACAAACTGTTCCCTGAGATGTTTCACCATGACACTCAGGACAGGATATACAGTACCATTAAAATAACTCCTTACCAAGTTGCTTATGCTGATCCATTGCCAACTTGTTTAGCAAGACTTCCCTGCGCACACTCCATTTGCCATAAACAGGCTCTCCTGCAGCAGAGCGCATCTGGAATTACAAGTATATTTTTGCAAGCCATAAAGAAAAGCTGTGTGTCTCCCTAACATGTTATAATATTTTGATATTTCCCAGATAGCTTGTGCTCTCATGCTTTAATGCTGCCCAGAGTCTTTCAGAAGAACGCTCATCGCACACATGCCCTAAATAATGTAAGCTCTGTGCTTGTGATATTTATAACCATGCAAACTTGCCCATTTATGCCTGTGTTGTTTCAAAAAAAAATTCTCGAGTGATGGCATTTTTCATCTTTAGTGTATTTATCTTTAGTTCTGAGCACTGAACATATTTGTAATTGCTGCCATTATTGCTGCCGGTTGGCTTATTAAGCCTACGAAGTGCACTCAGATTTAAAGGTAGAATTCTAATTACAGCACAGGCCTGGGGAGGAAGGACAGCATTTGGAGGCAGAAAGCACTTACACGAACACCCGTATGCTTCCAAGAGAAGAGACTGTGCATATTGCAGTCACTTCCACTTTGTAGAAACGATGCTGCTTTATTTTTAAGTTCTTGTATCTGAGCATCCCTGTCTGAAGCTCAGGAAAGGATGTGTGACATCTTGTGCCATTGTTTGTATGGGATCACAACGGCTATTCATAGCAGGGAATTGTTTCGGGGGTCATCCAGCTCCCCTCTGATGGCTGCAATGAATCAGGCTTCGTGTGACCATCAGATAATCCCGTGGAAGAATTCAAAACAGGCTTATCTCCAAAATACAGAGAGAAAACAGGAGTATGTAAGTGTCATTGTAAGTGGTTCACTGGAGTGACAGAAGTGTGCAAACTCTTTGTGATGTTGTGTAACATTGCTCTGTACATGTTGTTCTCCTTTTGCGCCTGCAAATCAACTATTTAGTGTAATTATAGCTGCTATTGGCAAAAGGCACTGATAGCACTAGCTAGCTGCTGAACACTGCTGCTGAGACAGGAGTGCTTTCAGCTCAGAGACATGTAGAAACAGATCAAGAGGACAGTCATCTTTCAGCCTTATGCAGTCCAGTGACAAAGGATCTTATTGTCCCCTGGATGGTGTTTGCCTCTAGATTATAAATAATGATCAGCAGTGGCCAAAAATCCAGCCTCTTTCCCATCTCTTTGGAAGGAACTGTGTTATCACTGTCTCTGGTCACATTTCGTTCACACTTGGAATCCCAGAGATGGCATCCAGAGCATCATTTACAGGGTTATGAAAACTAGACTCACATGGATGTCCATTTATGTGGAAGATTCCTTCGGACAGATACTCAACTGATGTGAGAAAGATCCAACCAGAAAGATGTGTATATATGCCTATATATGTATTCCCTTATTATGTACATATATCTGAATACTCACTGCAAAGAACTTCTATAATTTTTAGCAAAATGGTTGCTTTGG
This sequence comes from Tringa tobata, assembly GCA_033628505.1. Lineage (NCBI taxonomy): Eukaryota > Metazoa > Chordata > Aves > Charadriiformes > Scolopacidae > Tringa > Tringa tobata. The sequence continues at coordinate 6,090,556 of JAHREE010000422.1, read as the reverse complement.
TTGGCTTTTGCCCACTGCTGCGTGCAAGAGGGACGGAGCATTACCGACGGGGTTTAGGTGGCTTTCAAGGGAATTTAACATGCATATTGTAACTGCTTGTCTCCACTGACTCTGCAGGGAGCTGTGGGCTGGCAGTCCTGGGCAGCAGATGGTCTTAATTCTCTTGAATTTACTGCTTAATGCCTCTGGCTCCCTCCTGCAATAGTATCAGTGACAACACAAGTGTTGGGTTTAGGGTTTGGCACAAAACCTGAGTAAAACCTTTGTATTCCCTAAAGCAGAACAAAGTAACCCCTGGCTCTGCACTGTCTCTGGTGGAAGGGGAGTTTGGCACCTTTGCCTGGCACAGACGCCCTCCCTACATGCTGGTCGAGGGCAGCTGAGCTGTGCCGGAGGCTTTACCATCTCCTGTCCCAGAAGGTAGCAGTGGTGGCCATCCTTTGCCCATCCTCGCTGTGTCTTACACTACTGGTAGGCTGGACAGGAATGTGGCAGAGGTATGAAGCTCAAACAGGAGGGTGTGATTCACGTTATGAACCTGCAAAGGAACAAATGCTGCCTGACTTGTGCGCCACTTCTTATCTTTTCATAAAGCCATCTTCAAAAGCCAAGAGGACTGGAAATGTATTTCTGAATTTCATGAAAAAAGAAAGAGGAAGTATTATTTGAGTTTGTCCTCCGGGGTTTGCTCTTCAGTGATAAATCATGGTAGATTAAGTTACGGAAAGAAGCATTTTCATGGTGCCATGCCCACTGCCACTCAGATGAGAGAGAAGTTTTCAGTTGACTGCAACAAGGACTCAGTGGCACTTGGGGATTCTTGTGCTGGGTTCTGTACAAACACAGAGCAAAACCAGGGCTCTGCTCTAGGGACGGGCATAGAAGGAAGAAAGGATTACGCTCATCCTTGAACGTGCGGGCACTGAAAGCACAGCAGAGGGATTACTGGTTAAACAATTTACCCAGCACCTGGCTTAGCTCCTGCCAAAGAAAGGCAGCTGTGTTAATGGGACATTTAGTCTGACTGCTCTGATATTTTGGGTTATTTTCAGCATCACCTAGAAAGTCTGAGGCAGTGCCAGCAACCAAACTGAGTTATTTTCAGTCTCAGCACAGGACATTCACCAGAAGACACAGCAAGTGTATATGATGATGAAGTTTTGTACCCCAATAGTTTCTCAAGAATCTTTAGAAACTTCAGGAAGGTTCTCAAGCACAAAATGTCCATGCGGTGAGGGGATAATTGAGATTGGAAGGGACCTCTGGAGAGACCATAGTCCAAATTCAATTCCCACCCTTGCCTAAAGCAGAGCTGAAAGCCTGAAGCATTAAGGGAGCATCAGCCTGGACTGTTCCCTCAAACTCTGCAGTTGAAGGGTCCTCTGTTGCATTCAATCATATCGACAAGTCTTTTCCCAGTGGCTTTAAATCTACCAATATCTGGCTTTTTATTAGCACCACTTCATAGAATCATAGAAACATAGAGTCATAGAATGGTTAGAGTTAGAAGGGACCTTAAGGATATTCTTCTGTCTAATCTGATCATACAGCACTTAAAAAGGCTTGGCCCACACTGCTCCAGCCCTTGGATCCTTACGGAGCTGTGGTTTCAGCTTTCTCCCCTAAGAGCAGGTGGCTTTTGTTGTTACTGTCCCCGAGCTGGGTCAGGGAGCCTGAGGTGGCACAGCAGGATATGCCAGGCTTGGGGCTGAGCCTCAGGATGTGCAGAGTCACACCACCAGAGCTCAGAAGCCCTGGCAGGCACTTTGGTGGCTGGGCAAGCAAAGCAGCTCCCCGACACCCTGCAGGAACGCCCTCTGCTTCGTGGGATTTACACAAGGATAACCCGAGCTGACGAGCTGAGGTGTGACCTCAGGGGCATTTCTGCCACCCCTTTGGGCTCAAGCAGCAACCAGCTCTGCTTGGGTAAAGCAGGAGTGAGCTTTCTCCCTCCCTGCTCTGCTGTTTCGTGCCTGTGTTTGTGGGTTTCCCTTTTCTGAATAGCAGTGAGCCGACAGGCCCTCTTTTTATCTCAGGAACCAGTTTGATGCAGACAGCACCCCGGCAAACCCCTTCACCCCCTCGCTCCTTGGCCAGCACCCTCAGCCCCCTCCGAGGGTTCTCGCCAGGGCTGTAAGCTCAGCTCACCACATTTTTGTGCTTTTCCTGCTGGGTCTGCTTGAGACGTGCCAGCTATGGTAGTTATTTTATTGTTGTGGTTACCTGGAGAAGGGCTATTTTAACGCATAACTGCTCATGCTTTACTTATTTGAAATGCTTTCTGTGAATGCCTCACACTGGGCTTGACTTTGAAGGAATTTTTATTTGAGAAACTTTGCATTCTTCCAAGCTTTCACTCTTTGTTATGCTTCATACCCCAAATTACAGCCCAAAAAGAGCAAAGAGGAGACTTTTTGGTAGTCCTTACAGTTTGGGCTGGGATAGAAGAAGGATGATTGCCCCTTCCCAGCCTGGGAGAACCCTTGGTGGGACATTAAGGTCCTTCTAAGGGAGCCATAGCTCTAGCAGTTCCCAGACATCCCAGAGGTTAAGCCACAGCATGGTGTTAGTGACAGCAGTATAAATCTGGCATAAATCAAAGTGCTTTGACACCCTCTCCCATTGTGTACACAAACACCACGCTCAAGTGACTCAGTGAAAGCAAAGCAGCACAACAAGAGAAGTCAATTCAGGATTCATGCACATGTCACTGGCAGCAGAATCTGCCTATTAAATATTAAAAACTAAACCAAAAAGTAGTTTACAAATTTTCTGAAACATTGAAGCCTTGGATGAATAGCTGTCTCAAGATCATTCAGATGTGGTTTTGCTACAGCACCATATGAATTTTAAAAAATCAGATTATCCCTATATTTGAGCATCTGTATTGAGTGAAGGATGAACACAACTGCACTTTGGGGCAAGTACACATAAGGAGTCTGGTAGAAATCCTGTACAGGAAGTGTTCAGCAGTTAAAAATGTAACTGGAAAACAATAATAACATTAAGCAAAAGCAAATTAATACTCACCATTGGTGTTCAGGGGCTTCATTTTTTTAACTTCCTCCTGCTGAGAAACAAATACCAAACCAAATACTCTAATTAAGGAAACGTTTTCTTGGAAGCTCAGTGAAAAAGAGGAAATTCAGTTTATTTTGTCATATTTTGCAGGGTGCAGTAAAACACACTGGCCTGCACATTCCCCTGATCTTTGCATAGCTGATGTAAAAGACATTTATCACTTAAGAAGGGCTTGATAATACTGGTGTCATTAATCACTTTTCCTGTTAGGACAAGTAAGAAGAGTAGGTATAAAAGAAGTTAAAATTCATGCACGCCTTTACTAATGAAGACAATGGCCCACAGAGAGTCATATCAAAATGATAAACCTGAAGGATTTAAGTTTGCCTTTGCAAGCTAACATAATGCTTCAGAGCGAGAAAGCAGAGACGGACAGAGATGAGGAGTTGGGGAGAAGTGGTTTCTGGCTTCCTATGCAGCTGCTGAGGGTAGACTACTCAGCCCAGCAGTGCGTCTGCCCAAGCCCACCAACTGGGCAGGACTGGGACAGGCAGGAGAGAGTGGACTTTCAAATTTACACCATAGCAATCGTGATGGCAAAGGTCACAGCATCTTAAGTCTCTCTACATCAGGGCTGCCTGTGCTGGCCTTGGTGCTCCTGCAGGGGGGAGCCAGGCCAGGGAGCTGAGCAGCCTGAAAATTAATCACCTTTTTTTTTAGCCTGACTGCGTTTGCAGCCACAGCAGTTGGCTGGCCCACCGCTCCATGCCCTTGCAGGAGATCCATTACCAGCTCCAAGATGCTGTCGGGGTGTGGGAAGGACTGGTCCTGCACTCAGCAGCTGATCCCACCACTGTGTGCGCAGCCTTAGCCCCAGGGGCATCCTTCATCCTGTGGTCCAGCACTGGGCATGGGGCCACTCTTCTGTAGGTCCTATGGCACAGCAGCTCCCAGGCAGGGCTGACACAAACACTGGTTTGGTGGAAGGGTGCTGCTCACCGTTCTCAGCATCCCGCTTCCCCTGTCGGCTGTGAGGCACAAGATGTTCACGGGAGGTTTCAGCTGCTGGATGGAAAGGCTGCTTTAACCAGCCATGTCTTCCCTGGAGTTCAAGCTCTGTTTGGTGATGATAATCCAAATGTGCAGTGCTGGGGTTTTCTCATGCTCTATGTTACTAAGTGACTTGCTAGAGAGCTTTTTTGGGGATTTGAATGGGCCAGCTGAAGTAGTTTATCCAACTCTGAGGCCTTGCTGCTGAGGGGGAACAGAGAGGCAGGGCTAAGCAGAAAAAATTTAACGTGAGCCGTTCGTAACCTTGACTTATTTTCCCCTTGACTTTGTGGCTGCTGTTGCAGTCAGACTTCGCGTTCCTGACTTGCTGAAGCAGAAGGCATGGAAGGCTCAGCACATAAACACAGTGCTTCCTCCAGAAGGTTTTGTTTGGAGAGGTGCTAATAATAAATAAAGAGGTTACTTGGTCATGATCATGTTTTCAAAGGTTGGGCCTGGACAATATGAAACCTTTTGTCTCTTGTAAAAGCCAGATTTGAGACGCTGCAGGGAAGGAAACAAAGTTCAAAGTGTGAAGTCCTATTTGAGTTTCAGGGTTTATTCTTATCTCTGCGCTGGACAAATCCTCCAGATTCAGGGAGGGTGGGCAAGGGCTGGAGGCTGGTGTCAGGCAGGGCAGCAAGATGGGGCAGCCCCAGGGCTCAGCCTTTCCCCAGAGCAGATCTGCGACAGTGATGATGACCATGGAAGGTGAGGAGGGGAGACAGGTTCCCAGGCAGGCACACCCCAGGTCCCCACTCGTCTCCAGCTACTGAGGTCTCCCCGTGTTCTGCACCTCTTTAACAGCACAGCAAGCTGTCCCCAAAGCTCCTGGGGCCCATCGCAGTGAGGTGTTGAAATGTCGATAGAAATCTGCGTGCAGCAATGCTGTGTGTGGTATGAAACCTGCTGCAGGGGAGGTATGTGAAGAGAGGGAGGGAGAGAAATGCTTAGGATTATTTCTGTTTTGTACCCAAGGGTGCCATTTGTTCATATAAGTATCCTTAGCAGAATAAAATACTTTTTATTGAAACATTTTTTTCTTGCTTGCTGGCAGCCACTCCGCTCCAATTATCTCTTCCATCCTATCCCTTGAAGCCAGGCTCCAAGGTAAACAAGTAAAAACCTGACAGCTGGAATGCAAATCCTCAGCTGAGATGGAAAGCTTTTACAACATCACATTCTGCACACTTATGTTGTCTGGGGTATCAGCAATGGAAAGGGAAAAAGAGATTTCCTAATCATCTCACCACAGACACCACCTCACTGCCCCACCTTTGAGAAATCTCCACTCCACAGCAAAGGCTTCATCCATCCCAATTAGAAAAGAGCCATAGTAGGCACACTCACAGCTTGCTCCTGATCTGGATTTCCCACATTCCCAAGTTTTGGGGTGTAACTCCATGAGAAATTATTTTGCATTAGAAAAAAGAGTCCCATGCAATGAAAATGCTTTGCAAAGCAGTGTTGATTTAGCCTGAAAGTTTACTTCAAAAGAGAAGAAAGTTCCCATCATGTAGATGTGTCTGGTTTCAGAATAATTTCAGAATAAAACATATTTTATTATTATTTTGAAGTGGGTTTTTTAATTTGTTTTTCACAGCACTTTTCATTATTACAGTTTAAAATTTAAAAAAATTAAATCTTAGAGAAATAACAGTTTAGAGAGAATTTTACTTTGGTGAAGACATGTGAAATTTCAGGATGATCCGTAACTGGTGAGAAAACAATTTCAAATCACTATGTCCCTTGCAACACAAAGTTTTGATCCTGGGTGTAGGTCTCCTTGAAGACCTGTTGGGCAGGTGGGAGGGCAGAGAAAAAACATGATTGATTTTTTCCATGATAAGGACAGAATCTGAACAACAGCTCACTCCAGAAATATGTTAGTGCAGCCTTCTAAAACCCACAGAGAGGTCTTGAATTTCTTCTACTGTTTTTTGGACAGAAGGAAAAAATCTTGGTGTGTCTAGGATCATTTTTGCAAGAAATCTGGGTTGTTTTCTCATTCTCTTCAGAGCAATTCAGATTTTACATTTCTCCAGAGAAAGAAACAAACTCCAGGCCAAGGCTTGCCTGGAAGGTGGTTCTCTGAGGGAAAGTCTTCTCCTACCTAGTAGTGAACCTCTGTTGCACCAACACCGTCAGCATGGTGACACACACCACAAGGAACTGCACGGAAAATGTAGCTGTGCCAGGTTGTAGCATCCATATCAATGAGACCCTCTCTGCTCCTTGGCCTTGTTTGCACAGGCAAGGCAGTTCTCTTTTCATGTGTTTTAAACTCTGTTTCTTGGGCCAGCTCAGTGCCCTTGTATCAGATCAGATCAGGTCAGTGACCAGGCCTGAAAATCAGGCCATCAAAAATCCTAAAACCTGAACTAACCCTAATTTCCAGCCAGATCAGCAAAGCCATTCCACAAAATATACAATGTCGCTCAGCAAAAATGATGAGGAGAGAGGAGAAGACTGCAGGGGTGGGATGGTGGAAGAGCAGGACCACTCCTTCTATTGGCAGCTGGGGTTGAGCCCGTCGTAAGCTGCACCCTTGGGAGGGCAGTTTGCATTTGCAGAGTCTTCTGGGGCTCTCCAGTCTGAAGTGATAAAAATTTCTTATAATGATGGCATAATTTGTGCTCAATAAGTCATACAATCACAGCATCACAGAACGGTAGGGGGTGGAAGGGACCTTCAGAGATCATCTGGAGCAGGTGAGCATGACCACATCTAGGTATTATGAGCACATCCCAGCGATGCTCCCCTGGGCCTGACATACACATAGAAGCGGTGTAATCTGGGTGTGCAAAGCTGCTTCCCATACAGTTCCCCAGCCAGGATCATCTTCCCTCCTCGTGTTATAAAAAAGCCCTCATTTTTTATGGATGACTTCCAGTGAGCTCCACATTTGGCCTGTACAATTCATCAGCCGGTTCTCTGCTGACCGTGCTCCCCCTGGCCGGGGCTGTGTCCTGCTCCCGTTGATGGTTGATGTTGGATGACACCCGGAGGGTCGCTGCTATTTTCACTCCTCCCGGCCTGACGCGCTTCCCACCAGAGGCAGAGCACAGCGCTTCTGCAACCGCAAGCAGCTGCTCAAAGTCTGTGTGGAGACAAAAAATTCCTCAGCTGTAGCTGTCTGTTCAAATAAATGTTTTGAGGCCAAGGCAATGCAATATGAGAAACACGTTCTTAGAGGGCATGGGTTCAAAGGGAGTGGCACGTAAAGGCATTAGGAGAGACCAGCCCCGTGGATGCTGACATGGTGCCACGCAGAATCCAAAGTGGTGAGCTATGGCTGTAGAGCAGGATGCAGCAGATGACCTGAACTTGATTTTACAAGCGAAATGTTAAACGAGTTTCATGGAAAATATTTGTATTGAAAGTATGCTAATGTTCCTGGGTGAAAATCTGAGGCTTAGCTTTCAGCTGGGTTTCACGAACAGCCCGGGGAGCTAGGAAAAGTGAGGAGAGTGGCTCAAAGCTATCTTCCTCATCTCCTCCCCCAATCCTAAGGCTAAAAGAGTGCTAAAAAAGCCCTTGGTGTAATTTAGAAGGCCTTTTGACTCCTCTAAAATGGGTACTGACTCCACCTCTGAAGGCTGCCTCCCAGTCAGGAATGAACCAGAGCACTGGGATCTCTGCTTGTCCCACTGTGGTGCAGGAAGCAGAAGAGATGAGGGAGAAGCAGCCATGCAGGACTTAGCACAGAGCTCGAGCCTGGTCCTGGTTGCCCCCTTTATGGAGAAAAGCTTCAGTGATCTCCTTCAGGCAGCTCTAGGCTTGCTGGAAGGGTGGGAAGGGACAGGGCTTTATTTCTCACTGGCAGCTGGCCCGGAGCAGGGGATCCAAATGTCTGAGTGTGGACATCTGTAGAGCTGATGTCTGTGTCTGGGCCAGCTGTCTGGGGCTCCCAGTAAAGTCAACAGAGAGAAACAGACTGTTTGAGGACGTGATTCATCCATGATGCTGTGGGAGCCTGAGTCAGGGCAGAGGAGCTGCTTCTGTTGCAGTCTAGAGGAACGACGCCTACACCAAGGAGCTGAGACAGAGCTCACAGATCAGACTTAACAAGATTTGGGTTTCTTGTTCATTTTCTGCTACAGGGTCAGTACAATGGGCTCGTGACCAGCTGGGGCACCCTCTCTAAAGTCATTCATAAAGAGGCTTGAGGGTGTTGAATATTCCGCCTGGGCAAAGGCAGTGGGCATGAGGCAGGAGCACCTTCAACTCTGACCATGAAACCCTTGCTGGGCAGCCTCCACTGCACGGTTCACAGTGAGAGGATAAGTTTCCTGCCAAGTTGCTTTGGTTTCTAGGCGTAGTTGAATGGTGAGTGCTAGATTGTGCCAAAGGGTTGCACTTGGCACACGGGGCATCAGCGCAGGCAGAGATCACAGCCCCACAGAATTGCCCTCATGGTTCTGGCTGTGGGGCTTGGCCATGCCTGGGGCATGGTTTGGAGAGTGCAGTGCTGCAGCTTCTGGGGGCTGGCAGAGAACTGGCTAAGCTGGGCCACGGCAAGGTGAGGCTGCAGGTCTCCAAGTCTTGAACCTGGAGTTCAGCCATGAGAAGAGAAGGCTCCAGGGAGACCTTACAGCAGCCTTCCAGTATCTGAAGGGAGCCTACAGGAGAGCTGGAGAGGAACTCTGTCAGGAAGTGTAGCAATAGGATGAGGGGTAACGGTTTTAAATAGAAAGAATGGAGATTTAGATTAGATACTACAAAGAAATGGAACAGGTTGCTCAGAGATGTTATGGATGCCCCATCCCTGGAGGTGTTCAAGACCAGGCTGGATGGGGCTTTGAGCAACCTGGTCTGGTGGGAGGTGTCCCTGCCCATGGCAGGGAGGTTGGGACCCGATGATCTTTAAGGTCCCTTCCAACTCTAACCATTCTATGATCCTATGATTCTATAACCTGCAGAAAATTTGTAGGAGCTGGGGGTGCAGGTGTGGCACAGCTGGCCTCTGCGATGGAGCAGCTTGCAGGCTGTGGTTGTGGGAGCCAGGCAAGCTGGGATGGGACAAGGAGGGGCTGGGGAGGCAGGAATTACACAGGGCCAAGGTATCAGCTGTGCTGGAGGAATGAGGGGAATTCTCAAAAAATGAAAAATTTCTGAAACGTGACTTCTGATGGCAGAAATTTTGGCCATACCCCAAAGAAGACATGATTAAAATATGTACTAGACCACAATCAGCTCAGTTTGGGCACCAGTACCTCACAGGTTAAGAGCTACATGGTCTGTTGTACCCATGAGCATGATATGCAGTTATACAGACTCAAAAATAAGAACTAGTGGGGTGGTAAAAGGTTGGGAAGGTGGATTTGGAGGAGAAGACAGGGATGAATTCTACTTTGCTCCTAGGGGAGTATGCCATTGAAAGGGCTCCAGCTGGCCCTTTCTCCCATTCAAAAGTGGAAAGAAAGTGCTGCTATTCTTGTCAGATCCATACAATTTATGATCTTGGTCTTGCCTTCTTGTCTTGGCCGAGTTTGAGGAATGCCTGCTGCTTTGACACCCTCTTCACCTTCTTCCAGAACAACTTCCTTGCCCTGGGTCCTCACCCGAAGAAGGGCTTTCAGCACAGCACACAAATGGTCCTTTTGAGCAGCTCACTGTGACTTCTGGCCAGAACAGCCCCGATGGCATTTCTCATCCTCTTCCAGAGGAAGCTGAGCTGAAAGACAATACTCAGAAGCAGACAGGGAAGATGCCACTCACCCAAGCTGTGAGATCCTCTCGAGAAAAGCACAAATAAAGTATGTTAGAGAAAGTCTAAGGGGATAAGGCAGGTGTGTGTAGGCTGAAAAGCAAAGCCAGGGGCTGTGTGATAGATTTATGACAAGACTGGAGGAGAGGCTGAGGAGATCTACCTATTATAGTTTAAAAAATGGTCCCATCAGAATACTGTCGTGAGTGCTCTACTGTGCAAATTTATGACATGCAGTGGGAGTGATCATGTCTTCTGTACAAGCTGGTTAGGAAAAACCTCATTTTTTCTATGAATAATGTTCACAAAAGTGAAATAGGAGGCTTTTTTCCTCAAGAAAGTTGGTTGCCCATGGGGGGAAAAAGGCTCCTATGTTACAGGTAGCTGAAAACTGACTTTTTTTTTTGGTTGAAAATTGGAATTCTGATGTGTTTTCTTTTAATTTTTTTTCACTTTCAGATTTTAATTTTAGAGCAAACAGGTTGTTTTGGTTTTGATTTTGTTTTTTTTCAGAAATATATTCAAGCCCTTGAAAACCTATTTTTTTCTGCTTGAAAATATTTTGCAGTGAGAAATGTCAACTTCTCTTCTTAACGATTATTGCCACCTACCACAAAAGTAGCACCCATATGCTGCCAGATAATCTCACTAGTATATGATTTAGTCATAAGAAATAAATATTTTGGAGTGCTGCAGGCAAATAATTCTTCATTTTAGGCATAATACAGATTTGAATCTTTCTGGCGGGTACTTTAAGAATAAGGCCATGGAGTATTCTGCAGGTAAGTGTCATCCTTAGGGGACCATGGTCAGAGCACTTGCCCTGTGAGGTGAAACAAAAGGATGTGGGTTTTTTAGTCTGGAAAAAAGATGCTCTGGGAGAACCCAGTGGCAACCTGCCAGTGTCTGCCAGAGGAGGCAGAGCTAGGCTCTTTTTGGAAGTCCACAGCAGCAAGAAGAGAGACAGTGGTCATAAAATGTTCCTGGGAGGTTCAAACATGATGTGGAGAGAAGGTTTCCACCATAAGGACAGTCAAGCACGGGAGCAGGTTGCCCAGAGAGGTTCTGCAGTCTGCTGGGCTGGGCTGCATGCAAGTGAGAGACAGTCATTTCCAGCCAAAGGGTTATTTACTGAGAAGAAGCCGAGTTGCATGTTCAGCATTAATGAGTTTTTAGGAGAGAAGCTTAAAAGGTAGCTAGAGTACCACACAAATGCCAGTAGTTTTGCAGTTGGGCATTTCCTTGTAGCATTATGTCCCACCAGGCAGGAAAAGGCGTTGTACATATGCCAATAAGATAAATATCTCTACAACTGAAAAAAAAATTGGTAAAATTCAATCGGGTCACCATTACCTGATGTCTGTCAGGAGGAATGTACTGAAATGACTGAAACTTCATTTTGGGGGACAAATCTACAGTTTCCTAAAATGTCTCATATCTCTGTCTTCCCCTCTTCCTCAGGTGACAAGATCAGATGGTGACTTTTTCTTACTTTGATTAAAGATGACCATTCTTCACATAAGAGGTAATAGGTAAGTTCTAAATCTGTGAGCATAGAGCGATACAATATTAATTTAGGGAAGAACTTATCCCTAAATAGCTTTATTGATGATGGGGGTTCAAAATCAGAAGTTCCTGAGTGGAGTTGCTCCTCTAAGTGTAGCACATTTTTTTGTAAGCCAAAGCAGTGTGTTATGTATAGGATAATTGTTTCATATTGTCTTTTGCACAACAGGCTTTCTAAAACTAGTGGCAATTATAGGTTGTCTTTTTCAAGCTTGGATTTTATACGAGAGGCACACATATTGATAGCATCTTACAAAAGCTGTCCTCCCTTGTCCAACCAGGGAAGTAGGCATTTTTAAATTTTAATTTGTACATGTTTTTCTTAGTGTGTCTTTGATTATGATTTTGTGAGTGTCCATTCATCTTAAATATTTCTTCAGATCCCCAAGCACAAAACTGGAAATGAATGACCAAATCTTTACAGAAACCATATATTTCACATCCGTTTATTGTCTGCTGTAAGGAATAGTTTCCCCTACATTTTGAGATGCAAAACTGAAAAACTCTATGAGATTTCAAAGGATCTCCTGATACCAAGAGATGAGCAGTAATAAGTTGTCATGCTTTTTTTTTACAGCCCATCAGGACAGAAAAGGTTCAAGGACCCCTTTGCATAACTTTCACTGAGATTAGAAGTATTCCTTCACTTTAGAGTGAAGGGCACTTTAGAGTGAACCTGGCATTTAGGGCTGATGGCGGGTAACAGGGTCTAGTAGTGAATGGGATAACATTAGATTCACCAAAATTTTTAAATCTACAGGTCAGACTATGGAGAATTGGCTGTCATGCTCCAGAGCATCCACTAGTGCTCAGGGGGGAAGGCAAGAATTTATCCCTTCTCACTTCTTTTCATGACAATTACAGGGGCTAAGTTAGGTCTTAAAGGAACTGCACTTTTTCCTCGTGTCTGTTTTGGATTTATTTGACTAATGATCAGACTGGAGATACTGAGTCTTCTGATTTTCATTATCTGGTATTGGTCATGCTGTGGTTGTAAGATAGAACTGGCTGTAGGAAATGTCCTCATCTTGCGTGACTGTAACTGGATTCAAGTTAAGCTGCATGAAGAATAAACAGCAGCATGTAATTTGCCAGGGTTGTTAGTATCCAAAAGAATTAATTTTGATAAATTAGGGAAACTAACAAAGTCACCTGGACTGGGAAGCTCATTGCCTGCAGAGTGGAAAAGATGGATTTCTTTAAGGCACAGCCACTAAAACTGTCTAGAAATGGTATTCCAAAGAAGAAAATATGCAGGAAGTAGCAATGCTGGAGTCAGTAGACAATTAATAAGGTTTAGAAAAAAAACCAAAAGACTGACAAAAAGAGGCAGCTGTGTCAGAGCTAGGGAAAGGAAGACGTAAAATGAGAACTGCTGAGTGGGAAGATAAGTTAGACCTGACAGATATGAAGTAGCAAAATGTTCTTTGCCCGTATGAATAGCACAAGAAGAATGAAAGAAGTGAGGACCAAGTGCAGACCAAGGATACTCTAGATACAGTTCCCAGACTAAAAAACCTCACTCCAGTACCTAATGTAGGACTTAAGTAGCCTTTAAACCCCCAAACCAGCTGCCTCCTTTTCTGTAATGACCTGGTTAGAGTTCAGGCGTGGTCTTTTGTTTGCGTGCTCCCATGTTGCCTTCATTGCATGCTCACACTTGCAGGCGGCGATAGAAACCACCATTTAGGAAGGATTGCCGAGGTACAGATTGTATGTGGTTGGCAGGTTTGCTCAAGATGACACTTGACAGCATAATAACAGCAAAAAGTAATGTAACTCTGTCCCTCTGGTGGAAAGTCAGGGGGTGAGGGAGCAGGAGAGGCAGCAAAAGTAGAGAGGAATTGATCAGATAATCCGGTGTAACTGCGCATGAGGTCAAGACCGCAGAAACGAGGGTGGGGAGAGGAGAGATGCTATTTGGACTAAGAGGAGAGGAGTTTTTAGCAAATGCAGTACGGTCAGGACTTAAAGGTCTTCTCAAAGGTTGAGACAGGCAAACCCCATTACTGTGGTTGGCTAAATCTGCCTGAATCGCTCGCTTCCAGAGGTTACAGTAAAAACCTCACTCCATTATCGTTTTGGGAGATTTGCTAAATAGGTTTTCTGTTGTGCTGTACAGATGAAATGTCCTGCTGCCATTGCCCTCATCAGTTCTATCCCCTTTTATTCTGCTAGTCGGTGGTCAGGATGAATGAGTGTTTGGGGAGATCTGATTCCCAGTATGTAACTTCGTAATTAGATAGGGACAGTCAGGTAAGTTGACCCAGAGCCACTTGTACGGACACCACATCTGGTCTGCTGTTCCTAAGGGGTTGGAGATAAGCAGAGCTCATGCTCTGATTGGGGTAGATGTGTGGGAGGAAAGAATGGTCACACGAGTAAGACTGAATTTGGAGAGAGATGATCTGAAATCCATTCTCAACTCAACTGAGATTTTACCTGTCCCTGTATAAATAAAAAAACCCAAACAAACCAACCACCCAGGCCATTCATTTGTTACTTATTGTAAAGCATCCGGAGAGAGGAAATGTATAAAATATCTTGTGAACCAGCAAGCCCTGCTAGGAAACTATATTACGTTCCCTTCTGTCCAACAGGCTGGAGAGCCTTAATGTTTCCTGTCACGTTAAACTTCCTCTATGCTTTATAAATAATTTCTGGATGCAAACCATTTTCTAGTGCCTTGGCCCTGTTCTCAAGAATGCACGCTGAGGCAAGCTCCCCCATACATAAAACACTCAAATGGCTATCCCTTTGGTTCATTGCCAAGTGCTGTAGATTTTCAAAGCTTCCAAAGCAGGTCCTGCTTATTGAAATGCAGCTATGCAGATTATCATCACCTAGAAAAAAGTGAAAATTGCTTTGCTGGTGGGAGGGACTGCAAAAGTGGTGAAAATAATTTTCTGTTTCATTCTCTTGTTTTGAACTGACAAACTGAGTTGAATTGCCATTTGCAATCTAGAAAAGCAAGAAATAGTGCAGAATATCTTCTGTCATACTCCCAGTGCTAGGGAAGGGTCACCATTAGATGCTCCCAGAGAGCATCCGGGACCCGATGCCAGGGACAAGGAAGACAAAAGGGCTCAATTCTTTCCTCCTTTCACTCTCTGCCCCTTGAGCAAACCCACCCAAGAGGTGGGTGAAGCTGCTGACACCTGATGTAACCTGCCCAGATCAGCAGGACTTCCAGGATCTTCACTTTCCCCTGGCATTCGCTCAGGGGCACTGTGCCTCTGCTCATTAACTCTGGGCAGGGCTGGGACACCACAGCTTGCACCCAGGAGAACACTCCGAATCCATTGCAAACCAAGCTAAACGTGCTCTCTGCAGCAATCCTGCTGCTATTTCGTCAGGTCAATATGTAATTGTTTCTGTTGCTGGAGGGCTCTATCACCCCCCTCATTAAAATGCAAATTTTACATTAATTAAAAATGCTGGGAGCATTTGCACAATTTATTACCAAATCTTAGAGTCCAGCAACCCCCACGCTGGGGAGAGGCAGCAAGAGAGCTTTGAAACTGCTGAAGTAAATCCTTATCTCAGAACGCTGGGGATGTTTTAGCTGATAAAGGAGGTGCTTCTTGGACTTCTAAAATTAATTTGTTCTCCCTAGATTGGAAAACAGACAAAGCAGAAGGAGCTCAAGCAGAATTTTTTTCTTACAGATAAACGTACCATTTAAACTATTCACACGTAAGAGAAAGGAAGAATAAAGATCCCAACTTATGTCCCAATACAGCAATGTCAGTGATCTCATTTCTGCCCTCCCTTCCCAACTAGAAATTTTACATATTTCCCTGTACAGCCAATCTACTCTTACAGCACTAGGAATTTGTCTGCTGGGATCCCTCAGTTTTGATCGGAGTAAATCCCATCTGCTTCTAACTTATCCATAATGGGTACAATGGTTTTTCTGATGTGTTGGGGTGAATGGGGAGCTGCTCCTCGGTGGCACGTACCAGGCCAGCAAGATAAGACACTCTCTGGGGGTCTGTGGCTGTCTGATTTTCATGCATTGAGCTGGGACCTTTCCACCTGATCTCTCCCTTGAGGTGAGAAGCTGGAGTGGTGCCCGGAGAGCCTGGGCTCACTGGAGCTCTGCACCTCACTCTCTCACTGGTGTGGCTGCAGTGGGGTCCATGTCTGGCAGCTGGGAAGAAGGAATCGGTGGGAGGTGAAACCCTCCATGTGACCTCATGACACATTCATGGCATGTGAAACCACCCTTCGCATCCTGGAGTGCATTCATGGCTGACTGGAGCCCGTTCACTCCGCCCAAGGGGAGGAAGGTGGGTGATCTCCACCGTGGGAAGTGTTGTGGGTAAAGGATCAGGCTGTATGAAGTCTTTGTGGTCCCACGGGACACCTCATGGCTATGGCAGGAGGTTCTTCCTCCTACCTGGGTGCAGTTAGCCCAGTTTGAATTTCCAGTGCCTTTACCTTACCAAGATGTAGTCTTCCCCTTATTTTCCTTAAGCCGTAAGCAATTCCCAGCTACTTTACATCCCTCTGCCTGAGGGGAAGCCTGTGGCAAACCTTGTCCTTACTTCTGGGCACAAGCGGATCATGGTGTGTCACTGGGGAAAAGAAAACATCCCCACAGACCTGATGTGAAAATACCTTCCCCCTTGGGAGTGAAATAAATGACAATTGAGGGTGGCAGCCCACTGCGCTCCCTGGCCTCCTTGCAGGTGGAGGAGAGGCAGCAGTGTGAGGGGTGTGTGTCTCCCGTGTGTGCCCAACCATGCCCAGGGTGTGCAGGGAGAGCGGGTCGGGCTGGCACGGGGCTGGCTCCCAACCTGCTCTTGAGAGCCCCTGCCTCTGCCACCACTCACGCCTGCGAGTGCTCTGCTTCTCTTCTTCCTCTCCTGGAAAGGATAATCACACGCACCCCGCTCCAGCAACATCTGTCCAGCACCTATTTCCAGCACATACACAAATCAGCAGCAATTTCTACAGAGCTAAATGTTGTTACTCATTATAAAACTGGCATAAGTTAGGTCAGAATCAGCCTCCTGAGGGGTTGTTCATGGGCCCTGGAGGGCCTATGTACATGTGTGTTATGGGCATGCATATGTGAGCAAGAGGAAGGGAGGCAAGAACTCAAAATATAGCTATTATTCACATCGCAATGCCACCGTAACGAGCCCTGCCTGAGATGAGGTGGGCTCCTGTAGCGCCAAGCTCTGTACAAGCCATGAATAAAGCAAAGGCTCCTTCTGCAAAGAGCCCGCTCTCTTGTTTAGTGACAGGTGAGTGAAATGAAAATGTGGGAGTGTGGAAGGATGGGATAATTATAGATGTTTGCCTTCGCCCAGCCTCACCGTGGGCACAGCGGTACTGCTGGGGCCCAGCTCATGCATGGCTTTCTGCAGAGTTTCGGGCATTGGCGGGATTGGTCTCTTATTTATGCAGAGTTACAGAACACAGGCATTCATTTCTGTGGAACAAGGCTCTTTATGGCTCCCTGTAGGTCGTACAGTGGATACTGAATCGCTGTCCTTCTGGTTGTAGATAAATTGTCTGAGAGAATTCAGTATCATCCGAGACGACATTATTGGGATTGTTTCCACATTCGCAGCCCTGGTAGTAAAACGCATTAAATGAAAGAAATGAAAGATGATTTGTTTTTCATTCGGTTGAGCTATTCCAGGATTTCAGGATGAAAAAAAGTATCATCCTGATAGATCCAGAGTTATAAATAGCAGTGCTGCATGTACTGGGGTAAACGCTGCATTCCTCTGGGTATTTGTAAGGAAAAGGATCAAGAGAATGTGAAACTCTTAGAATTTATGGTGGCCCTTGGATGGACGTGATGTGTTAGTGAAGGCAAGGCACATACCAAACATGAAGTCCACTAGGCGCTGAAGATTTATATCTCCCAGCATCTCCGTCCCAGTGGCACCATATGTTTATATGGACTGTTGGTTTATTATTGGAAATTGACAGTCTGCCTCATCGCTTCTTACTGGAATCTCATGGAATTTTTTTCTGAAGGACACCGGAAGTAATCCATGCTCCCACTTATATCCTGGGTCTGGTTTGGTTTAGAGTAAAAACTAAAGTATGCATTCTTTTTTCTTAGCAAGGAAGAGGATTCCTGAAACTAGAGAAGGGGAGCAGGCAGCAGCCGGCCACCTCATTGCCATATTGGCTGCTGTAAAACCTTGTCTTCATATGTAAGGCTTTTATAAAAATTTACATTTTCCTGGTGCTGTACACACATTGCATCATTCGAGCTGGGTGTAAAACAATTCCCCTGCCTGAAAAGCTGCCAAAAATCCTGGAGCATCCCCAGTCTGCAGCAGGAATAGCTCTGAAAAGCTGTCAAAAGGGAGGAAGTGAGAGAGGGGGATCGGGGCAGACGAATTTCCTGAGCAGCCGGGGAGCCCGGGCCAGGCTGAAGCTCAGCATCCCCTCAGTGGTGCCCTGGTTTGCCCCATCGATGGCAGGGACAGCGTGGTGGGGCAGAGCTGTTGGCTGGCAGAACCCCCTGAGACACAGTAGGGAAAGGCTACAGGCAAGAGAAGGTCCGAATGTGCCGTGGGACCTGATGGACAAGGGTGGCTTGGTAAGAGCCAGCCGGGACAGAGGCACAGCCCAGCTCAACGCCCTACCCTGGGCACGCAGGCAGCCAAAAGCTGCTGTTTTGGCTACCTGTCCTTTGCAGCTGTGGGGATACGAGCCATAATTTGCTAGAGGAAAGCGAGCTGACAGTTTTCCCTTGTTCCCAGGAGCCGGTGGCAGGTGGGGATGCCCCCGGGATGGTGGCCCTCCCAGCCAGGGAAGGGAGGGTCCCTTGCAGCCTCTGCTGAGACTTCAGACCTGCCAGTGGCAGGAAATGATCTCTTATACGAGCACACCCTTGGGTACTTGTGGTAACTAAAATAATATTATGTACTCCATGGAGATGGGATTGTTGTGGTTAATCAATGTGTAACCCATGCTATTAAGCAGTTCCTGCTTACAGTGAGGGCTACATTATATTTAACATTATTTCAGTTACCTATGGTCTAAGGTCATGCTTTTTTCTAGTATAACCCAGGACTTTGTGAGCTTGTCACTTCTGCCTCGCAGGGCTGCTCTCAAGGTCACAATTATCCCAAGGACAGAAATGCAAACTTTTAGGATATATCCTCACTGGTGAATTTAACCATAGCCAGCACCAGTTCCCAGGCCTCAGGCAGGTTGTCTGCCCATTAGTGTCATCTCCATATCTCCATTCAGGCTGGCCACATCCAAACAGCCAGCTGGGAATAGCCTCTGGCCCCTGTTAAATCCTAAACTCTCCCCAGGGATTGTGAGGGCAGTAGTGGTGGCCCAGACCTAAACCATGTTGTGTCAGTGCTGCCAATTTAAGAGCACGTGTGATCACAGGTTTTGGGGCTCAACCTGCAAACCTGGATCTTCAGGATGAGTTTATTAGTGCAGATGTAACCCCTGTTTTCTCCATGGGGAAGGAGAGGAAACAGGAAAAACTTCTCACTTATTTACATAAACCATTAAGCCACTTACCCAAAATTCTGCCTACTAATACACTAATTTGGCTGCAATCTGTTTAGGTTTTGATTTCACAAGTGATAGGAGAGGCTGCACATCACCACTGCTGTGAAAGGACATGCAAAAAGCAGCAGAAGGCCACGGGCATTACCCTGGTGGCCCAGATTTGGGCTGTAGGTGCAGACCCAGCGTTTCCAGGAGGGCAATGCTGCCTGCAGTTTAGTCTGGGCCAAAACAATGTCCTACCAGCTTAACGGCATGCATTGCTTAGCTTTCTAGCTGAGATGGAGTCAGTAATACACAGTTTTGAACTTACTGGTGTAATTAAAAGAGTCATATGTGCTTAAAAGTTGCCTATCTGATCCCAGGTAGAGCAGTGTGAGTAGGGCTGAGGGGATCTTGCCTCTTGGTGGGTCTGGCCATCAAAAATACATCTGCAATCACACATGAAGTGTTTGGAAGAAGCAGGGGTTGAATCAGGGCCCACCCGAGCCTTGTGCAAATAAATCCAATCTCTCTCTCACCTTCCTAATTCTGTTTTTGTTCTGCAAAGACCCAAATCACTTCCTTGTACAAAATGAAAATGCACAGAGAGTCCCTCCTTGAAGTGATGTTTATTCTCCAGGCTGGCAGCATTTCAATCTTGGACCAATCTTCTAAGACAAAAATTGCCCAATTGGCTGAAGACCTCCTTCTGTTTCTGGATTAATGTGCTCGGCTCCTGTTGATTTATAGGAGCTGTGACTTTATGACCTCAACACGTGCTCTGAAGAAAGCAAATTTGGGCCAGGAGTTTCTGGAGTTCAGGGCATAAGTCCAGAAACCAGGAGTTACCTGCTGAAAAACAAAGCAAAGGGAGATGGATTCAGTCTGTTTCTGTGGACTGTGCCTGGAGATAAGGTTCCATGTGACATCAGGATTGCAGAGTGTGCAAGAGGGGCTGCTCCTCCCTGAGCATCCCTGTGCTGCTCAGCTGGGAGGAGGGAGAGATGCCATTCCCTTTCTGAGGTGCTCAGTGCTTTCACCCCCCTGTAACTCCACCAGTTGCCTGTCCTCAGCTATCCCCAGCAGCCCCAGGGTGTTCCCTGAGTGGCTGATGGCCTCCAAGCACCAGCTCATGGGCATGCCCAGCTTGGAGGGTCCTGCACCTCTGAGTTCAGCCTGAAGAAGATAAAGGGCTGTGAGAAAACAGCTTGGTTAGAGTCATGGCATGGTCCGATCACGAACACCCTGTCTGATGTATTTTCTTTATCTGAGCAGAAAAAGCACCGCCTGCGACTCTGCCCCAGCATAAAGGTAACCAAATTGATCGTGTGTGTCTGCAATTAGCAAGTCCTCGCAGACTTTCAACAGAGCCAGAAAGAAGAAAGACAGAACAGCGATAACGGAGGGACAGCTTTCTACACACATTGAGCTGGCAAGGACACAAAGGACACACACAGAGGATTCAATTTTCTTTTTTTTCTAATTTCATCTGACATTTAGCAATCGTAACTTTTCATTTGAGTAATAAATGGGTTTGTCCTTTTCAGCAAAACTGCTGTGGACATATTATTCCCTTTATGGTGTGTTTTGCTGAATTCCAGATGTTGCTGTTTATTCAAGGCAAAGTTCATCCAAAGAAGGGTCAAGAAAAAAAAGTTTTGCTGAAAGGAAAAAAAAAAAAAGAAAAAAGGCAGTATTTTGAGAACAGTTAGTTTTTGTAGGTATTACTGTTAGATGGAGCTTTACCCTGAGCTGAGTTATGGCAGTGCAGTGAATCATTCTGGGGGAGTGAAAATGACTGTCAGTGCTTGCTTCCCCCATTAACCTCTTTTAATGTGAACTTGTAAAATAATATGTGGTCTGGGAGACAAGGAACAAGTGACTACTCATCGAGATAGCCTTCACCGGAGAAATTAGCACCTTTCCTGATGTGATGGTGAAAGAAATAACCCTTTGCTTATCTCAGTCTACTCCTAGGCTAAGTGCCACTCTATACAGATGGAGATGGAGCAATCAGGGGATTTAAGATGCTGCTTATTTGGGTTCTGCCTTTTTTTTCTGTCTTGGATGAGATCTCCAGTGTGTTAGGTGCTGTATGAAGCAAAACCCAATCCACACTAGAACATTTATAGGCTAAGAAAATAAGCAAAACAAAAGCAAGAGGATTGTTTTATTTGCAGGTAAGATGGCACAAGAGTGGCTTGCTGCCTGCTGTTGCTAGCTAAAGGCTGCTGAGATACTTAGCAGCCTATTTGAACTAATTACACTCCCTGGAACTGCATGCTCATAGCCTAATTGAGCCTTTCATCTCTGTCAGCTGGGATGAAATCACCCCTGATGAACAACCAACCCCTTCACCAGGAGGTTTTGAAATGTAGGTATGTCCTCCCTGCCCATCTGCCACTGGGCTACCGTGATAATAGCCTGAGGTGTAGAGGGGGTCTCCTCTGTGACTAAAGGGTGTGATGGAGAGGTTTCCTCTGGGAACCAACATCTCAGGAAGCCAGGAGGCTAAAATCCCCCTGATCCCATGAGGTGGGAATAGAGGTGAGTGGCATCGTGTCTGAAGACACCTTATGCTGGGCTGGAAATGAACGGCAATGCAAAATCAGCACAAAGCACAAAAGGTAGGTAGCTATCCCATGGCCAGATACAATGTTTGGCAAACTCCTGAGCAAGCCTTCCCTTCAGGAACCCCTGGAGCACTCCAAGAGATTGTCAGGCGGGTTGGCTCTTACCAAGTTGGGCTGGTCCTGTGCAGAGAGAGTGCATCGCAGAGACACGTGCAGTCTGGGGGTCCCACCTGTGCCATCAGCCCACAGCCCTCCCACCACCCTGTGGCAACCCCTGCAGCCCCTCTTCTGATGGCCGTGGGGTGGGTTTCTGGGTGCTGGCGGGAGACTGCCACACAACAAGAAATGCTGGTGATGCTGAGCAAAGGGGTCCTTCCAGGCTGAACCTGGCCTTGTGTCTTTACCTCCGTGCGAGACATCCCAGGAGGAAGGGGAGGATGCGTCAGTGCTGGAGCAATCATCTTGAAGCAGCAGAGCTGAGGGGCCAGAAGACTAAAATGTGAAACTCTTGTGGCTCAGCAAGATCTTTTTGAGTACCTCTGCCCCTGCTCATGAAAAGGTTTGGTCTTGTTTCTCTCAGGAACATTTTCTCCCTGCTCAGAGGGAGTGGAGGCACTAACGGGTGGTTGTCCTCATGAGCTGTGTTCCCTGCCACAAAACTACTAAAACAGTGATTTGACAGCTCCCTGGGGCTTCTGTTTCCCTTAGGTTTGGTACCTCCTTAATTAAAAACTCAGTGGGTATCAAATGGATGGTTTTTATTTGGTTTGGCTGCCTTCAGGAAGGGGGAAGGGGAAACAACCTCTCCTCTACTTGCTAGCAAGAATATTTACCTATGGACACAGCATAATCTGACTTTTAAGCAAACAGATCAATATTTGCTTTTCACCACATCGAAACTTGCTGTTAGCATTCCTGGTACAGAAACTAATAAATATTGATGTTAGGGGCCAGCTGTTTGGCTGGTATATGGAGATATATTCTGCTTCAGTTCAGCAGAGTTAGTTTATTCCAGCAAAGAAGTTGTCCTCATATTTTTCACAGTTGTACCAAATTTTGTTTCCAAAATGGAGTTACAATGAAAATAGAAAAGAAATGATGAATGGAAAATTAACTGCATGCGATATAACAGGAATCCTCCTGGGCACCTGGAGGGATGGAGGCTAGGTTCATTTTAGGGAGGGTAGTGCTGGCGCAGGTTGAGTTACTGCTCTCCCCTTGCCTGACTGCCTGAAAATATAGAGCTCAGGTTTCTCAGGCCATAAGATTATTCATATTTGCTTACATTATAGCCTCTGCTCAGAGCAGTAATGCATCACTCCTTTTGCATTTGCCATGAGGAAATACATGGCATTAGCCTACAGTCTACTCAGACAAGGTAAGTAGAAAGTGGGAGATAACATTATTGTTATACCTATTTATGGGCTGGGAAGATTAAGGGAAGGAGATTAAGGGACATGCCTGTGGCAGTCTGTGGCAGACAGAGCAGTTAAAGACTGATCTCCTAAGACCCCCATCAGTGTCCTCCTTGTATGATCACCTCTCCCTTGAGAACAACTTTATCTCATTGGGAGAAATGAAATTTGAAGTATGCTAACTAGCCCTGTAACAGGTCCTTTCCAAATCAGGGATATATTTCACAAATAGATACCTTTTTTTTTTTTTCAAAAATTAGCAAAAGGGACCAAATAGATCTACCACAGGTATCAGTGTTGCCTTTGGCTTGCTGGGCGTGCAGAAGCCAGCAGAGCTGGACCACACTCCATCCCCAATGATGCCTGAGGAGATGAAAGAAGGTGAAATGGCCTTCTTGTACCACCAAGCTAGAAGACTGAACACAAACCATCTCCCCATCTCTGGTTTGAGTTCCTTTTCTTGGACACAAAGCATCTCCCCAGCTGGGACTTGTCCTGCTTCCACAATAGGATGGTGAAAGGGGGATAAACTTCCTTACACATGTTCTAGCTAGGAATATGTATTTGGTTATTTATGATGGCACAGAGCTGCTGGGCAACTCTTAGCACTGCCACAACCTGCCCCTGTCCCAGAGCTGTGCTTTCTGTGTGCACGGCAGTCTGCGATGGAAGAAAAGCACAGCCTGCTGACAATCTCCATGCATGGTATTAGCAGGTGGGTCTCAACACCGGGTCGCGGACACGCGTTCTGATCACTTTGGCTCTACTTTGTAAAGTCCTGAAGTCTAGTAACAACTACTAAGGTCTACCTCTAATAATATTATTCGCAGTATCACTAATGATGCTCTGAAGGCAGCTGCTGGTGAGCTTTGCCATGGACAAGACTGAGTGCTGGACTATCTTCCTTGGACCTGTAAACACCTTGCTGTGTAAAATGATGGCCAAGCTGGTATATCCTTGCATGGTCAGATATTATCTATGACACATAAACAGCATGTTGTCCCCTGCCTTCTTGCTTCTCTGATGGATCCCATTAACGTCACCTTGTGTTATGCTGCCATATCGGATGGCGTCAATGGCTGGGCTGTGAGGCAACATGACTTGGACAGATAGGAGGTTGGTGATAGGTGCTCCTAGAAACAGGAGTGTAGTGCTGTGTACAAGTCTGGTGCCAGCCAGGAGGTCAAGGTTCCCACAGCAGTTCACCTTTGAAATTCATCCTGTTGCTCCTCCTGAATAGTTATCCCACACTGTGACTTTTGGTTTAGCATGTCATTAGTAGACTTTTTAATACCACAGAATCATGGAATGGTTTAGGTTGGAAAGGACCTTAAAGATCATCTAGTTCCAACCCCGCTTCTGTGGGCAGAGACACCTCCCATACCATGGTGGTGTCAGCTTGACTATTCAGAGAGGATCTCCCTTCCCCTTACTCCCCCGATTGCCCATGGGTTCCCAAAATTACCCTGTCACAGCAGTGGAAGACAGGGACTCCAAGCTGTGTGTTCCCCCTGGCTGAAGCAGGGGGGAAGCAGAGGGGTTCTGCTTCACACCCTGCCTGGGGTCACAGAGCTGGCTAGGAGTGATGGCACGGAGGGACATGGGTGTAATCACCAAGCAGAGCACTCAGGAGCTGGAACACGTCCACTGCACAGTGGCACAATCTCAGAAGCCATTTAAGGTCACAGCTGGAAAACAAACATAGAAAAGATAACCATGGATTACAAGGCTGTTTGAGATCTACGTACATATACTGTTTTGACAGCAGAAATTATAAACAGATCATTTTTGTTGACCTCTGCCCTACAATCTGTTTGAAAGCAATTCCTGCCTTTTATCTGAGAAACTGGTTGTGGAAAACATTGCTTGCATGGAAAATACTGTCTCGGTCATTGCTTGCCCAATGGTTTATTTCCTAATTCTGATTAACCAAGTTAATACTCACACTTCCTTGGCACCACCTGAGTGTGAGGCCCTGGGGTGCTGCTGGTGGGTCTGCCCTGATGAATCAGAGCTGAAATGTCTGTGATGGACTGATAAAAGAAGGATGACACTTCAGGCAGCACAAACCATGAGAGAACCACACGTATCAGCCTGTTCCACAGTACTTTCACCAGGGGTGGAGGGGAAAGTGGAAAAGAGAGATACAGGAAGGAAAGAAGCAATAGGAGGAAAAGCAGGACATGGAACAGAAAAAACAGCCAGAACATGGAAAAAAACCATTTCCAAAGCAGAGAAAAGTGGCTCCCATACAGAAATATGCTCTGCTTTGTCCTCCTCAAAAGTGGAGGAGTTGCAGTGTTGCAGGCTTCCCACACCTCTCTTTTAGTTACCGATGACAGCAGGAGAGAACAAGGCTGTTTCAGCACGTTGTTCCTCCTCACTATTGGATTCGACCTGCTTGTTGCTCTTGCCTCCTTGGGTGAGTGACAAGGTAAACCCCAGGGGACTGGGGCTCCAGGACATCCCTCCTGGGAGGTGAGGTAAGGGCAGCAGGGCACTAAGCATCTGGGAGGTGGCAGATTTGACCAAACAGTCGAAGCTGTGTGACTGCCAGGGTCTGATGGTACAAGCAAGGCAGGAACTATAGGGAGAGGAAGAAAAGTGTCTCAGACTGCTAGAAGCAGACCCTGTTGTTTAGGCTGGTTTTGCTCTGCTCTGAGATGTGTAGGCAGGGGTCAATGGTGCCTGTGTGGTAGAAGTAGCATTTCTGGACTTGTGATGGGCTGAGGATTCTGCTCAATTTATCTAAGAGATTAGAGCTCTCTTTACAAACTGGGCTGGAAAAGAACAGCAGTCATCCCTTAAGCAGCTCTTTTTACACACTAACATCTTGAAGTGCATTTTCCTGGGACTGAGGCCCCAAGAAACCCCTCCCCAGGGACAGAGCCTTTGCTAGACCTGTGTCTGTGTCCCCCCAGCCATCACTCTGCCTGGTTAGCAATGAAAAACCTTCTTATGCAATCATTATTACAGACCATTTGCTGGTCTGGATCAGTGCCCACTTCTTGCAGATGTATTTGTCCTTCGGTTTTCCCCCAGCACTGTCGCTGCCAGGGCTGTAACTGGGCTTTCATTGTCACAGTTATAAGAGTGATTAAAGCTGCGGAGGGTACAGAGTTAGAGCCAAGCCAGGCTGTTTCCCCACCATTGCCCTGAGATTGGTTTTTATCTGCATGCTACTGCCTATTGCATCCTGTACTGCTACTGCATATCTGCATCCATGGAAGATATTCTTAATATAAGAGCAATTGAGACCTCTTGTCTGGCTGCGTTCTGCCTACCTGCTGCTCTGGCCAGACACACTTGACCAACTGGGTGGCAATTTGAATCTGCTTCTCTCATTTCCAAAGCACTGGTTTTGACCCAAGCCCTGTGTTCTGCATTAGCCCTTTTCCATCTCTGACATAACTCAGTTGTCACTAGTACCTCCTCCCCAGGTCTTGGGTAGATGCCACCACTGCTGCTCTACACTGTCAGCCATTCACCTGCCCCTCTCCTCTCTCCAGCCAGGTGTGCTTTCAGCTCCATCGTGCAGAGTGGGACATCACGAGGCCACCTGCCCTGGAACAGTTCACAGCCACACTCTTGTCCTAAAAAGAGGGTAGACACAGAGAAACTGGCTGTCGCGAATATTCCTGTCCAGCAGCTGCTTGTGAGGGTGTTAGATGGTCTGAGGACAAAACCCATGCCAGCAATGGAGTTAATGTCCTATTGATATGGAAGGCTCCAGGCCTGTGTCCTGGTATTTAATTTCCTAAGTCAGATATGACCCAGATTGTCTAATTTCAGTAATGTATGTAGGGAAAATATCAGTCTAATTCTCTCTAGAAGTCGGAGCCTCACCTTGGGGGTTTGGCAGATCCTGCCTAAGGCTCCATACAAAGCCTGGGGCCTCCTGATGATGGAGGGAAGACAACGGGCTGCATCTTCTGCCCAGCTTCATGCCCACACCACTGGGCAGCAGTTGTTTTGCTACCTCTGTGGTCTATTGCTCCCAGATATTTCACAGACACATCAGCTCAAAACTAAGCATCCATATTTTTACTGGGGCATCTTCTGCCTCACCAGCTCTTACAGAGCAGGATCTGGGCAGGAAACATCTGCTTCAGAGACTGCGGCAGCCTGAGACGTAAAATGAGCTGCAGCAAAATGGGGAGTAAACACGGCCAGTGTATAACAAAGTGGTGTCCGGTAGCAAATTCCTCCTATCGGAAAGAAAATTGAATCTTGCCCTTGTTTCCCCAAAACCTCTGTTTCCCAGCTCAGCCCCAACAATTTCAAGCATCCCAGGCATGCAAGGAAATACCAACGTCAGGCAGCCGGAGGCCGGGGAGAGGGGATGGAGCTCAGGAAGTCTGTGCCCCTTACAATGAAACAGATACTGTTTGGAGAGTATATTCTGGGTCATAAAAGGGTTTCCCCAATGCGCAATCTGTCTGAGACAATTTTCTATTTAAAGTCCCCAGCTGTAGCCTGAGGAAGGGGCAGTCGAGTGCCGAATGAATCACCCGTCCTGTCTGAGAGAATCCTGAGGTGGGAGATTTCCTGCTTTAGGAAAGAAAACAAGTCATGCAGTCACTGCTGGTGCCAGAGGGGAACCCAACACCATCTAACGGGGACCTCGATGAGATCATCCAGGAACCCAAATGTAGCGTTCATCTGCCATTAATTCCTCACATTCGTAAAAACAGGAGTTGCGGGCTCTCTCCCTCATGGGTATGTTGTGCTGGAGTAGGTCCACCAAATGGGTGGAGGTTGTCTCACCACAACGATCAGGTCGTACCAGTGGAGGAGGTTGTTCACAGCCACCAGCACCATGCCCTCCCTGGCCGCTGAAAGCAAGGGGAGCCTCCCATCCCAGCTCCACCGCTCCAGAAGACAGACCGAGGCCAAGGCAACCAAGTCCATCCCTGCCCTGGCTCATGAGCTGCATAAGTATTTTACTATCTGCTGACCTCATAACAGGACTTGTACTGAAAATTATTCATCACGGGGCAAAAAGCTTCAAGTTACAAAACAGTGCCATTCACTGAATCAACACTGAATCATGTCCATACTCAGCATGCAAGGAAGGTTTCAGCCACAGGAACCCTTAAAGTGCTGTCTGCCATAAATAAAGGTGTGAAAGTGATAAGATACAGAGCAGCATTAGCTTAGGTATACCTGTGTAAACCCAGTTATCAACAACACTCACATCTTTCATTTGTGCTTGAGGCTAAACTTCATGTCATTTACTAAATTTAAAATGGGATTAATGATGGGATTTGGTCTAATGTTTCCCTTAGTGAGCCATTGAGTGTTTCAGTGGAAGCATCCCAGAGAACGCAGAAGAACAGTAAATACATGTCTTACCAGGAACACTGCAGTCAGACATGAAAAATGCTGACCTGCTAAAAATTCAGTGCACTGATTCAATCACATTCACTTCATTTTGATTGGTTAACTTTTTATGGGCAGGTTTCATATTGGATCAGACGGTTTTTATTTGTGTCACTCCAGCTTCATGTCAGATGGAAAAGACACAGTAGGTCACCTAGGCTGTCAGGCAGAGACTACCCTACCAATACAGTTTTTGAGAACTATTTCCTATTGAGTAGCACTTGCAATCATTTTCCATAGCAGATTATGCTAACCTCAAAAAAAATTTCTATTTCTTTGACTAAGCTTTACATCATCTCTAAATGAAGCATTGTATTTAACTATGCACTTTCATAACAACCTGTGCTATAGTTCTTCTTTTTGTGCTGTTCATTAGATTGGAGAAATAAATTTCTGTTTGAAACATTTGGTAAACAAATAAGGGAAAATATCTTTGTCTGCAAGTGGGCTACAGATGCAGTCCTCACTAATGGTGCCTTTATGGAAGAAGTTTGTACATGTTTGACAGGAGAGGTGGGATTTGTTGGACCAACTCCAGATGTTCACACTGTAAATTTCTGCCTATGAGCTAAGTGTCTAGACTGGTTTTATAGTCAATAGAGAAACACAGGCACTTCAGGATGCATTTTTCCTTATCCTGTTCCTAACAGCTCTGATATTGCATGCTTAAAGTGCCTGTTTCTTTCCACTGGCTGTAAAGGGAACCTGAAGTGACTAGCATGAATGCAAATGTCCAAGCTACGTCTGCACTAGAAAACTAAAAAGCCAGGGATCATTCTCTGTCATTGAAGATGAGAGACAAGGAATGGCACTAAATATCTTGCCATCAAAAGTAGTGAGGTTGCGCCAAAGTAGCTGCTACAATCCTGACCTTTGGGAGACCACTAGGTGGCCAAAGTCAAAATAATGCTGGGGACTGTTCCGGCAGCTGGGATGGGCAAGCTACTGGGGACAGGCAAGCTACAGAAGGAAACCATGGTAGCTGGTCCAGGAATAGACATTTATGTTGTAGACATGCCAAGTAAACAGAAGTGAATCCTACCAAATGTCTTGGAGGCGCTCAAGTCCTCTTCTGCTGCCATCACTGCCTGTAAATGCGAATGATTTGGTTGCTACTTGGGTGCTATTAGTGTTTCTTCTGCAGGGACTATGGTTGCTGGTTAATATTTAGCTGCTCTGACCTTTCTTCTTACCCTTCCTGAAGCATGAAGGTATTTTTTGTCAGTGCCTCCATCACTTTCCAGATGCCATGCAGGAAGAGGATGGCTCATTTGCCTCTACAGAGACTTCCCTGAATTTATTTCCCTCTAGTGGATTTGCGCTGATGAAAGGATGAAGCTTTTCACTTGCTGTTTGGTGATTATTAAAGTCACTGGGGATAGGATTGCAAGATCCTTTGCTAAACCCGAAGGGGTTCCTGAGGAAGTTTTGTTGCTCCTTTGATGGAAAAATTCCTAAAGAGAAGGAGTTCTTAAACATTGGTCTCCAGACCAGCACAAATGAGAGGTGCCATGAAAAATTATATTCCCTATTAATTAAATCTTTTGGTGTTGGAGAACAAATGGAGGTACATCTGAAAGCTGAAGGGATTTGTAATGTGACTCAGTCTTTTTGCCTCTAGGTCTCCGCTTCAGAGTTGGTGGGGGCTGGTAGCAACTGAAAGTCATTATTCTCTGACAGCTGTTTAGAGACCTCTGGGAAATGAGTTTGTGTTATCCTGCTACCAGTGGTAGAGGGACTGATGCAGCATCAAGTAATCTATCCTCCCTACAGGGGGTAATTGGTATTTTCTTCCATGATAGCAAACAGAGAAACTGCAGCTGAAACAGGTGTAGAGCAAAATTATCATCCTGTCATTGTATCAGCACCATCAGTCACATGCCAACACCATCCTGGCCTGTATCAGGAACAGCGTGGTGAATAGGACTCGGGAGGTGATTGTCCCCCTGTACTCAGCACTGGTGAGGCCTCACCTCGAGTGCTGTGTCCAGTTTTGGGCCCCTACCATAAAAAAGACATCGAGGTGCTGGAGCGGGTCCAGAGAAGAGCAACAAAGACGGTGAGGGGTCTGGAGCACAAGTCTTATGAGGAGAGGCTGAGGGAACTAGGGTTATTCAGCCTGGAGAAAAGGAGGCTGAGGAGAGACCTTATTGCTCTCTACAACTACCTGAAAGGAGGGTGTAAAGAGGTGGGGGTCGATCTCTTCTCCCAAGTCACAGGCGACAGGACTATAGTAAACGGCCTCAAGGTACGCCAGGGAAGGTTCAGGCTGGATATTAGGAAAAATTTTTTCACTGAAAGGGTTATCAGACATTGGAATGGGCTGCCCAGGGAGGTGGTTGAGGCACCATGCCTGGAGGTGTTCAAAAGACGGGTTGATGTGGTGCTGGGAGACATGGTTTAGTGATGGTGTTGCTTTTTGTTTGTTGTGTGGGTATTTATTTTTGTCAGAGTTAGGTTGTTGGTTGGACAAGATGATCTTGAAGGTCCCTTCCAACCTAGAAGATTCTATGATTCTATGATTATTATTTTCGTCCCCTAAAGTGCTAGTGCACCTTGCCACCATGGTGTCTGGACACCGAACACAGGTGGTATCAGCAGGACGCCCTGGTGCCCCGCGGGCTGGCATCGCTCAGCTTATCAGTAACGCTCACATGGAAGGAAGAGCTGGGGAGGGGAAGGGAGGTGAACATCTCTAACCACCCCCTAGGATCTGCCATTACTTTGTACCACACGTGCTGTCTGCCGTGGCACAGTTTCTGTTCATTTCTGTGTATGAAACATGAGCACAAAGCAGTATAAATGACCTGTTGGTCAGCTTCCTCCTGCTCTCCGCCTGACTCCCCTGCCATTCAGTCCTGCCCTCTGGAAACTTTGGCTTGGTTTCTGGACTGGTGACATCAGCAACTGCACAGCTAGCTCTGGTGCACCTGTGAGCACACCATCAGGTTAACCAGAGTGCCCAAGGCAGCTTTAGGTTGGTCACTGAAGTAAAACATCAACTGGCTTTGGATGAGAGAAAGCTGGTAGAATGCATTTGGACCTTGTTGGCACTTTGCATTGCTGCAAATCTTTTGCAATTTTTTTGCAAAAACTTGCAAAGAATGTGTCTCTGTCACATTTTTGGTTCAGTACTAACACTCCCCAAACCCAGATTTACTCTCCTATTGAACTTCTGTTTTAGAGACACTGACCCACATCACAGAGGAAACTATCTTAATTTGCCCTGACCATGTTCACCCTGGTCATGTAAGGAAATTAGGCTCCAATGATTACTGGGATTTCCTGTTATTTCCCTGGTGGAGGCTGACTGATGGAGAGGTCTGCACCCAGAGACGCTTTCCTGGCAGACTTTGTTTCCCATGTTTTTCCCATCCACCTCACTGTGCTCTTAGCTCCTTTCATGACTGATACAGCCTCCTCCAGACGGTGGTTCTTTTCATTCAAAAATAAAGCTTTGAGCCGGATGCATTGCCCTCCGGAGAGGCCTGTTTCCCTTCACCAACTGAAAAATGCTTTGAATGATGCAGTCAGACTTAGATGCGTGCTTTTGAGAAGCCTAATAGAAAGATACCTGCATCTTAGTATGTGCATTCCTAGAGAGAGTTGACAAAATGGAGAAACAAAAAAACAAACAAACAAAAAAAAGGACTCTAGAGACCTCAAAAAATATGTTAAGAGAGTTAAAGTGATCAGTTTGATTTACATAGGAAAAGAAGATTTAGTGGCAACTCAGTTACAGTCAATAAAAAGGTTAAAATGTTAAAGACATTTTAAATTTAATGGAGAAGGACATGACAAGAAGCACTGTCTAGAAACTGAAGCCAGACAAATTCAAAGTCCAGTCTCATAAACTATCATTCCCATAAAGTGCTGTGTCACCAAGGGAAAATGGCTTTTTATGTTGATCTTGACTCAATGCAGATCATTGTTGGGAGGTGACAGCTGTGCTACCAACTGCAACAAACATTTAAGCATTTAGACTATCTGAATGCTCTGGTCAGACTCAAAGCGTGCTCAAATGGCCAACGCGTATTCATAGTCCAAACTAGGAATTCAATCACATGTAAATAGATGCCTGGTGCCATTTAAGGAGTTCTGGGCAGTCTGAGAGATCCACACAGGACTGGCCAGACATGACACAAGACCTACAGAAGACTCTTTTGGAGTAAAGGGTGGAAACTAGGAAGGATACGCTAGCGAATCTGCGAGCAACTTGACTATGATGAGGAGGTAGCTGAATCCAGTCCCTGCTGTCTAGAATCCTCTTACAGACAC
The DNA here is from genome assembly GCA_033628505.1 of Tringa tobata. Classification (NCBI taxonomy): domain Eukaryota; kingdom Metazoa; phylum Chordata; class Aves; order Charadriiformes; family Scolopacidae; genus Tringa; species Tringa tobata. The sequence continues at coordinate 6,058,073 of JAHREE010000422.1, read as the reverse complement.
TGGACATATGTAAGTAGGTTGTCCAAAAATGAGGGTCTGAAAGCTCATGAAGACACCTATTTTCCTCTCTGCACTGTAAAAGGAGAGCAGGGAAATCAGCTCAGATGTTGATATCTACACTGTAGGTATCTAATGCTAAGCGAAATGAATACAACACTCAATGACTAAACGAAATGCTCCACTACAATAGCAATGTTTTTAGATGTTTTCTTGGAAACTAAATGCAAGACTTTAATTTTTCAGTCTGAAGTTTGGACATTAATAAACAACCAAAGGCCAGAAATTCCATGTTTTCCCTTAGGCCAAATTAAACAAATAAACTAGACTACAAAACTTATTCCAGTGCTCTCAATGGAAAAGCACATACACCCATTGAAATTAGAAATGTTAATTTCTCTCTCAGAAACATCCCAGGCCAACTTGTGAAGTTTGATGAATACAGAGCCACTGATGTGTGAGCAGGCATCTTGCTACTCCCCAGAAATCTTCTTCCTTGAATATAGATCCCAGCAATAACCATTCCATGCCAACAGGCACGTAGTTGTGCAATGTTGAAGCATAAGACTCTGAAAGTTGCTAAGCAATACATAGTGAAGCAACCAGGAAAGAAAAGGAAAGGAAGAAATAAACCAACCCAAACTAAGGGAAAGATCAGAAGATCATTTGCTCCAGTGCCCTTTGACATCATGTTGCTGCTGTAGCTAAGGCAACATAAGCCTTTCCTAACCCTCTGCTTGACCTCTCCAGCTATAACTGACAATCGTCCCCTTTAATGACTGCACTTTCCACTACTCCTGCACAAGATTAATTTCATTGTCTAAGGCTGAATCATGAAAGTGAATGCTGGGAAGTGGCAACAAAGACAAATGTCATGACCAAGGCTGGTAGAGGAGTGGGACACCGAAGCCACCCAGATCTGGGCAGGGCAGTGGTACTTTTCCCCTGTGCTCACCAGGTGCTATAGGAGAGGCACGTTGTTCCACACCCTGCAAACACAGCCGCTGGAAGAGTTAGAGCTGCAAGCGAGCAGAGGCATGCAGAGGTCAAGGTTATTTTTAGAGCCCTAAAATCAACGGCCTTCTTTCCTGAGTCACTGAGAAAACATTGTTTATTTGGGGGCGGTTTCTGCTGGGAAACGCATGATACCTCTAAAGGTGTGTTTACTTGTACGTGCCGGTCAGGCTTCAGACAAATTCAAAGAGAACACGATATGTGGGTTTTTTAGGACAAGGAGATTATCACCTTAAATTGGCCAACAAGTGCTGGAGCCACAGGCTAAGATGTCCCCATTGTTCCCAAAGGAAGGTGGACCATGGGCTGTGCCATGCCATGACCTCTCCTCTTGAAGTGGTGGTGAGGATAGGTTTGGGCAAGATCCCAAAGTTCATGCCAGAGGCATGGGAGAGAAGGCCCGTAGCCCCTGCCAGTAAGTTGCAGTATGAGGCTTTTGATCTGGGCACTGCAACTGCCCCAGCTGCACTCTTAAATTGCTAAAAATCTCTGACTCGGGTTTATCTGAGATTAACTTGTCCTTTTCAGACAACTCCTTGCACCTCAGGGTCACCATAAGCTTGGACCATCCCCTCCTGTTTTGAAGACCACCAGCTGCGCTTGGTGGTCTAGACCCAACCAGACCATGCCAGCTGCCCTCAGGAACAGAAATTGTGCTCTGGCAGTGCTTTGTTTACTCTTTAGATGAAACTGAGGCATCTGAACAGCACAAATGAACCTCACAAAAGTTTGTCAGTCAAAGCTGAGGAAACGTGTGTTTTTAAGGTGTTGGCAAGGTCTATCACTGTGTTATGAGGTGTTACCTGCAACTCCCTTCTCCCTCAGAGGCTTCCCCTAAGCAGATTAACCATTTAAAACAGTCTTGTCTACACTAGGATTTTAATACTTCATCATAACTCCTGGAATGTCTCTGGATATAGAAATAGCCTCCACTCATCAAAAGATGCTCTCCTGAACCTGGCCCCACAGGGGATGGACAGGAAAGGGGGTGGTGAGAGATCACCACATTTTGATCACCCTTCCCTTCCCCTGATACCAGTTTGATCCAAGGTGTGGAGAATGCCTTGGTCCTGATCTTCAACCACCAGCACTCGTTTTGTGCCTGTTCTGCTGTGATCAGGGCACTTCTCTGGGGATCTGCAGTGTGGACTTAAGTCCTTGGAGCACAGAGTCTATGAGTGCTTCTGTGAGTGGTCTCATCTGAGCTGGCCTCAAGCTGAGCTCTGCCAGATCGTCATGGAAAGAATGCAACCACACTTGGATTTGTTTGCTTAGTGCTCAGGATGTTCGAGAAATTTCATGAGATCCAGGTCTTGATAGAGTCAAGTGGATGTATGTGGAACTCCTGCCTTAGCCCCAAGACCTTTGCTCCTGGATTTTGGGGCTAAGGCAGAAGTTACACATCCATCTGCTTGACTCTATCAAGACCAGAGCATCTCTGTGGCCAGCTCCCTTTTAGATGCTGAAGAAACTCAAGGTGCTGGTGGAATTTAGACATCCTGGGGCCAGGCAGCAGTTGCAAGCTGCAGTTCTGGACCTGAAAATTCCCCACTTTTCAGGAACTTTGGGTTCCATCTGCTCTTCTTAGGGTCAGCACACTGCAGGTCCACTAATGCCACACCACCTCATCATGCCAAAGTCCTCACCTGAGCCCTGCAGCTGAGTTTTCATCCTTTGCCTTGTGATGAAGGGAAGGTTGCTGGATGGATCTCGCCCAGCTATGGATGGACATCCTGGCTGGGGCACATTCCCAAGCACTGGGAAGGAGAAGCATCTCTTGCTGGCTGTCATCCAACCTTTCAAAGCAGCAGGGCCAAGGGCATCATGTGAAACCTAAACACAGAGTCAGCATTTAAAGGGCTTCAGCACTTAAATTATCGGCAGTCACTGTTTTAAAGTCAGAGAATTAATTCTCCCTGCTGATAGCTACCTGATGCACTCCACCAAAAATGTTTTTTTTTTTTTGCTATGTAAGAAGGTAACAATTTAAAGTCCACGAAAAGCCTAACCCAGAAGAATGAAATGGCAATTATTGTATAGTCAGACAGCACGGAGCCTGTGCTTTTAATGCAATTAATTCTGTTATGGCTTAATAAATTCATTACACAGGCGAAGTCAAGACTGAAGTCTAACAAGAAGCATGATGAGGTTCTTTTGTATTTAAACATATTAGCAATCAGATTCTTAAAGGGAGATTTTGCCTACTCTGAGGCTTTGGCTGCTTTATAATTGAAAAAAGGCTTGTACAAAACCACGCTTTTTTCAGATATGATCTTTTTATTTCTTGCTTTGCATCCACCTTACAAAATTTGACTGATTTTTAAAAAATATAAATGAAATTACTTGGACCTTTAGATGCTTTAATCCTCTGGAAAAAAAAAAAAAGGGGGAAATCTGCTGCTTTGCTGTGCCTCTGTGTGTCAGAAGAGCAGAACTTTTGCAGATGTTCGCCACACCTTAGAGGACCGCAGGAGGTGTTCGTGTCTCTTACAGACATGTACTCCCTCTATTCCAATAGAGAGTGCAATGTCAAAGGCTTCAGAGGAGATAGCAGGCGGTTTGGGTGGGAATCACCAAAATCACAAAAACTTAGTCAGCATTAAGTTACAATCATTATTAAAAGGGTCAGGCAATCCTCACCTTCCCTCCCCTGGTTCTGGCCACTCATTCCCACCAGGCTACCTGTTGCATTTTAGGGTTCATGCAGTTGTACCATCAGGGAACAGGTCTGGTTGAAAACTATCTCAGGGGAAAATGAAAAAAATAAAAGTTGTCTTCTGGTGGATCAGTTCCCTGAAGTGACTTATTGCACATTTTTTTGCTTTTATGGTTCCCTTGCATAAATCCCCTTCTGGTGGCATGGATTTCTCTTCTTTAGTCACTACTACATAGGTTAGTCAATGCTAGTATGTCCAGCAAATATTTTTTCCTTTTGTTTTGGAGCAGACAGGAGTACCCAGGCAGAGAGGCAGAGTGACATTCCAGGGTCCCCAAGGACCAGTCTGTGTTTCTCAGCCTAGTGCTGGTTGTGCGGGAGGGTTTGTTCTTAAGGTTTTGCAGAAGCGAGCTGTTATGAACCTTCCTTACCCAGCCTCAGTCCAACGTAACATCTGCACAAATGATAAAAGCCTCCTGAAACCATGGCTTACTCACAATCTCAGGTGTCTCAACGCTCATTTTAATTTGTTAAATATGAACAGCTAATGAACAAAGTGACGGATGTACCAGCAACGACAGCCAATTGATCCCCACAACAACTGTATTTGTGACTCACGTGCTGAGAGTATTTATTCATGCCTGCAGTGCCCGAGAGTGTGCAAGCAGTGTGCTCCTTCTTGATGATGGTGACAAACTGGAGCAGTCTCATCCCTTGGTCACCTAGTTCTTCAAGGACTGATCCCGGTGACAACTGGAGCATTGGCATTTGCCAGGACTTGGCTGGGGTCTCACGTGCAGTTTGGTCATTGCACTTGAAGAAGGATGAAGAGCAATTGGAGGGGCTTCAGAGGGGAGCAGTAAGAATGTTTTAAAGTCTAGAAGGTTTGTGGAGTCAAAGGACTTGGGGAACATAAGTCTGGGGGACAGATGACTGCCAGAGAAAGATAAATTTTTCACCCAGGGCAAAAGTGCCCTCACAAAGGAAGGGAATAATCTGTCTTTGTGCCTGGAAAGGGGACAAAGATTATCAAAGAATCACAGAATTATATGGGGTTGGAAGGGACCTCTGGAGATCATCTAGTCCAACCCCCTTGCCAAAGCAGATCCACCTAGAGCAGGTTGCACAGGAACTTGTCCAGGCGGGTTTTGAATGTCTCCAGAGACAGAGACTCCACCACCTCTCTGGGCAGCCTGTTCCAGTGCTCTGTCACCCTTAAAGAGGTTCCTTCTCATGTTTCATTACGGACTTTAACTGCAGCATTTCAGTTTGAAATTATAAAAAACTTTCTCAATCTTAAAAAAATGAAGCATTGAGTTGGATGCCCAAGGGAAGCTTTGTAGTCTTCACATCACCGCCTTTTTTAAGAACAGATTAGAGAAACACCTGTCAGAATTAGCTTCAATACTGTTGATCCTGTCTTGGGGCAAGGGATCTGCTCTGTGACCTCTCAGTTTCCCTTTCAGGCTGATTTTCTCTGATGCTGTTATCCCATGGAAATGTGTCACAGAAAGTCGACTCTCCCTGACAAGTGAGGTGCATCTACATGGTACTTCTGGGTGTGCTGTAGTCCCTTCTCAGTACACAGCAGCACTGCGGAGCTGCTCAAAGCAGAAGTGCAGGGCCCACCGGACACAGCACAGGAGTGCAAAGATGGAATTTGACCCAGAGCCTTTAATTAATGGCAGTATAGCTCTTGAGAGGGTTGTCCTGCAATCCTTAAGGACGGCAAATGGTCAAGACCTCAGTTTACTTGCCTGATCTGAAAGGGGGGAAGTTACCGATTTCTGCAGGGAATCAGTTTACGTGGGAGCTGGGCATTTCCCTTAAGGCTCAAAGCCTTTGCAGAACAGAACTGCTGAAAGACCATAAATTGTGTGGCTTGATGATACATTTCCGTACAGATTTTCCGTGCTCCCTAGCAAGCCAGTGCAAGCTCGTCTGCCTCAAATGTACCCGAGCAGTCACCAGCAAATATAATTTTGCTCAGTAAACCTTGATTCATGATGTCTGCAATAGTTTGGAACGCTTAAAACAAATGCATCATCTGCCAAATGGCTTTTCTTATATGAATGCCATGGAAATGCATACTCTTTATTAGGGTCCTGCATTTCATTTGCCATCTCTAGAGTGATAGATCCTGTCTAGGTAATTGGAAAAGAGCATGCCAACAGTTATCTCATTGTAAACACATTAGGAGCTGAGATAAATCCTGGACAAGCTAAGCTCACAGCAGATGAACCATAGCAGAAACAATACAAAGTTTTCTAGTCCTACAGAGGTGGTGAAGCTGACTCTTCTGTTCAAATAAACATAAGAATATACACGTCTGTACAAGTATAGACAGAAAAGAAGAGTTTTCACTGGTAATCCCTTTTCCAAAGCGTTCACAGTTCACAGGCACTGAAGCAGAGATGAAATTGCACCTCTTGCAAGTGCCTCCGCAGGGAGAGCTGAAACCAGAAGCAGACCCCAGAGGAGAGACTGCTTCTGAAGGAGGGGTGCCCACCCAGAGCACGAGGTGGGAGAGGGGGAGGTTGTACTGCACCGACGTTCTTGCCCCTTGTGGGAACACCAAGCACAGGCTGGACCGGGCAGTGCTGCATGTGGGAGAGATGCTGCCCGTGGATAATTTGCTTCAGCATCTCACCATGTCTTCGAGGCTGTGAGGAGCACCAGTCAGGCATGTTTTGGTTGTCTGAGCATTTTGGCACAAAAACCTTCCTGATCAGATATAGACCATTTTAGTCGATTCCCCAGAGCAAATGTCATCTGGATTTACATACGCATTTTTCAAGGACAAACCTCTGGCTTTAGGAGTACCGATAGGAGAAACAAAAAGGGGATATAGCACAACCCTGAACTCTCAAAATCACACCAGCTCCCTTCCCGCTGTGCTCGGCGATGCACTGGCTAGCATCCCCTCATTCTCACCTTGAGAGCCGCAGCTGGTCCTGCGCAAATAGCTGCTGCAGGCTCCATGTTTCAATGAGCCCCTGCTTCACAGTGCTGCTTTAAAGAGGCCCTGGGGGAGCCTGGGTATTTCGGGGTACTTCTGAGAATCAAAGGCACTACAACTTCTTTTTGTATCATCTTTCATGCCGCTTGAGTTAATGTTAGCATTTGCTGTGTGTATTGGCCACAAACAGCCCCTACAGGGTAGGGGAAACAGCCAAACCCCAGTGGCTTTATCAGCAAATAATTTTCACTAATATTTCTCTGGTTTTGAAGCAGTAGACAAAGATGCGATCTGGCAAAAAACTGTGGGAGGAAAGACAGTATTTCTGATCGAGCCAAGAGTTACATCATCATCTCCAGGAATTTCTCCTGTGCGGGGAGCACAGAGCAGCCCCTCTCTGGAAGGTTAACAGGGTTATTTAAACTTGGGTCATTTTACACAGCTTGGGCACATGAATCTGGTGGCAGTAACGTCAAGGCAGTGAGGCTGGAAGGAATGAGAGGCTGGGGTAGCTGTCTGGAGCTACAAACAGCTGCTATCAGACTGTCCACAGCTGAAATAGCTGGCTGATTGTGTCTTTTCCAACAAAGACGTCTGCAGCTTCTGTCCCCCATCGCTTGCTCTGGGGCAGGGGTATGTGCCTGACCAAGAGGCTACCCAAGGCCAGTGACTCTTCCATTTTCACCACACATTGGGAAATAACACTGGGAAAGCCTTAGGAGCCATTTCTGGTCTGCAGCATGCCACAGGAGCTACTCCGGTTAGCAAAGGTGACACCGAAGTGCTCATCCTGAGAGGAGATCACTGGATGCTGGGCAGGGAGTGGGTGCCATAGGAAGACTGGACTATGCCTGCCAGGGAGCAGGTTCTAGTTGCACATTCCTCAACCCTGAGTCACCCAGGGCTGCCTGCTGACCCCTAACCCTGCTTCAGCTCCAGGCGTGATTTTCCTGCCTTACTTCAGTGGGAGAGAGGGTCTTCTCAAAGAGGAGTGATGAAAAGCAACCACTGAAGTCCATAAACCACTGCTCCTCTAAGGCGACACTGTGCCGGGAGGGTTCGGTGGGAGAGGGCCTACAAAGGGGCTTTTCTCCTCTCCCCCCAGCTTGGGGGGGTGGAGGGTGGCCCAAAAAGCACGTTAATTTTGCAGGGCATTTCCCCAGCAGTGACAGACATCTGCAGAACATGCAGTGGGAAGTTTCAGTCTTCACAGCTTATCAGGGGCTAATGAATGATCAATAGATGATTAGCCAGATGCTCTGCTAGGTGCTAGTTCTGCACAGGCAGCTCAGTATTTTGGAGGTAGCTACAAGCCTAAAAAGGCCTCATTAATTTTTTTCTAGCAAAAGCTACTATAGGTAGAAAATGAAGTGCGATGTTGAAGGTAGCTCCACACCTGCTCAATTCATATGTCTGACATGGTCAGCCAAGGACCCATGACTGGTTGGGTTGCAGAGGGAGGGCACATACATGTGCAGGAGTTTCCAGCCTCCTCAGTAAGGTACTGGAGAAAAGGCCAAGATCCAGCTTCGGGATCCAAATCCTGGGGCTGTTTTTCGGTATCTTCTACCTAATTTAAACCTTGTGACCTCGCCTGCAAAGTGAAGCCCATCAGGAGGGACCGGCCTAAAGAGTCACATATAGTGAGCTGTGTAGGGTCTGTGTGACAGTCAGAGGACAGACCCGTACCTCCCAGGGACAATTTAGGGTTTAGAGCACCTGGAGCCTTGTCCCACCACCCCACTAATAGCAGCAGATGCTGCTGCACAGCAACACAGGAGATCAGCTTCACTCACAGCACAAAGGGGACCCCAGGGCTCTGATCACACCCTACTGGAGCTGGGAGGGACTCATTTCACCTAACTCTTGAGGACTGCTCTGCCTGAACGAGGAACTGTAAATTCCCTCTCTGGTCATTAAAACAGAAGAAGACACTTTTAGGATTTGATTCGTTTTCAAGTAGAAGTACAAAATGGGTCAGAGGAATTCCCCTCTCAGAGCCCTGCAGCTGACCCCCACAGGCAGAATAGGCCCACGAAACCATTCTGTATTTCTTCTAGCTCTTGTCTGAAGAAATTCTTGTGTTGGCTATTTATTTTTAAAAAAAAAGATTTTTTTTTTGTTGTTCTTGTTTAAGCAAGTATTAAAGGAAGTAAAGAGAGCTGAAAATTTCCAGATTCCTTGCCCTGCTCCAAGTATATTAGTAATTAGTCTTGTATAACAGGAGCAGATGTTGCTTTTTTTCCAAATGACTCTGCCTGTGCTCAGAGTGCAAATACAACATTTTGCAGTGATGGTGACAGGGAGGTGATACCAGTGGGGCTGTGTATGTGCATCAAAGGTATATACCTGCTTAAATGTTCCTGCATACTGCAGTCCCAACTGGTGGGTGAACTCACTGGAGCAAAAAAGAAGACAATTTAGACTGTTTTTTCCCAAAGAAGGAGAGCTTTAGTCTTCATCCTTCCCTTACTAGCCTAAAAGGGTATCATTGTCTCAGAAGACAAGCAAGCCATATTCCAGATGTCCAAAGTATTTGAAAGAGGATGTTTATTAATGACCTGGGGACTGAAGATAAACAGGCTGCCCAGAAATAACCACAGAGACACAATGGTGGAGTTAACCTCTGCCTGCCAGAGGCCCGGGTTATGGCAGGGAGGGGGCTGATAGGGGACAAGGGTCTGCAGAGCCGGCTCCAGGCGTGCGGCTCGGAGCTTCTCCTCAGACGCTCTTACGGGCAGTAGCACAGCTCAGGGCTGCAGAGGAGGCACATAGACCTGCTGGAGAGGTGTCTTCTCCTATTGTCCGCTTACATGATCAATTGTAAGGGGAGAAAATCCTGGCCTCATCGCTCACGTCAAAAGGAGCAGCCAATCCATCTTCCTGTAACAATCACTGCCAGGAGGACAAAGGGAGGTTTTACCAGCCCTTCCTTTCGGACACCCATAATTTATAAACCCACAGCAATGCTTCCATGCAAAAGCAGCAGCCACAGTAAAAAAAAAAAAATCCCTTTTCCTTAGCTTCTCATCCCCCCATCTAGCACATAAAACCTCACTGCTCAAAATCAATAACGCATTTTACTGAGCAGGCTGAGATTCAGCTCCCTCCTTCCGCACACACATATTCCCGTAGGGAAAGCCCGAAAGAATCAAATTCCGTGTCTGAACCGTATTGCGCAGCCTGAAACCCAGTGAGTCTGGGCTCCGTGATAACCACGGAGGAGAGATACTCGTGTCAAGGACACACTGCTAAATGGCCTTCCTGCCAGCCCAGATTAAGCGCTGTCAACCCCAGCTGATTACACATATCACAGGTCTGTGCAGGAGAAGAGCAGCTCCATCCACCTGCCCTTCAGGGTGGATTTACCTCATCTGTGCAATGGCTCAGTTGGGACCTAGTGTCAGGGGAGGGAGCAGTAAATTTGCTTACCCTTAAAAAAATGCCTCTGCCTTAAAAAAAAATATGTAAATAAATACATTTATAAATAATTTATAAATGAAAATAATAAAACATAATATTAGTAACAAATAATTTATAAATAAATAGATTTGTGTACATAAATAAAGTTTAAATAAGCTCATAACCATAAAGGAGTGGGCTTAAAACACATTGATGGTCAGATATTGTCTTTCCCTGGGAGGCTACAGGTAAGTGACTGATGAGTCTTGGGGCAATTAGGTGGAGATGAGAGTCTCAGTTGCCTCCCTCCACTTTGATGTGCCTGGCTGTAGTCAAAGACTGCAGTGCTTTGGGGTATGAGCAGGGCACTCCAAGGTGTGTGGGTTCAGGACCAGAGAGAAACCCCTGTGAGGAGCTACCCAAGCTGTCCCCTGTGTCTGCTTGTTCCCAGCCCATTTCTCCAGCCAACCTCAGTCCCATCAGCTCAGCTCCTCATTTGTCCTATTCCCCTACCTGGCCTCAAANGCGTATCAGCTGGTACGAAGCAGGAAAAATAACTCAGGCCTCCATCGCAAGCCACGTCCAGCTGAATTCATGCTTTACTGGAATTGCTACCTTGAGGTCAAAAGTTGAAAAAAAAAAAAAAAAGAAAAGGCTTCTTAGTATTGTATTTATAATGTTCTTATTGGCAATAAGCTGAGCTGGCTGGATCATTGAACTAATCCTTGTATTCACTGAGTGGAAACTCCAAAATGTTGACAAAGTGCTGCTATTTAATCTCAAGGAATGCTTTTTGTTCTAAACCAGAGGCGTCTAAGACATTACAAATTATACCACAAGGCTTCCAGTTTATCACAGTACCCTGATATTTGGAAGAGAGAACATCCAAAATGGAACTGTTTGAGAATTTTTCAACTCTTGCTTTTTAACTGTTGCATATCAGCTTTTTTAAATAGACATTTTTAGTAGAATTATATTGGTTTTGGTCAAATGAAGATCTGTAGTTCCACAATAGGCTTGGTACTCAGTCACTCCTGAATGAATACACCATTCACTGAGAAAATTAGCGATTGGGTTCAGGTCTCTGTCTCCTTTATTCAGAGCAAAGGTTACTCTGCAAATGCCAGAGCTCAGGCAACTGTTTCATTAACTACTGGTTCAGGCTATTTTGATCTGGCTTTCTCTTTCTGAAATCTCAAAAAAATCATCAAATTGGAAATGATCCTCTTCTCCGTACACCTGCCCTCCATTTGGACACCAGACAAGCCAATGGATTCCCTGTTCCATCCAGGATGTCACTCAAGAGAAAGTTCCCACTGACCAGGAAGGTGGCTCGGCAGGCTACTCTCACAGGTCAGTCTTCTCCATGCTGTCTGGGTAGTGCTGAAGAGGATGGCTGAAGAGGAAGGCCTAATTACTGGATCAACAGAGGAGCAATCTGGAGTAAAGACCACTCTGTCTGTAGGGAAAAAACTTGCTTGGTTCATCAGCCCCCCACTTCAAGCCACCAAGCTACCAGCCAAGTGATGGTTAACATTTCCTTGGGTCAGAACTTAGGTGAGGTACCGCTGCATGAGTGAGGTGCAGCAACCACCACCTTTTCCAGCTTCACAAGTGATGTCCTTCTGATGGGATACACCATCCTAACAATACTATAGAAGATGGTGTCCTTGTCTGGGGGGATCCTGAGCAAGAGCTGAGGTGCCAGAAGGGAGCAGTTGTGGGACAAAGCTTCCTGTGCCATCACCCAAGGAAGCCCTCAAGCACCAGGCCAGAGAGCACAAGCTCAGGGGTAAGCCAAAAGCTCCAGTTACATGTCTACCCAGTCCCTGGCTTTTCTGAAACCAGCCGGAGCAATTCAGATTTGGGGATTTTAGGTTCCTTACGGGCTTCTATTTTCTTTCTCATACTCAGTGTTGTGTGACACGAAGTATTATTGTTGTGAGGACCCTGTAAAACTGCCACTGGGGACCTGGTTGTCCTTGGAAACAGATTGCAATCTCAACATGTTTCCGAATGAACAAGAAATATTTGGAGATGGAACTGAAGAATTTGTGTGAAAAGCCACTAACCCTTTTCCTTTAAAGCTGCCAGGGAAGGTTCAGTTTCATGAGGGTGTTAAGGAAAAAGCTTTTTTTGATGAAACAAAAAAACCCCAAACCCCGGCAAGAATATTTTCAACCTCCCCAACAGAATATGAGCCACTCTGTAATTAAGTCGTTTCTGGATGTGCAAAACAAGAGGATCCCTGGCATGCCAGTAGCGATGCATTTTGTTTGGCAAAATGCCACTTCAAGTGCATCTCGGCTCGTAAGTGATTATTTTCCCTACAGGCAGCTTGGAGCCTTGGTATGGCAACCTCCAGCAAACAGAAACAGGGGCATCTTCCCCCTGAGCAGATTAGCAGCAGTTAGTTAGGAAGACAATGAATCGGTTCGACAAATTTCTTTCAGTCCATGGCTGGTTTCTGAAACCTAAACAGTCCTTTAAAAGGGTAGGCCAGCAAGGCTGTCTGTGTTTATATTCCACATTTAAATATACTAACATACTGCCAGGCTTGTAGCTGCGTATCAGGTGAAGGTCAGTGAAAACTCAAACTCCTTCTGACGGTTATTTTGTGCTTAAATAAATTCAGATAAATTTTACAATGGGTTTATCTGTAGCTTTCAAAAGACTGACACGCACCATATCAAGGCTGCAGGCTGCCAGCAGCCAGCTGGTATAAACAGTGGTCAGCATGGCCCAGGACACAGCTATCTGTGCAAGTACAAGTATCTGAAATTAATGTCTTTCCCAAAGAGAGGAAGGCTCACATTAAGGAAAAATGCTGGAATACTGATGAAATTATTTGTACTTGTAACATAGGACCTGCTAGTGCTTCCAGATTATGTCCAAAGGAGCCCAAATATGACCATCTTTTCTCAAATTTGCTTCTGTCAGCATCTGGTGGTGCCTGTGGAGGAGGTGATGCTCTGCTCAGCCCTACAGGTGGTGGTCAGACTCGTTCAGCCCCACCACCCTATGCCTGCTCTTGCCGAGCACTGAGGTGCTCTGCCTCTTCAGAGACCATGCACAGAGCTCCAGCTGCACAGATCAGCGGTTTTCATGCCTTTCATTTGAAAAATTGAAGGACTTGATGGATCAGACCTGCTCCCTGATAGTGGTGCACTCTTTTAATAGCACCAAGTAGGCAAGTGTCCAGTTTAGAGGTGTTTACGCTTTGGCCGGCAACAACCTAGAGACCCTTCTCCCCCAAACACGCACTCATGCAAGGAACACATCAGGTTTACAAGGAATTTGTTAAATCATGGTTCTGCACTACAGGTTTTAACTGAGATGGCTACTGTGCTGTAGAAGACTATAACATTAATTATTCACCCTTTCCCCCCTCCTCCCTGCTTTGTCCTTTCAACTTGTTTCTTCCTTCATTTTTCATCTCCTCACCTCCTTCAAGATCAGCAACATGATCTGCCCCCCCTGATTTGCAAACCTTTGCAATTTCAGTTTTGCCAGCACAACCCCATGAAAATCCTTGCACTGTGAGCAAAGGGAGTCAGTGACAGCAGGGTTGTGTATTCGGCAGAGATAAACTCTTCATTTACTTGTGTCTTAAGAAAAGCACTCATCAGAAAACAGGCACACATCAGAACCGTTACCTGTTATTTTTTAGGGAAGCAATGATGAAGCAGTAGGAGTAAACTGGAGCAAAATCTCGCAGGGACTGTACAGCCTTTGTCGCAGTGGAAGGCAGTGAGTTGTGCCAGTGATGTTCAGCTTGCTCATTTTTAATTTCTCCTCATCTATTTATCAGAATTAATTTATACTGCTATTAATCAGGAATAATCTGTTGCTCTACAGTTACATGGCAGGATGACTATGTCTCCTGGGAACCAAAGGCTGCTTCTGCCTGCACTGCAGGCTAGTCCTTGGTGAAAAATCCCGGGAAGTGGGCTGGAAGAGAAGCTGCACCAAGTTCACACTTTGATTGGGAAACAAATCTCCCCATGCAGAAAGGGAGACCCGGTGGGTCTCCATACCTTGCTGGACATTGCTTCCCCTGGGGGAGCATGTCCCTCTCTGACCCAAACCCCATCACCAGCAAAGCAACTGTAGTTCCTAAAACCCACCTGCTTTTCCAGCCACCGTCAAGGTTAGTTGCAAGGAAGGTTGTCTCTCTTTTGAAGACCTGTCTTGGTGTGAGTGGGTTTAGCGAGGATCTTCTCCATCCCACGTAGCTCCCACTGGGCTATGCCATGCTAAGGCTGGGCTCTGCATGTGCTACTCAGTGCCAGGAAATGAGCTGGGGAAAGGTGTGCCCAATCTGCTGGGAAAGGTGTGACAAAAATGCATCTTTTTCTTCCAACAGGCTCAGAAAAAGTCCTGAAGGTAGTTGTGGGACTGAAGAGGCGAAGGAATAACAAGCTACTCAGGTCAGGCAGTCCTGACCTTTTATCTGCGCAGTCAAGATGGCTCAGAGGCAATCAGCCTTGCAGAAGGGAATAAAACCATTTGTTGCAATGCCTGCCTTGGGCACTTAAATTTGATATCCGTGTCCAGTCACAGTTTCCACTGGAACAAAGAAACTGTCCCAGGATGGTTCTAACAATTACACCATTTTTCACACGTGGACATTTTGAGCCAATGGAGACGGAAAGCTCAGAGGGAGCATCCTTCTGGAGGTGAAGTGTAGGACTGGTTAACCCAAACACCAGACCCTATCATGAGCCTTTTTAATGACATGGCACAGTTGCTTTTAAGTCAAACACATTTCAGTTCATAGCCCTAATAACAAATTGCATTTATGTTTAAAACCATACCACTCAATGTAATTACTCCATCATCCCTTGTGGCTAACTCCTCACCCCACCTTTTAATGAGCCATCCATAAATACAAAATGATTTATCCAAGTGCCACCATGTTGTGTACTTGGTCACATGGAACTGGTAATGAGGGATATACATAAAGTTTAATTATGCCATTGATTCCTGCTAAAATATTAACTCGAGGCTGTCTATGGAGTACTCCAGTCACTTGAAATCAAATGAAAGTATAATATGTCCTATACTTAAAAGATATGCAGCATGTACTTTTCAGGTGGTAGTCTACTGGGAAAATCTTTCATTGCCTGCTATAAAGATAACCTCTTGTATTGGGATTCAATCTGAAGAGTTATAAAAATCAGAGCCAGAAAGGATCTATTAATTCACCTCCTGTTTCTCTGCCAACATAAGTTTGTTCCAAAAAATGTATTATTGAGTGTTATTGGTATAGCTAAGCTTTCAAAAGGGCTGGCTAATGGGGATTCCATAAGTTTCTTTGGACGATGTCCTCCAGGCTAATAGACCTTGGCTATGGAAAAAGCAATTCTGACATTTAATCTGCAGCTTCTTTTTTTTTTTTTTCAGTTTCAACTCACTGCTTCCAGCTATATCTGCTTGAATCAGCTTGAATTTTGGCTCCCCAACCCTAGTGTTACACAATCTCCAACAAAGAGCCTTTCTACCATTGTCTGACTAGCCCAGACACCTGGATCAGTTTTTCAAAGCCGTCTCAGGGATTCAGCCACAGCTGTAGCGCAGAAATACAGGAGCGGACCTGAAGATTCAGCCATATAGCTCTCATTTATGTTCGAGAGAATCATGTAGTTTCCACACCAAATTAGCTTTGGAAACCTCATCTCTTTGGTTCTTCCTGTCACTCTACAGGGTGGACATCCCTCCCAGCCTCCAGCTTGATGTTCTTGATGTTTTCTGAGTGCCCTCCAATGTTTAAATATTTCCTTAACATCACTGTCAATTCAATGACTAGGCCAACTTCCAAATTACTTAATTTTGACTCTTAATGTATTGTGTAGCGTGCATGGGAACTTGTATGCACAGACATATATGTGTACCTGCACAAATCCATACATGTGCCAGCACGAAGCCATGGGGTTTGTCTTACCTGTGTCTATAGTCACGTTAAATTTCTTTGGACTGCCATTTTATGAGAGGAATCTCTTCAATTATGGAAAACGTCTGTTTTTTTTTTTTCTCTGCAGACTGTAGTAGATGTTCAACAGACTATACTGAAACATCAGGGTGTGTAAGCCAACAGCGATGAGATGGTGATGGCCTTTCTGCCCGTTTTGCTTATGACAAATGCCCGCAGAGCCAGAGTAGTTACTGGTCCTGGAAGCAGACCAGCTTTGCTTCTTGTGTAGTTTCTCTCCTTTAATGCCATTCTCTCCTCATCTATAGGCCAGTTTGGAAGAGTCATGGTTATCCTAATAGTGAAACAGGTTACTTCATGGAGACCACAGAGGTGATGAGCAGCACCCTCAAGCTGACTCAGGTCCCACCTGGGCCAGGGGGAAGAGTTTGTCCTTCAGTACAGATGACTCAGTTACTTTGGAAAGCAGCAGAATAGTCACAAAGTGCTAACAAATCTCTAACAAATAGGGGGTTTTATGGCTCATGAGTTCACCTCCCTGCATCAAAACAGCAATATTTTAAGTTGCAGACCACTATTCCTCTATCGACTATGACAGGAGTTACTAGCTTCAAGGTTGTGAATCAAGTGGAATGAAGTCACCTCCAGAGGTGGTTCAAAGCAGCCTGAACTCAGAGTTGAGCTTGTTCATTGGAATGCAGAATTAATCTATCATGTAGTCATAAGCTGTCATTTCTGATTCCTCTCTCATAAGACCATCTGATTTTGGTCACATCTGTTGACTGAGGAACTTACTGCGTCCCAGGCAAGTGGACAGTCAGCCAGCTGTGGGTCAGAGATGATAAGTACCTCTTCTTTTTGATGCAGCAACACGATAAACAGAGGTAAGCACTACTGTGAGCAACAAGACAGAAAACGGGAATTGGGTGCTCCTGAAGATGCATCGGGTGTGAAGCGTATATGAAACCCAGTTATACTAACCTTGCAATAGACTGTAACAGCATGTCCCTGCTGTTGGGAGATTTCAATACTGCAGTCAAACATCACAGACATAATTTTGATCTGTTTATGCTCGTATTCTTGAGTTTCACCTCAAGGCCTTGATATCAGATTTGCATTGATTTCCAGCAGCCAGGGAAGATGCACTGCAAACCTGATCTGTATGAGTGAGTCCTCAGAAGCTCCTGCTTTAATGACTTATTCATGAGAATAAATTGGCAGATGACAGGCCCCCAGCTCGGGAACAGAAAGGTTGCTGCTTTAATTAAACTTCTTAATTGGCATGGCCATTCCCTCCCACCCAGAGCAGACACTGAATAAACATAGGATGTCACTGCATCCTTCTTATGACCAGACAGGGAGCCATTTCAGAAAATCGATGACAATGATTAAGAGAGCTCTCATGCCTTACTCCCACCTACATTTTACTTTCCACACCAAGTGTATTGACTAAATGTCTCCTCCCAGAAGGTTATGTATACAGGCTTTCTGCAGACAGCACATGCAATGTTTCTTGTTAGAAGCAGGCAACACTGCTCAAATTCCTAGCGAGCATCTTCCTGTACTGTTTGCAGTACAAGTCCTGTTGGGTCTGGGTGCTGTACGAGCCCGGCAAGGCATATGCTGTCCTCAGAGATCTTCTGGTTTCTGAGACAGACAAAAAGTGGCTGGAGGAGAAGAAGAAGTGACATGAATTTTTCCTGCATGGGGAGCCAGGCAGTAATATGGCTCCAGGTTGAGAATGGAAAACCCGTAGTAGGGTCTCCCTTCACTATCCTGGCAGCAGAAATCTTCCTCCTCTGAGAGGTCAGGCCAGCCACTGTACCATCCCACAGCTCAGCAGATTTGGTGTTTGGGAGGCTGCCATTGTGGTATCTGAAGGGCAGCCAGAAGAAACAGACCAAAGAACGCCCCACCCAAAATGTGTAAAACTCTTAAGAATTGATGAAGGTCTGCTGGCCCAGCCTTCCCCGTCTACTCCAGCTGCTCCACGCAGTCCCAGTGATGCTCAGATCTGGGCTTGCGTCACAGCATGATACAAAGCAGATGGAGCTCAGTGGTGAGTCTGGCTCCCTATACTCAACTGCTAAAGAGCAATCTTCTTGAAGATTATTTTTTTTTTTATTTGCTTTAAATCACTAGTTGACCCAGATTAGGAGCTTTTACTGCTGGCAACAGTGCCTTGTGCATTACTGCATTATTACTCAAAGATATATTTTTTTCTATCTTAAAAAAGATTTATCTATTTATCAGAGTTTTATAGATCATTTTTCCCATAAAGGCCTAGGGAGAGGTGTCATAAGAATTACTAATGAAATATGCTCCGGCAGAATATCTCCATGTCTTGTTTTCTTAAATGGATTTGAATTTATACCAAGTTAAAGTTAACCAAACCTTCACCAGCTGAGCCTTCACTCATTGCTCCAGTGAACACAGGTCACTGTAGTTTATTGTACTTACCTGCAAGGCTCAGAAACCCCCTCAGCTTATGACAACTTTGTGGGTTGCTGCGTGCCACCTGAGCCACGGTGGCTGTGCTGCTGCACAGTCAGGATGTGCCCTTCCTGGCCATCCCTGGAGAGGAATAATGTGCTGATTTTAAACCTCAGTAAAAGAGGTTTACTCTGTGTTGCACGTAGACCACAGAATTACAGAATCACAGAATTGTAGGAGTTGAAAGGGACCTTTGGAGATCATCTAGTCCAACCCTGCTGGGTTGCATGAGCTCCACCGGCACCAGCTGATGGATGGTAATTTATTGAGCTTCTGCAATTCAGCTGTGGTTTCCAAGCCCTGAGGGTGTGGGTGTGCGTATATGTATATATACATACGTATATACGCGTGTGTATGTGTGTATATGTTATGTATATGTCACAGAGTGATAGAAGGGCTGAGGTTGCAAGGGATCTTTGGAGATCATCTAGTCCAAACCCCTGCTCAAAGCAGGGTCAGCTACAGCAGGTCACTCAGGGCTGTCTCCAGTCAGGTTTTGAATGTCTCTGAAGAGAGAGGCTCCTCCATGATTTCTCTGGGCAACCAACTGCCGTGGCAGAGCAGCATTTGCTTTAATGGAAGCTACACGGCTACTGCAATCCTCTGCTCCCACATGGATGGCCAAGGCAATGACTCTGCCGCTGTGCTGTCCTCCGGTAAAGGGGGAAACTCCTTCTGTGGCATAGATACTCTGCTGAGGAAATGTACTCAACAGATATGCAAGGACTCAAATAGCGAAGTATTTGTGAGCCTTCACGCTTTTGAAACCAATCATGCTTAAAAGAGTTTTGTAGAAGCGGAGCCTGTTTGTAAGGCATCCATCACTACAGCCTGAACCTCCCATGATTTTAAGCATATTTTTCCTCATAGTGGCCCAGGATATAGGAAAAAAAAAGAATTTAAATGATTTGTCCCTGTCTGAGAGAGACACAGCAGGGACATCAACTTTCTTCACCTGAGCCTCAGACCTGAATAATTGGTTCACTTTCCCTCTCTATTCCAGTATTACCTGTAAAAACTCAGCAGCTTCAAAGAAAAGGAAGCTGGTACATGCACCTGGCTTCAGATTGCAAATATTAGAAATAGACTCAAGCTCTTGGATCCAAATAACCAAACTTTGTATGCAAACTTTGGAGCTGATGCTGAAAAAGCAGAAGGGATTTGTAAATTGCATCTCAGGAGACATCTCAGAGCTACTGACACTCCTACTGGAGGATTTGAATGGTGCTGCTGATTTTGCCTTTTAGGTTGTTAGGTCATGAATACATAACAGATAAAAACTAAACTATGCAATGTTATGACTGTTGAATACGGGGGCTGAATGACTTGGCTAAAAGGCAAGTGTCCAAAGAAGCAATGAAACAGAGCAGCTGCTTTCCTCCTCCTCTGCAACAGTTGGGGCTTCTCAACTGCTAACCAAATCCCTAAGAGACATCTCCCACTGGGAGGGCACAGGAGGTACTGCGGGGCAAAATAACTTGGTTTTGCTGCCTTTTGACATGCAAAGACCCTTTTCTGACTTCTCTCACATGGATATGAATTTCCTGTCCAGCTGTAGGCGTAGAATCATAGAATCATTTTGGTTGGAAGAGACCTTTATCATCAAGTCCAACTGTTACACTAGCACTGCCAAAACCACGACAAAACCATGTGCCTAAGCGATACATCTACACATCTTTTAAATACCTCCAGGGATGGCAACTCAACCACTTCCCTGGGCAGCCTGTTCAAGTGTTTAATAACCCTTTCAGTGAAGAAATTTTTCCTAATATCCGATCTAAACCTCCCCTGGTGCAACTTGAGGCCATTTTCTCTTGTCCTATCATTTGTTACTTGGGAGAAGAGACTGACCCCCACCTCTCTACAACCTTCTTTCAGATAGTTGTAGAGAGCGATTATGTCCCCTCTCAGCCTCCTTTTCTCCAGGCTGAACAACCCCAGCTCCCTTAGATACTCCTCCTGAGACTTGTTCTCCAGACCCCTCACCAGCTTCATTGCCCTTCTCTGGACACATTCAGCACCTCAATGTCTTTTTTGTAGTCAGGGGCCCAAAACCGAACACAGTACTTGAGGTGGGGTCTCACCACTCACTGCTCCAGTCCTGCTGGCCACACTATTCCTGATACAGGCCAGGATGCTGTGGCCTTCTTGGCCACCTGGGCACACTGCTGGCTCATATTCAGCTAGCTGTTGACCAACACCCCCAGATCCTTTTCCCACAGGCCGCTTTCCAGCCACTCTTCCCCAAACCTGTAGCATTGAACAGCTTTGTGTGCTGTGTGTGTATTTTATATCATGGAAACACTGAAGGCAGGCACTATGGCTCTGGGCTACATTAAAGAGAGGATGTGCCCATGGATCATAGAATCATAGAATGGTTAGAGTTGGAAGGGACCTTAAAGATCATAAAGTCCCACCCGCCCTGCCATGGGCAGGGACTCCTCCCACCAGACCAGGTGGTCTGGTGGCCAGCCCCATCCAGCCTGGCCTTGAACACCTCCAGGGATGGGGCATCCACAGCTTCTCTGGGCAACCTGTTCCAGTGTCTCACCACCCTCACAGTGAAGAATTTCTTTCTGGTATCTAATCTACATCTCCTGTCTTCTAATTTAAAACCGTTACCCCTTGTCCTGTCACTGCACTTCCTGACAAAGTGTCCATGGATGTGTCCATAGAGGCTGGATGAGATAGAATCCAATTGTGCTGGATGCTGTACAAACACAGTCCTGCTCACACACAGTTTGGGGGACAGCTGAGCTCTGCAAGTTAGAGATTTGGGCTGCTCTACAACAAGAGATTTCTGTATAGCAAATGTAGGGCTCCTACAACAGATTTCCTTTTCTTAATTAGCTTTTGCACAATTGCTTACAAATAGCCCAAACACCTTCCAGGATCTGTAGACCACAGATTGAAAAGCACTGGTTTAATAAACAAAGCACTACTAATAGCTGAGACAAGCAAGCATGAAAAAAGCATAAAGAAGTAAATTGGATGTTCAGAGTTATTAGCCAGAGCAATTATCACAATTTCTTGCCTTCTAAACCATCTTCAGATTGCAGTTTATTACACCTTTTTTTTGTTGTTTTTAATTTATATTTCTTTTCTTTTCATGTGCTTTCATGTCTAATAACGTGTGTGAGGCCAGGCCTTTCAGGAAGCAATATGCTTGAGCAGCAGCCCAGGGGCAAGCACAGCATTCGGCACTTGTGCAGCCCTGCCTCCTCCCATGCACACAAGGGCTGTGGTCAATGAACGAGCTCGGTGGACAGTAGTAACAGTTAGGCTCCATATCACTTCTTGTGACAGATTTTCCTCCTATGAATTATTTAGGAAGAGAAGAAGCTGGGCTGGGGGCCCTCGTGGGTCAGTGGGGCCAGTCTCTGCTGTCACAAGCCACCCTGTCACATGTATTCCTAAACCAAGTTTCTTTTCTGCCTCCAGTGTTTCTCCTGCAAGGCTGCAGCCAAAGCACTCTCCTTCAGTGATTAGAAAATTACTTTTAATTTCCGGCCTAAAGTTATTTGTGGCTGGCTGATACACATTTGTATTGGTTCCAACAGCTGCCCTTAGCTTCCATGGGTTTTTTTTCCTTTCTCTGGTGGTTACCTCCTTGATGTATTCATAGACAGCACAAGTGAATTGCTTCTCAGTTTTTGCTTTGCCAGACTAAACTCTCCAAATTCATTCAATTCCCTCTCACTGGACATGTTTGCTGCTGCCTCCAACATTCCAACATGCCAGCCTGCTCCAGTTGGAATGCCTCTGGCCTTGGGGAGGCCGTGATTACGCATGGGTTTTGTTTTTTTTTTCCAGAAAAGGTTGTAAAGGAGCAAAAATAATGCCTTTGCAGTCTGTCTCCTGATGCGAGCTGTGACTGTGCTTGCTGCTTTGTGCAGGCGCGTTGCCTGGGCGCTCACAGCCGTTTTGGGGTCGATGGGTGCACCCCGCTTCACAGCGAAAGGGTGCCGTTTCTTGGGCCACATCTACGGCAGGCCAGCAGAGCATCCACACAGCTCGGCTCTCGTAATCCCTAAACCAGAGTGACCTCATCCAAGCAGCCTCTTGGAAGCAGCCCCCGGCCGGCGCTAATCCCCACACCGTGCCTGGGCATCGTCTCTCTCGCGGGGAGCCGGCCGGGCCCCGTCACACGCTGCCAGGAAGCACATAAACATTTATCCTCGCCAGTGGTCACGGGGCAGTTCATAAACCTGCCCCGGCTGGGTTTAATTAATTAGCGTGGAGGGAGCCTCAGTGCATGACAGGCACTTTGAACTCTTTGCTCCAGGTCCCACCGTTCCAGGTCCCAAACATAGCATGTTTTTCCTTTATGTTATTCCCAATTCGCTGATGCCTCCCAACTGTGTATTGTCTGCAAATATCATTAGTCCCTGCATACTTTTTGTTCCTTAAGAAAACTAACTAAAACTGGCTCCAAGGAATTTCACCCATTATGTCCCCCTCTCCTATCGTTTTCCTTTCAGAAGAACCTGTTGTGTTTGTTCTTGGTGGTTTCCTGACAGACCTTCAGCTCCAATACCAGTCCCCGCTTCTTCCAACACAAACAATAATTTCCCATGTGGCTCTTTTATCAAAAGTGTTGCTGAAGTCCAGACAGATTAGATCTAAAGCATTTCCCATGTCTAAAAAAGTCCATGGAGTACTTTGTTTGCTCATTTATTTTTTTCATTCCTTATCACCAAAAGCTATCAAGTCAGCCCGACTCAAGTGACCTTGGTAAAGCCCTGTTACATTTTTATCATATTTTTTCCTTTACTTCCATGTCTTCGGTCCTTCCTTCAAAATTAGTTTACGTGTGATCCAAGATTTGCGCTGAACGTATCCAGCCCTTTTTCTCTGGATTGGTGTGAATTCAGGCCCCAAGCAGCCTGTGCTACTTGCACATCCCAGCCCTGGGGGGTCTGAAGTTCCCCCCGCTGCTTGGGCACCCCATAGAAACAGGGCAGTTTTAGGAAGTCTGTGGTGGGCAGAAACAAAGCTGGGAGCTGGAGCTAGATGAGGCCCCTTGATCCCGAGGCTGCTCATTACCTCCCTGGAACCTCTCACTTTTTAATTGAAGAGAACGAGCTGCATAACATCCCCTCGGAGTGGAGTAAGGGCTGCGGGCGGCGTTGCAGCGCTCGTGCGAAGCAGCAAGCACGAGACACAAACGTTCACCGCTCACGGGGATGTCACCCTGCCCGTGCCCGTCTGTGGCACCGCTCTGCAGCGGGGGGATGCTCGGCCTCGCTTTTACCGAGCTAAAGGTCCAGTGGAGGCAGGAAAAAACAAACAATAAACCACACTTGTGGGCTAATCCCCTTCGTATTTAGCATTTAGGCGAACGCCTCCCTGTTTTTCCCTGGGGGTTTTGCAGTCCCTCCTGAGTCCTCGGCCGCTCTGCCCACCCTGCTGTCCTGCTCTGGCCACGCTTTGCTGCCCGTGCAGAGACACACGCATTCCCCCATCCCAGGCACCCGTGGGTCTGCAAAGAGGGATGCGTGAGGACATGCAGGGCCAGCACTGACACTGCTTAGCCCAAGGCAGGAGAGGCCACAGTGCCTGCTGGTTTGACATGAGTTTCTTGGCAGCCTTGGCTGGAATTACCCTCTTTGGTGAGGACCTGGGGTTCCCTTTCGGGGGGATTTGTTTGTGGCCCCTGGGAGCCGTGTCAAGTGCTGCAAGGGCTCCTCCTTGATTTATTTCAAGTCTTTTTTACTTCAGGTTTCACCTCCTCTGCTGGCAAGCCTGACCCTCAACCATCTCCACTTCACGGCCCTCTTTGTGTATAGGCATATATATTAAAAACATATATGTACCTATGCATACATACATATATATTTATATAAATTCGATTTATTTCAAGCATTCCTCTGTCTCCGTGTCTGTCCAGCCCAAGGCACACACACACAGAGGACCAATGCTAAAGTCCCAGCAGCTGCAGACAAGCTCCTTCCCCACAGTCTCCGTCAGGCTCCGCTCCAAAAGTCTGCTGGTCTTAATCTGGGACAAAGGAGCTCTTTCCCTATTTAGCCGGAGGGTAGCTATGGCAACATGGCACAAAGACATCTCAATAGCTGGCTAAGGCCAGACCAGCCCCCTATCTAGCAGACAGACAGTGTTCGCTGGTACTTAAACTCTGCTGGGTTTTGACAAAGGCGATGTTTATTACCTAGGACTGGGCCCCTGGCTCAAAATGTCCAGCGGCTGGAAGAGAATGAAGCAAGTGCTGCAGCCTCCCCTGGACAAATGGGACATTTCAGGGGATGCCCATGAATAGGTCTTGTAGTGGGTAATGAAAGAAGGGGTGGGAAGGGAGGGGAGGAAATGAGTGAGCGGAGATTGCGGCAGCTCAAGGGGAGCTCGTTGCAGGAGACGGCGAAAGGGCGCGCTGAGTTATGGCGTGTCTGTCTGGGAAAGTTGCACTGACACAGCTTTCCTCTTTGTCTCGAATGAGCTGCCTTGTGGCCACACACGAATTGTCTCGCATCCTCTCGGCCTGCCTTTAAATGGAAATGTTGCCCTTTTTTTTGGTTGCAAGGTCTGTTTCCCTGCCTTGTGCCCTAAAGACGAAGGTGCAGCCACAGCAACATTCTCTGCCTGGAACCTACCAGCCTGCATGTGTGGCCGTTGCTGGCCTTGGAGCTTATTGGAGGCACATTTGGGAATGTTGTTTGGAAAAAATGGCTTATAAATGGCTGGCACGTAGCACTGCACCAGGGAGGTCTGCTGGGGAGCACCAGCACTGCATTTCTGTGTCCCAACACAAAGCTCCACTTCTGCATTAACCCCCCATGACATTTTATCTGCTCTCACATTTCTAGCTTCCTACAGCGTTTTGGGGGGATGAATCCAACAAAATTAGACATTGTTTTGAAATCTGGGCAGTGGTAGCAACGAGTTCACCAGAGCCCTCTCTGCTTTTGCCATAGCTCTGGCTGAAGCAATCCCAACACACACCAGTCATGAGGACCAAAAGCAAAGGGTGGTGGAGATGCCTGCCTGCCCGGCCACGTGTGATGGATGCAGAGGCCTAACCCAGAAAGCATCTCTTTCTTTCTTCCCCATGCCACTGGCAACATTCCTCCCTCCAAAATCCTGCTGCACCCTGGACTAAGAAGCTGCCTGGGCTTATCTGTGTGGGCTTGGCCATGTGGGGTGGGGGCATGGCTGTAGCACCTCATGGCCCTGGCACCTCATGGCCCTGGCTTCATCCAGCATGTGCCCCGAGCAATCCTGAGCATCCCTCAGGGAACGTCCTCCTGCTCCATCCTGCCCTGAAGTCTCTCACAATAGTGGCAGAACCGGGATGTGCAGCCTCTTGACCAGCCCCACCATCTTATTAAGCTCCTTGCAGGCAGCCACCAGTGCTGGCCGGTGGTGTTAGCGGCTGTGATATCGCCTCCGATACATGCAGGCACTTTCCTGGCCAATTAGTTTCCTTAAAAGCACCGTGGAGGCCGCAGAGCCACCAGCCGCCGTGCGCGGGGCCATCTGTCTGGCATTACCAGCCCCGTCACCTCCTGGTGACAAGTACCTCCAGAGTGACAAGCCAGCTGGTGCGCGGCGGTCACCGCACTGACAGCGGGGATGTCCTTGGGCGCTCTGCATGCTCAGTGCCTCCACCTGCTCCCCACAGTCACACATGTTAATTGTAAGTGCCGTGGGGTGGGAACTGGTGACGCTGCTGGGTTATAGAATCACAAAGTCGTCCAGGTTGGAAGGGACCTTTCAGATCACTGAGTCAACCATCAACCTAACGCTGCCAAAACTACCACTAAACCATGTCACTAAGCACGTCTTCACGTCTTTTAAATACCTCCAGGGATGGTATACTTTCCACTGCTTCCCTGGGCATCCTGTTCCAATGGTTAATAACACTTTCTGTGAAGAAATTTTTCCTAATGTCCAAAGTAAATCTCTCCTGGTGTGACTTGAGGCCATTTTCTCTTGTCTGATCACTTGTTACTTGGGAGAAGAGACCAACCTCCACCTATCTGGTGGCTGATATTGGCCATTCATCACTCAAAAATCAGCTCAGGTAGTTGTAGAAAATGATAAGGTTGCCCCTCAGCCTCCTCCATTCGCTCCTCATAAGACTTGTACTCCAGCTGGCCCCTCACCAGCTTCGTTGCCCTTCTCTGGACATGCTCCAGCACCTCAATGTCTTTTTTGTAGTGAGGGGCCCAAAACTGAACACAATATGTGAGGTGGGGTCTCACCAGTGCCGAGTACATGGGGACGATCGCTTCCCAGCACTGCTGGCCACATTATTTCTGACACAGGCCAGGATGCTGTTGGCCTTCTTGGCCACCTGGGCCACTGGTGGCTCATATCCAGCTGGCTGCTAACCAGGATGAGCTTCACCTCCCCGCACCCCCAGCCCAGCCAGAGGCTCGGAGCATGAGGCAGGGAGGTGGGCAGCACCAGCTGGCAACCAGCCTTTGCTGATTGCATCCATGCACTCAGCCTTGGCACATCCAGGGCGTGCAGAACCCTCTCTGCTCACTTGAAGGAGAGCTGGAGACATTCTGAAGACGTCCATCATCTCACAAGGCCACCAGTTCAACTCAGCCTTGTGAGCATGTGAAGGTGATACACAGCTTGCTCCAGACTGCTGAGGAACCACACATGAATGCAGGAGGCTCAAAAAAGCCTGAATACGATGCTGGAAAATAGCACAGTATTATGTATTTGTTGCTGTAGAAGGCTGATGCAGCAGCAAGCTGTTCACAAGGCAATGGCCATTCATCACTCAAAAATATGCTAATATATTAGACTGGATAGTTTATATTTCATCTATGCTCCTCTGCATTTCCATATGTAACCTCCTGCTATTGAGCCCAACAGGCTGTAGTCTTATCTGAAGTAAGAAATCAAATTAGCTCTTGCTTAAAGTGGAAAGTCGGCTGCTGCAAAAAGCAGGACACTCTCTCCCACCCTGCTTCGTGCCGCTTGGCCAGCAGCACCAGTTTGGAGACCAGTGAGGCTGCTTGTTGCGTACACCCATGAGTGAGCTGCTGGTTCCTGGGATCCCCTCCTACTCCCTGCAGTTGCTGTGGTGGTTCCCAGCCCTTTGATTGCTGGCTCCCCAGGGTCTGCCCAATAACTCACCACCATCTTCTCCTGTAGACCCATAGTCCAGCTTTCACCACAGACTGCCTGAGCCTTTGTGGAGTGTTAATGCCATTGCAAGCTGTTTGCTTCCTTTGTCAGATGAGGGTGCTGAGAAGTCTGACGGGCCCCAGAGCTGGGGTGAAGGGAAGGGAGAGGAGTCACGGGAGGGAGGATAAGCACTGAGATGACCTCTCCTAGCTCCTCAACATGCTGCTTTGCCTCAGGCACATTCCTGCCTCCCATACAATTAAAGGCGGGCAGCAGCGACAATACCTTTTTCTCTTGCTTCCTGTAGGACCGGGACCCACCTTCTCAAGACCTTTGCCCAGCATCTTCAGCCAAATGTGGTGCAGAGGCACCAAAGGTGCTAAATTCCAACAAACTTCATGAAGGCAAAGCAGCAGAAAAGGGGGAGAGCAACCTGTGGGAGAAAAAGACCATGGGAGTTTCAGCTTGAATCATAGAATTATACGGGATTGGAAGGGACCTCTGGAGATCATCTAGTCCAACCCCCCCACCAGAGCGGGTCTACCTAGAGCGTTACACAGGAACTTGTCCAGGCGGGTTTTGAATGACTCCAGAGAAGGAGACTCCACCACCTCCCTGGGCAGCTTGTTCCAGTGCTCTACCACTCTTACAGTAAAGAAGTTCCTCCTCAAATGCATACCAGTTCCTCCTGAATGCATATCAGAGGGCAGGATGGGGTTGGGCACTGTGATACCCACTGCTCAGGTGTGTATGTGTGCATTCGGCAGTGGCTGGTACTCTGTGGAATCCTACAGCCATGCCACATGGAGCAAGGTATGTACCTCACCCCAGGTGTATGGCCACTGGGGATGCCAGCAGAGATGTCCACAAGCCACGTGTCAGCCCCTGGGATTGTCCCAGGTGCCTGGTGGGATGGCAGAGGGACACCTACATGCTGCTTTTTGAAAGACCAGATGTGTTTCCGACCCCTTCCTGGCAGGCAGGAGGGTTTCCATCAGCCCATCGCCCCGCGGCAGGGCCTCCCCGGGGAGCCCG
The DNA here is from genome assembly GCA_033628505.1 of Tringa tobata. Taxonomy (NCBI): domain Eukaryota; kingdom Metazoa; phylum Chordata; class Aves; order Charadriiformes; family Scolopacidae; genus Tringa; species Tringa tobata. The sequence continues at coordinate 6,029,483 of JAHREE010000422.1, read as the reverse complement.
GGGCAGCGGACACTCACATTTTCAGCCTGAGGCACGGGATGCCCGGGAGATGACATCAGTTGGGCTCTGTGCCGGCGGGAGGGGGGCTCGCCCCCAGCATCCAAACCGCAGCCGGGGAAAAAAGCCCAGCGCTGGGAAAGCGGAGCTGTGAGCTGCAGCTCTGCTCCCCGGCTCGGGCACGTCTGGAGCACAGATCCTTTTCCTTTCTGGTGGCCAGAAGCCGGGAAAGGCTGCTCTTATCCGAAGGTCAGCGAGGAGACGGCAGACAAATATCGCTGTCTCTGGTCTGTCGGTGTGCACGTCACTGTGCAAGGCTGGCTGAGGGCCGGGGGTTGGCTGGGGCAGGGCCTGGAGGGGTTATATTTTGCTCTGGAGAAAGATGCTTTTGGTTGTGCTAAATGCTGAAGTTGTGACGGTCTTTTCCTCTGCTGGATGGCTGAAGCGGTGGGGGAGAGGGGAGGCTTAGGGGCGGGACAAGGAGGTCTGGAACTTGTAGCCCTCAACAACTTAATGGTCATGATCTGTACTTTGAAGCAAGATAATAAAAGGCATTTTTTTAAATGCTATTCATTTCAGGAGCCTTTACTCTTCAGCCAGGATTTTTCTGCCTGCTGGGAACGGCCTGATGGAAAAAGTTTTAAAACTTTCAGAAATCCTGTCTGAGACTTTTACTTTGTTCTTTACCTCTGAGGTTTATGTAGCATTTGTACAGTCTTATCCATCAGACAGGACAATAAACATCAAGAACTTCAGGTCACGCAGGGACCAAATTGCCAACCCAGAGCTCAGCTGATCTCTCATGAGTCCCAGATGCTGCACCAGAGGAGTTTAAACACCAGAGAGTTCTGGAAAGCCATGGAGAAATTATCTCTCAGGCTCTGCCTAACTGCTCAAGGTGCCAAAACCCAGTAGGAATGACCAGAGTGAACATTCAACTCGATGATGGGCCTCGATGATGGGCTGCTCATCACACATGCCACATCCAACATTGACTTCTGGAGGAGATCTAGGACCTTACATATACGTGGGAGTAAATAGTGGTTTGAAGTGGCCTCCATACCCAAGAGATGCTGAAAGGATTATATGTGTCAGGAAGTGTCTTTTAGGTATCAAAGATGCCTAAAAGCAGTGTGACCATGGAGGCAAGCATCTGCTGTGGCAGCAACCCTGAGTGCCTCGAGTCAGATGGAGGGGGCAGGGGCACATCTGCTGTCTGGATCGCAAGCGGGTTTCGGTGTAAAGTGAACTTAGCCCAGCTAAATTCACGTATCTAGGCAGTCAGTGAAGAAATTCTGATTCTTTGGACCAGATGATCCTTGAGGTCCCTTCCAACCTCCTATTCTATGATTCTTCAGAAAAATCTGAGGCAAAATCCTGAGTTGTCCATGCAGTTCAGGTACCTCCACAGAGAGGCAGCAGCTGTGGAGGTATCTTCAGACCTGCAGGTCTAAGCTTGACTAAGACTGACACCCCGAGCCCCAGTTGGATGTCTACACCTTTCACTGGGATTTTGACTTATCTCTTTAGTCAGTTGGAAGCTAAATGCAGACCGTCTCAGCTCTCCTCCAGACGTATTGCTATACTACACCATTCAATTTTTAATGAAGCCAAGATACTGCTTTTCCAAAGAGCTTCTGAAAATCAATAGTGCTCTTTTACAACGATACATCTTTACAATGGCAGGTCAATAAGGAGGAAAAATCGAAGGCCTCCAAAAGGCTACCTTCTTACCTGAAATGATGAATTTTATGTGACAAGGTTCAGTAAGATATGTGAACATATGAATAATTTGGAGGATGTATCACCACCATGCACTTGTGTTGTGGTATTTATCCTTTAGAGTTATTAAATTGATTGTTGGTAACAATTAGTTGGAGTTCAGAAGTGGTTTAGTATTTTAGAATTTTAGCACAAATGCATTACAGGTCTGAATTTTTTTTTTTTTTTAATTGGTTGGATTAGATGATCTTAAAAGGTCCCTTCCAACCTAGGTGATTCTCTGAATTTCTTATAGCACTTCTTATACTGCTATTTTTCATTATTCAGCTTGAAAGCCAAAACCAATTGGTGAATATGAACACTAAGGCATCCTTTAGGTAACCTGTTATTAAACCTGACCATCAATATTTGGACTTGTCATGTTAGAATAAGTAATCATCTGAAAAAAAAAGTGAAAACTGTCTGGTAAATTCACATTAGTAATAAATCTCTTTTGTGATTAGTTCAGAAATGCTTTGTTTGATTAAAAAGTACTCAGCTAAAATAAACTGACTCCAATTTGGGAATTCATATAAAACTCTTGCCACACATGTCTGACTCCTTTAACTTCAGTGAGATTGAAAGAAATTGCCACGTTTTTTCCTAAACTTGGATGCTTTACTGAGCCGGAATGTATGTTTGTGAGCTGTCATTCACTCTGGCCACCCTTGGCTAGGCGTGGGAAGGAAAAATAAAAAGTATATTCGTGCTGCTCAAGTTTAGAAGTGGTTTCCTGGTGTTCCCCATGCCTTTAATGGTGAGACCTGGGGGCTGCTGAGGAGGGATGCAGAAAGCCTAGATCTACCTTCTGCCACCAACCACCCTCCCTTCTCCAGCCCTGCCCAACCTATTCCTGCAAACTTTGGGATCTTCTCCACTGCTGCTATGGAACAGTATTGGCAGCTGCTGCTGCCTTCGACTCCTCAGTGTTTACTCCGTCCGTCCCTGGAGGGATGTGTGACCTTGGAAGAGAATCTGCTGGACCCCTCCCTGTCCTGCCCCCACTTCCCTCTGCACCCTCAGACGGATGTTGTCTGCGCTTAATACCTTGTCAATACCAAGAGGCTCAAAGCCTTCACAAGCTATTTTAGGGCTTATCTTACAGACTTCCTTATTTTCCTGCTTCTCTCTCTTTAGAAATGTTATCACCAGTTTAGGTAAAAGCCTGTCCTTCTCAGCTTTGAAACCAGATAAACAATGGCCTAATAACTCTGCTATTCCATAATTTTTAGTTTACACTTTCCCCTGTATCACTCCTACAAAAAAAATCACTTCTCTTTTGTTAGTGACATTAATCATAAACCTTGAGATCTTTGCGGTCAATCCTGCTGTCCTGGGACACTTGGTCTTATTTTTATCACTTGTCTTCTTCTATATTTTGTAACTTTGTTCAAGTTTTATTCTCCTTCCAGCTTCATCCAAAGTTTTTAGGCAAAAATAGGTCTCGCACATTCATGAGTCACCCTTGAAACCGGAATGACATGGCATGAGAGGTAGAATTGGAGGATAACATTAGAGTTGGGTGCTGTGGATTCCTACCCACTTTTGGCAGAGTGGGATCAATAGCCAGGAGCAAATCACTCAACAGATCTGTCTTGTTTCAGCTGTCTTTGAAATGGGAATAATTTTTGCCAATCTGTTATTGCAGCTCATTAAAACATAACACCTTGAATGGCCTTGGGTGGAGGGCACTGGATAGCTCTCAGATAAAAACGTAGCAAGGACCAGGTAAAACAGAGAATAGATAGTGAGGTGGACGATGAGAGGGACAATGTGACCTCTCAGGAGGAGGCCCAGGGAAAATCTCCATTAATGCATGTCACAGGCACAGACATGGCAGATGATACACCACAAGTGTTCACAGAAGAATTAATGAGAAGAACAAAAGTGAAGTAAATTAGAACTTCTGGGATGCACTTGTTTTACCCTCAAATAATGTGGGATTTCTGTACTTTAACACAAAACCCAGTTTCAATAGCAAGATTGTTTACAATTCAGCTAGTATCTACAACTGCTTCTAACTTCAAAAAAGCAATGTTTTCTTTCCAAAGATTCTTGTTGTTTTTCACTGTGTTTGGGACCAGGTTCCTGGAGATAAAATGCTCACAGTGGATGTGGAGCCACATCTGAGACAGGGATTAAACGTCGTGAGCCTTCCCACAGCAGTACGACAGAACAGAAATGGGGAAGATAAAGGATTCTATATCCAGGAGAAATCACATTTATCTCGAAGTGACAAGCAAGTGCGAGAACAATGCTCTTTATTTTATCGAATAGCAATCCTTTCTCATCTCCTTTGCAGAATACTTTTAGTGGCCAACTGGGCTGTGTCCTGGAAAACCGTATTAGCAGATTAATTAGTAAAGGATTTTTAACAATAGTGTAGAATATATGCACAAGAGAGAAAGATCAGGCAGTTGAATTGAATTATTATACTTGCATAGTTTTTTAGATTGACTACTTTATGCTTTTGATTAAATTATTATAATTTATGTGCTTTTCAAGTAGCAATCTTCTTGGCGAGATTATTTTCTCTTGACCCATCTCCATATAGAATTATTTCCATGGCAACAGTTTGAGTGATTTGAGAAAGAAACAAAATTATGAACTTCCATTACCATTGGGTTAAAAAACTAGTTTTATTTTAAAACAAAAATATAGCAGATTTTGGCTTTATAAAAGATAAAGAGTAGCCCTTGAAAGAGTCACCGCTATATAAAGAAGAAATTCAAACTTGATCTTTTGTTATTTGTTTGTGGCAAAAATGTTACTTTCAAAACAGGGTTATAAACATAGTATTATCATTAGACCTAATAAATCTAATGTTTATCTCTATTTGAAAGTATCTTCAAAAGTAATGGGACATAGAAGATCCATTACTTCTCTTGAGTCAGCAGACCGATAAATCAATGCATAATAACCATTATTTGGTATTCCCCTGTAATTTCAGTGTTGAAATGTTTAGATCAGTTAAACGTTTTAAATGTAAGACATAAATTAGAGAGATTAGATAAGCCAGGAGGGACAGATGACAGTCACCCTAGGGTAAGTGAGGGACCAGCTGAAGCACTCCTTGAAGCACTAGCAATTATCTTTGAGGGTGGAAGAGGAGATCCCAGCAGGCTGGAGAACAGCAAACAACAGAAAGAAAGGGAGAAGGATGTGGATGAAGAGAAGACAGACCAGTCAGACTCGCTTTGGTACCCAGAAGGATTCTGTGTGAATTATTCACAAATTTATAAGCATCAGCAGTATAAAATGCAAATATATCAAAAGCAGATTTTTCCAAAACAAGTCATGTGAGTCCAGTCTGACTCCTTTAACAGCACAACTGGTCCCGTGAACAGGAGAAAAGTAGCTGATATGTTGCATCATGACTTCAGATATGCTTTTGTCTAAGAGAATATGAAAGAGATTAAATCATAACACAGTAGGTGCTGAACTGCTTGACTAATGGTACCCAAAGGCGAGCTTTCCATAGTTCACTCTAACGAATTTTTCTTTACAAAAGTTTGCAGAGATTTAAGTCAATTTGTTTTTTACTTCCAGTTCAGACAATGGAGCAGAGGATGCACTTTCATTTGTGGAGGGATGAAGCCTCTCAAGGGAAGTTTGCAAACCTCCTTGAGGGATGCAGCAGGACTTAGAGCAATTTGTAAGTCAGGGGAAAGACACAACCAATGAAGTCAAACACAATAAAATGTTGAATTTGGGAAGGAGAGATCAAATGTGTGAGTACCAAGCAGGCAGAAAAACAGCAGCTCCCTCCTCCCACCAAAAAAAACCCATCCCCAAGCACGGGTTTGTATTAGATAGAAGATGGAATGCTAAATAAAAGGGAAAATGTGTTCTGGGTTGTAATGGTAAGAATGTCATAGGCGGTGATTTTGCTCTGCTCTTCGTTGGCAAGTCTTGGGCTTGTGTGCTAAATCCAGTTTAAGAGAGGTTGGCTCCTGGCCAGGATGGGCAGCTGTGACAGAGGTTTGAGAAATTTGAGTCAGGAGGAATGACAGGCAAGTTACCCTGGAAAAAGAGAGGACTGAGGGGAGAGAGCAGGCAGCAGTCTCTCTGCATATGGTAGGGAGGACAGCAAGCAGCTTTTCTTGTCTGTCTGGTAGCACTAAGGCAAAACATATTTGATTGAAGCTGCCGCAAACAACATTTGGATGAAATGGTAGGAAAATAATTCTATTCCTAAAGCCATGAAGCAGTGGAAGGAGAGGCCCGGGGAATTCCTGAACCTCTTCCACCGATGATCTTAAAGAGCAGGTTAGATAAGTCTTCACCAGGGATGGTCTAGATATGCCTGTTCCTGCCTAGGAACTGCCTGAGAGGAGGTAAGTGCTGCTACTGTCCCCTGTGTTGGAAGGTCACCAACATGTAGACTGTGGGAAGATGCAGCTGGACGATGTTCTCCTCTCCTGTTTAAAAGTTTTCTTCATATTCAATAAAGGCTTTCTTCTCCATCACTCAGATGTCAGCAGAAGAGATCTGGAAGCAGAAGAGGTACCAGGAGAAAGCTTTAAACACCCAGGTTCACAGGCTTGCCCGGGTGAAGTCCTCTTGATGCAAACTCCCCGGCTGCGCTGTCGGAGAGCATCTGTGCCTCTCACACCTCTTCAGAGCTCAGCTCCTACACCCGCAGAACACCACCTATCCTGGGCACAAGCAAGACCGATACCTCAGCAAAGCACAAAAAAACCTGTTCGTTTTCAGAGCTATCATTACCGACCTGCTGAGCTTTGGGGATATATTTATGCACTTACGTACTTTGCTGAACAGAGCCCAGAGGGAGACAAGTAGCGCCAGGAGCAGAGTCAAATCTGCCTGAAGGCTTCCTGAGGCACTTGCAGGATTTACCTGGAGTTTCATTAGCAAAAAACCCCCACTTCTAATCTGATCCCATCAAGCTATCATGAATTCTGTATCATGATGCTGTAATTGCTTTTTATTATGCATTTCTATATGTGCAGCGTGCCCCTTGGGCAGAGCAACTGCTGGGGTGAGCAGGCTTCCCCGCTGTAAGGTAATCAAGGCTTATGCAAAAGGATCTGCTGGGAACACGCACGCTGTGTAATCCCTGCCGTTAAGCGACTGAAAACAGAACTTCCTGCGGAGCCCATTTAAATCCAGCCAGATTAAACTCATTTTGGATGGTTTCCGTTTCTCAAATCATAAAGGGTAAAGGAAGAAGCGTCTTATCAGGTTGTGGAGAACATCACTCTCTCCTGCAATTTTTAGAAACAGACGTTGCAGTGTTCACAATGGATCTTTTCTTCTCTTTCTAACATGTTTCTTCCTTTTTTGTAAATTTTCAGGCTTGTCTAAGAACCCACTTAAAATTCTGATGCTTTAATCTCAGTATGATAAAGTTTCTCTTAAAAACTAGCATTGGAAGTGCTCTTAAAAGTTGCTTGGAATGCACACAGCCTTTCGGAAGAAAATCAAACTCCTGTTTGTGTGTTCTTCTCACTAATTTCACTCATGTTGTCCATTACGAGGAAGCTACAGCCAGGATGGCTGTAAGTGAACCAGGGAAGCTTATTCTAACCAGTGTTAAACTTCCCTGTTCTGTTGTAATAGCAAGCTGAGTTCCAAATACTTAGGGGGGAAAAAAGTTGACTATGTGAGAGAAATGTGGACCAGATTGGTTTTTGTAATAAGACTTTGTGTTCATATATTATTTTGCACTTTTCAAGGTGCAGAAAAAGCATTTGTAGGTTAATTGCCATCACCATCAGGATGCAGTTCTGGTCCCACCAAGCTTTGGTACCAGCTGAGTTTGACCAAAATTTAATGGCTTTGAAAACAGTGAAGTATCTTCTACAGGGATGTTGGTGTCCAGGGATGCTGGTGACCTCTGGATCAGCACATGCTACTACTTCCCACATGGAGGCATTAGGGACAACCCACAGTGGCAGCAGCTTGGGGACAGGACACCTCCCAGGCTGGGCTGCTCAGAAACATGACTTCTTACCCAGTTGTTTTCTTGGCTAAGGAGCTTAAGTATTTTAAAAAGGGCTTGTGGGAAGTGGTGGGAGGGTATCACTGGGACACGCAGGCACTGGGATGTTTGCTGGTGGGTGTCCAGGCATTGCTGACAGACCAGAGGTATCGGTGGGTTTTGGTGCCAGGACCTGGCATTTCCCAGCTGGTGGGACTCTTGCCACCCCAGCCTACTGTTTGAGGTTGCTCATCTCGTGAGAAGCCCTTTACTCAGTAGTTTTCCCCTGCACATTTTCCTTCAGCAGTCAATAGCCACGGGCTTTCCTGTGCATAGGTGTCCTTTTGGTCTGTGAGATCTACGACATTGCAGTGGATGGCCCTGAAAACCTTTCTGTGCCTTTCTGCATACCTCCGCTCCTGGGAAACAACACTCTGACAAATGAGAGCCTTCCAGGAACAGAAATTAGTGTTACCAAGCATCTTAAAAGCTCACCTTCCTCTTCTTCCCATTTTCATTAAATAAAAAGAACCTACTTCAGCCCAGGCTCATTCTTTGAATCTCAGCAATGACTTTACTTCTACAGCACAAAGCCCTAGATCTAGTCGTGACAGCCTGCTCTTTCACTGGAGAGAACACAAAGTTCAGGCTGAATCAGCTTCTCCTCAGTCTGCAGCTGGAGGACCGGTGTGAAAGCCAGAGAGCACCTGCTTCTCTCCTTCCCTCCACACTACTTTTAAAAGTAGTCACTGTAGTTTGTCGCGGCACAAAGGGAGAAGGCAAAGCCCATGTAGGAGAGACTGCAGTGCTCTCTCTGTCCCAGCCATCCCTTGTGTCCCCATCCCACCAAGGATGGCCAGCATCAGCAGTGGGAATACCCCTCCCTCTCTGTTCCAACTGTGCTCAGCAGGGTTTGTCCCGTATCTACTGCCCATTAATTTTTGTCTCTCTTGCTACAGGCTTGAGCTATTTACAGGCCAAAAGATTTCCAGCCATTCTCTGACTTAGTTATTTTCAGACTTTAAAGTTCAGCGGTGATCCTTTCCTCCTCCTCTTGTCTGAGTTGTGTCCTGCTAGGATAAGCAGGAGAGCCTGTGCTTCCTTCAACTTTGGTCATCACCTCCTCGTTTTTGAGGATAACAATCTCATAAACAAAATTAGATTCCCGTGTTTCAGTTTCACAGGGAAGATTAGTTTTAGAGCTGTTTTAGAGGAGTTGAAGACTGGAGGTGGAAGGAGACCACAATCAATTCACTGATTTGCAAGTGCCTTTGCCCATCTTCCCTTTGTTTGCAATACTTAGTTAGGCACATTAATAACTGAATAGAAATCAAACTGCTTTCAGACAAGCTGGGGCATCAGTTCAATAAGAACAAAGTACTTCATTAAAAAGAGCTCAGTAAGATGAAAACACTTACTCTAAATCCAGCTTACAAGAAAAAGGGCAGCAAACTGTTATCCACGCCAAATGCAAACCAGAAATAACCGGAGTTTGCAAAGATACCGGTTCAATCACTAATTGAAAGGACTATTGTTCTGCCAACCTCGAGGCAGGAACAGCATTTGCTGTGGTGGGACCCAGTCCAGTCCAGTCCCAGTGACAAGGGTTAATTCCCAGCACCGCCAGCTCTGCTCCCTGCACGGGGATCCTCCGGCAGGAGAGGCATCACAGCTTCCTCCTGTGCCTCCCCGAGTCCAGAAAGGAAAATGTCTGTCTTGGCTGGCAATATTTAGCATGGGGAGAGACGACTCTGCCAGCCGTGGTCGTTAGTGCTGTGGCTGGCGCACCCCGTCTTGGGGACGAGCGGATTTCTGCGTGCTGGGTTTGGGGACGCTGCTTTGAGTTGAGAGAGGCCTTTTCTACAAATAGTCTATGGGCATCTCAGCCCTTCCAGACCATTTCTGGTAAAGGGGGGCTGGGTTTCGCATATTCTGAAGGGGTAATTGGAGCGCCACGTGGGAAAATGCCAGGCAGCCATGTGCCTTTGTGTCACTCGTGTTGGCTTCGGCCACAGCGTCCGTCTGGATTTAAATAGGAGCCTTTCAAAGCCGGAGTTTAAATGGAGCATTTAGGGCTGCTTTGTCCCAGAATAGTAAATGTCAGGAACCGTAGGTTCGCTGCAGCAGCCTGGCTCAGCTGACGGGCTTTCTTTGTGCCGCTCAGATTTATGTGACCTCGTGTCCTGAGATCTTCTCTCCGTGGCCAACGCTGGCGTGTCCCCTGGGTCTGTGAAAGGCAACACCGCAAGGACTCCGTGCACAGGGACGTGGCAGCTGGCTCTTTGTGGGCTCTGATGGGGGGGATTCTGGTCACCAATTCAGCTTTGATGCTGTATGAAACTGCCTGCTGTATGTTATGTGAAGCTGCCTGAAGCCCCTCCCTGCGCAGTAATTAATTAGGTAGGCAGGGCTTTGCCTTCTTGGGACACATTTCTTTTTCATCCCAGATAACGGAGGATGTATGGCAAATTGCCTTACCAGGAGAGACTTCCCTGCTGTTGGCCACCCCGTCCTTATCCCCATGGACCACAGAGGGACACCGCAACCCTCTAAGGTGACAGGGAAAGGCTCTTTACCCCCACAGCCTTGCCAAGGAAAGCCTCTTCTCATCTGTCCCTCTCCAAACTCAGGGGGTTGAAGGCCTCCATCATTCACAATCCCAAACCTTGAGCCTTGTCTCCCAACCTTACAGTTCCCATGAGAGTCACGGGGAGGTTTTTCACCTGAAACAGCCCCATATTGTAGCGGGTTGAAATGTTCCTGCATACAGGAGCTGTGGGTGCAGGTTTTGGGGAGGAGGGGGCAAAGGAAGTCAAGAAAATAGGATTTCCTCTCAAGTTAAAGCTCTTTTGCTGTCATGCAGAAGACGAATGGCAGGTTTGCTAGCACGTTGCTGAGGGCAGACACTATGCTAATGCTGAACCACTGCTGACAGCAATATACTTGGTTTGTGCCAGCCGTGCCCAGGTAGTAGCTGCCGAGGCTTTAGATGCCGTGGAAGCAGCCTGGGTGTAATGTGGCTCCTGAAAAAGTAGCCTGGTGCCCAAATTCAATTATTTAATTAATTTAAGCCCAGAACTCAGTGTAAACTGCACTTTAGCTGCATTAATGGTGTTCTGCTTGTGCCACTTCCCAGAGTTCTCGCTTTCCCTAATTGGAAGTTATATTCCCAGGTACTAAACCACCTGTTGATATGCTTTCCCTTAGCGTAAATTATCTGTGAAACGATGTTGTTTAACTGGTGCAGAATAACACCGAGTGGTTTTTTTGCATCTCAGGAGACGACAAGTCTGCAACGGCAAGGATGAGAGTGGTTTGTTCATCGGGTGTTGGCACTTCTGAAAATGGTTGGCAGTGTTTGCTCAGAAATTGGGAAGGGATCTAACGACCCAGAACTAATCTTATTTGCACGGATATTTTACCTTAAATGCCACCTTGAACAAAATTTAAATTCTGCAGAAATGTTTAGGAAAGTAGACAGAATGAGACTGAGAAAATGGAGACAAACAGAAAACAATATGTATCTTGAGGAGGTTGAATTATCCTCTGGAGGTTCTCATGTCTCCCTATGGATTATACAGAGCTCCTGACAGTGCTCAGGTAAACAGCTACAACTGACGACTCATTTTTAGCACCCGGTGTGTCAGGACCTCTTCTCTCTGAGCAGAGGAGTGTCAATTGCTCATCACCTTCTTGAACCCAGAGGGTCTGATGGTGATGTGCTGAGGGCGAGACAGTATCTTAGTTCTGTCGCTGTCTGATGGTAACAAAGGCCTGGCTTGGCAGGTCACTACTGAAAGTTTAAACAGTTCAAGAAGTGGAAATGAGGTCCATTTGAAGGCAAGTAGGCATATTTGAAAAGTCACGGTGGAGGCAGAAACTCCAGGAGGTGAAGAGGAAAAGAAATCGAAATAGAGCATAAGGCCTGTTGAAGAGGGTTAGGCGAAGCAGAGGCAGCCAAACTGCAGTCTCTGTGCTGGAAAGAGGAGGTTCAGTCCCTTTAGAAAAGGAGGATTAGAGAAGGGTTATTTCTGTCACTGCATTTTGAGTTGGTTGCAAAGCAAGATCTTACTTGCCTTCAGGTAATAACAGGACTTGACTTTCCTCCTGCAGAGAAGCAGGAGGGAAGGAGCAGAAGAAAGGGGGGACTGCAGCTTTGCTGGGCCTCTCAGACTGGGAGGCCCCCGGGGTGGTTGAACCACCGCAGCGTGCCTGCTACAGGTCTGTTGCACATTATCTTCAGATGGGTGACACCCCAGTGTCACAGTACCATTGTGCTTCCACACGTCTGCAACAATGTGTGAAGAGCTGCCAAAAGTGCCGGGTGATCAGACTGCTTCTTCAGCTCCTGGGCCTGACTCTGCGCAGTGCCACAAACGCTGGGGAAGCACATTTCCCTAAAGCCTTTGACACAGTCCCCCACAACATCCTTCTCTCTAAATTGGAGAGCTACGGATTTGATGGGTTGACTGTTTGGTGGATGAAGAATTGGCTGGATGGTCACATCCAGAGGATAGTGATCAATGGCTCAATGTCCAGATGGAGATCAGTGATCAGTGGTGTCTCTCAGGGGTCTGCATTGAGACCAATAATATTTAATATATTCATTAATGACATAGTGGGATTGAGTGCACCCTCAGCAAGTTTGCAGATGACACCAAGCTGAGTGGTGAGGTGGGCATGTTGAGAAGTTGGCCCATATGAATCTTCAACAAGGCCAAGTGCAGGGTCCCCAACCTTGCTTGGGGCAACAACTGAGCAACCTGATCTAGTTCAAGATGTCCCTGCTCACTGCAGGGGGGTTAGACTAGATGACCTTTAAAGGTCCCTTCCAACCCAACCTATTCTATGATTCTAGGTACTTCCTTTCCTTTTCTTGACTATACACCTACAACATCTAAAGAAGTCATATCAGGCAGCAGGATTTGTCGTCCCAATTTTTGTTGGCCAAAGTGGAAATAAGACCAGTCTATGTTGTTATAAAGGCAAGCCAAAAAAAGGTGGCCTATAAACCCATGCCACCCAAGTGTGTCTCCCAAGAAGGACCTCATGGTGATTTTACCCATTCAGTCTTGACTGCGTCATGTTGGTGGAAGAACAGGTAAGGAAGTGGGTGGTAGCCTGGATCAGAGCAGCACAGCCACTCCATCCATCCCCATTGCAGGCAGGGATGGAGACCAGTGCTCCTGGATGGCCTGGGTTCAGGCTTTCCCAATTTAGACAGCACCAAATGTTACCTCTAGCTCACAGCTGAGTCTGGGCTGGTCTACCATGTGCTATGGGCATAAGATTAGGAGACAGAAGGTGTTTCGGGGGCTATTCAAACTACAGGGTGGACTCTGCTGCTGAGAAACAGCTTGCATTTAAACTGTTTGTCTCAGTATTTCAGAAAAAGTCCGGTTTTGTGCTTCTCCCTCTTCCTAATTTAGATGGCAGGAGGGTGCTAACGAGCAGCTCCTTGGTGTCCCTGCAGCTCACCAGCTCCAGCCAGCCCAGCATCCTCAGCTTTTGAGCTTCAGGCACTGGCATGGGTGCAAGACATATCAATCACCAGTGTGCTGCAGAAAACAAAGGAGATCTCAGCACAGCCGGAGCCAAAGATGCCTGAAAAACAGTTGCTCCCTGTTCAAACATGCAGGCTGCATCCATGCAAGGAGTCAGGCCAGCCAAGAATAAAGTCTTGAGAAAGGGGAAGGATCTGCATTAATCTTCATCTGTTAGTGAGAGAGCCTGCTTTCTTACAAGCTGAAATTCAGCGTTAATTAAATTGCTCACCTTCCTCCAGAGAAAATAAGCACACTGATAAACAGCCCAGGATTTGAGTGCAAGTTGGCAGGCAAAACATGGTGGCGTCAGTGAAGAGGCCTGTGATAACAGGCATCTAGAATGAAGGCGCGGGTACGGCAAGTGGTGGGGAGCCACAGTGGCCAAAATGACGTGTAAACCCCAGCTCCTGCCCTGCCATCAGTCCCCTCTGACTTCCACAGAACTGCTCTATGGGGAGCTGGCAGGGAGACCCCCAGCACACGCAGGGAGTGAAGGCAGGTAGGAAGCCCAGTGGTCTGGGTTGCAAAGTCAAGGCACGGCTGTCCTTCTGGGGCTGGAAGGCACTGAGTCTTGCGGCATTCACCGCTCTTCTTCCAGCTCCGAAGCTGGGTTGATAAGAGCTAGTGGCCCCCAGAGCAACCACCTTCAACAGAGGCCACCAAAATACCTCAGTATGTGACTTTCCTGCTATTTGCAGGCCATCGCAGAATCACAGAATGGTTGAGCTAGGAAGGGACCTCCAGAGACCATCTGGCCCAAGCCTTCTGCTCAACCAGGGCCACCTAAAGCCAGTTTACCCAGGACTGTGTCCAGACAGCTTTTGATTATCTCCAGGGGTGGAGACACCATAACGTCGCTGGTAACCTGTGCCAGTGCTTGGTCACTCACAGTGAAAAAGTGTTTCATGATGTTCAGAGGGAACCTTCTGCGTTTCAGCTTGTCTCCATTGCCTCTGGTCCTGTCACTGGGCACCACTAAAAAAAGCCTGGCTCTGACATCTTCGCATCCTCCCTTCAGGTGTTCATATACTTTGACAAGATTCCCACTGATCCTTCTCTTCTCCATGCTGAAAAGTCACAGATCTCTCAGCCTTTCCTCATAGGAGAGATGCTCCAGACCCTAAATAATCTTCATGACCCTTTGTTGGACTCTCTCCAGTATGTCCATGTCGGTCTTGTCCTGGGAAGCCCAGAACTGGAGATAAAGGGTGCCTCAGAAACCAGGAAGAGGATTATTTTGACTCCAGCCTTCTGTGTTTCAACTCCATTCACGGATTCACATACAACATCTGGCACACCTCTGCTCAGGCGAACTCACAGGCTATAAAACGTTGTGAGTGCAAAGACAGGGAAAAAGAAGTTGCAGTCCCTGTGGGTGTCTCTCCCCAGTGATTCACTTCTGGTGTGACACGGAGCTCGCAGCGCTCTCGACGACTGGCCTGTGCTCAAGGGTCCCGGCTCTGCAGTGAACTGTGTCAACCATTCCCCACTTGGCAGAGGAAGTGCCTTGATACTCATCCACACAGTAAATGAAGTAAGAACAACAACAACAAAAAAGATAATTAGGGAAAGATATCCAATAGAGATGCAAATTAACCTCCCTGTACAGAGCCCTTCATGGATCCTGGGATTTTGTGTACTTATTACTTCTATTAAATGTGACATATTGAAAGCTTCCCTTTGCCAAAAATGTTATTTCACTCTTTCTCTCTGGCCTCCCTTAGCTAGTTCATGAACAAAAGGGCAGATTTAGAGGACAGATAAATACAATTTATTAAACACTTGGGACTGTTGGAAAAAATGCCATGTATAAAATCTTCATAAAACATATAATATTTTAAAATGTTTTATCTTGCTGGAGGATTTGAACTATTAATTACCAGTAACATTCAAAAGTTCAATGTTTCCCTTTCTCTACCAACAACTCCCTTGCTTGCAAGGAGCTTAACCAGCTCCCTCCCCGCCTCCAACTCCACCAGCATCCTCGCTGCTTCTCCTCTTCCCTCTTTGCATCCAAGCTTGCAGCACCCACTGCCTCATCTAAGTGAAAAAAAAAAAAAGCATTAAATACACCTTTGCTAGGTTAGAGCTCAACAGAGAAGGCCTGTTTCTTGAAACAGACAGGATGTTTGCCTAATTTGGAAGTTCCCTGGAGACATCTCACTCCTTATTCACAACTGGGGTTTGGATGAAGCTTCTGGTGGCGGAGATCTCTGATGAGGAAGTTCCACCAAACAATGCACCTCCAAAAGGTCCACAGCAACCCCCCGTACCACTCTACATGCCAACTTGCTCTTTCCAGCTGCAATGGCTGGATACCAGCCATCCTTAGCAGGCATGGATTTACTGACACAGCTAAACAGCCATGAGGCTCTGGAACCTTACCAGCCAGTGTAAGGCTCCAGCATTTGGTGTTTCTGTGGCAGGACATGTAGCATGGCTGGATCCAGCATTTCTGGATGGGAGTAGAGACAATATCCCAAAATACCCAGCAGCAATGGCATAGGCATGGAGAGCATCCTGAGGAATGGGAGGCACATTCTGCTCGGCAGAGGGCCAGACACATTTGTTCTCATGCCTACTGGGGGTTGTGATGACTGTCTGGACCAACACCTCAGCCTGCAGGAGGTACGAGGCAATTCGGGTAGCTGCAAGCTAAATGATGTCAAACCCAACCTCTGCTGCCAGAGGCTCAGATCACGCTTGGGCACTTGCTGCTGCTGAGGTGCTGTGTGATAACTTGCCAATCTGCAGTCATGTTTCGGAGCCTCTTAACAAGAGTAAATCAGGAGCAATTCCATAAAAGTCAATCACAGCGGTGCAAAGCATCAGCATGGAGGCCTCTGCGTGCTTATCAGCGAGGCTAGGCCCCTTAACTCATGTGTTACTCAAAACCGTACAGAAGAAATGAAAGCCTGGCTGGCACTCATTGAAGTCACTGCCGCAAGCTAAGATTTATGAGAAATGGGCTGCGTAATGGGAAACAGATCTTTCCTTGAGCTCACGTGCCATTAAACAGTTTTACTATCTTCCACGTGTCCTTGCCAGTCATCTTTCGTCATGGTGAGTGCATTTTTTTTTTATTAACATCCTTTGGGAAGCCATGGTTTGCTTGGAAACATTTTATATTTTTTTTTTTATTTAGAAAACATCTTTGGGACTGAGTCAATGTTTAAAGCTTATGTAGCAAAGCAAGAAAAAAGGCAGTTATGAGAATCGCCGTGCTCTTGCCTCACATTGTGACTTCCAGCAAACGCCCCAGAAAAGTTGCACTCTTGGGTCAGACCCTTGGGGAAAGACAACCTGCACCAGCCCCGGGGGCCAGGCACTAGAAGGACTTTGCCTATGCTGCTGTGGTGGTTGGTAGTCCCTGGCACACATCCAGCCCTGGTGGTCACCCCATGTCTGGGAGCCAGCTCACACCATAGACCACTCCCACAATGGCATGGTCCCCCTGTGCCAACTGGTCTCAGGTCTGGAGGTTCATCTACCAGTAGAGTTGTAAGGTGCTTTTTATTAAACACCTGAATACCCTTGTGCCTACCTCCTGGTCTGGAATGATATCTGCTCCCCAAAGAGTTAGACTCAGAAGCTGCTCATTAGCAGGTATGGGCTCCTCCTGTAAATATTAATAGACTACGATCAGGTCATTCACCAACCCACCTCCTCTTGTTTCCTTTCCTCCCCCAGAACTTTGCAGTCCTGAAAACTCATCTTCTCCATGTCCTGGGCTTCAATGCTGGAGGTTTTCTTACTAAACTCCAGGTGTTTCAGTGCCCAGGTGCCGGAGAGAAAGGCCCCAGCATGGCAGATTTGCTTGCCATGCTGCAAAGAGAAAGTCATTCTCTCTCAGCCAAATGCTTTCTCAGCAGCGGTGGTGCATCGCTGATTTCCTTTTCTGTCTCTCCCCTGGTGGCACTGTCTTGGTGTTAACAGTAACAGGTACTTTCAATCATTAAAAATCATCTATCTCATCCCATGTAGAAAGACAAGACCCCACCCTGCAAGCCCTTAACCATATCAGCTTCCCCACTGGAACCAGCAATGGAAACCTGGGCACATCTACCTGCATGTTTTGCCTTGGATCAAGCGTGAGATTTTGAAGCTCTTCCCACCTACTGTTTCAGTTCACACCAAGGAAAAGTCCCAGAGCAAATAATGAGTCTTTCAGATGAAATGACTGGGTATTGCAGCCCCAGAGGGCACTCCTGAAGGGACGGGATCTGCGAGAGGTAGCTCAAGGGAACCCTCAACTGTGAGGAGTGAATGGTGGGACATCAACACCAGCTTTCCCCTGACCACCCTGCTCCCCTTGCCCCACACTGCCTCCCTTTTCTCCCCCCTACCCGCCACGTACTCCCTTCCTTGTCACACCATGCAGATTTGCAGAACTGAATACATATATATCATACCCAATGCAGCTGTGGGGCCGGGTGCCTGCCCCACAGCGACATCTGAGGAGGACCCTGGAGGGAGCCGGCAAAAGAAGCGGGGCTCCTCATTAGCTGCTGTCGGAACAAACCCCGCTAATTGATTTCCAGCCTCCCGTGACTGTTGTGCGAAGGCAGGGCCCCCGAGCCCGCTGCCAAGAGCGTGCTGCATTTATTTGAGTGGGTTGTTCAAGGCAGTGTCTGGGGACGGGGTTGGGTTGGGTTTTTTTGCAGGCACATGAAAAATGGAATGACGGGCCAAGGGCTCCCTCTGTGTCCACCGCCAGGCATAACTTCTGCTGTCCCGGCTTGGGGACCGGGACTAGCACTGCCTGGGCTTGGGCACACGTGTGTGATTTGGTGTAGCCCCTCAGGCCAGCACTGCTGCTCAGAGATCATCTCCAGGTAACTTTGGAAGCCATCCATGGAGCGCCCAAAGGAGGTCAGAGCACCCAGGAGCACTCTCTGGTTTCCCTGAATGTCTCTAATGAAACTTAGATGTTTTATCTTATAAAGAAGCCTGGGACCACATCAGGTTAGAATAATTTTGGTGTGACAGAAGGCGTGAAGAGCTGTTTATGCCTTGTGCTCCTTTCCACAAACTGAGCTTAATTACTGCTTGTGAGAGCCTGGAGCTTCTCTAACAGGACACATGGAGGAAAGGCACCATCTTAACTTTACACATGCAAGGTTTTCTGTAGATCTGCCCCTTGATGGATAACTTGTCAAAGAAATGTTGTTCCATCATTGCATGAGATAAGAAGCTTTTACTTTTGGCTGGATAGGGTGACACCAAATGCACCTTTTGCAAAATGAAGCAAAAGAGTCCTTTGGGGGAATGAAAGAGGTGGGGGCACAAATCTCACATGGGGCAACACGCTCACATTGGGATTCATCCCTGGCACACCACCTTCATGACAGGCAAGTAATCCACCGATGTCACACCACAGACACGTCTGCCATCTGACACTGTAAATATTTAATGGCTTCACAGCCAGAGAATGTACTTTTTTTTTTCCACTGACAGGTCTCAGAGCCCTCTGGTCTTCCATTTAGAGAGGCAGCTCTTCACATGAGCTGTCAGTCTCAAGGAGATGACGCTCAGCTCCTCTCCTCCTGCTGAAATGGGGTTATGTCACGATGGGTGATTAAGATCAACTAGAGAATCACCATCAAAGGTATTAGCAAAAGCGGTTTCAATATGATGTTATAGAAATGTGACTTAACAAAGTTTGATGGCAAGGGTCACTCCATTACTGTACGGCACAGTCCTTTAAACAAAGATTTAAAACTACCAAGGCACAAATCAAATTACCAAGACAAAATCAAAGTTACCAAGGCACAAATCAAAGTTACCATACTACAAGGTTATGTATGATATCAGTCACTTACCAAAGAACTGCTGTTGGTGAAAGGTCTCTTTGCCTCGAGGAGCAACCTTGAGAGGTGAGAGCTCAAGGGGAGATCCCTGCCATCCATCCAGGCTGCTCAGCCAGAAGAGCATAAAGAAGGCTTGCTTGGGCTGTTGTATTTATGGAATAAGGTGGTTGGCTCGTAGTCAAATTACATGTGATGGGAAAGGTATGCATGAGACTCCTACCCACAGCTTACTTTGTTGTTCTGACAAATGAGTCTCGGAAAAGCCACCTGCTACTCATGAGTTAATTGCATGATCGGTGTTCCGAGCTCACGAGCATCAATGCTCACTATGTCCCTCTGCTCCTCTCTGGGTCTTCAGAGAACAAACCAGAATTAGAGGAGTTCCGGGCCCTTTTATGGCTCAGGCCTTTACCTCCTTTGGAGCCTGTACGAAACTGCCGCCGGTTTGGTTATGGGGTGAGTGCATCCATCACAGGTCAGCGGTCATACCCCTCCAAGGGTCCTCCAAGGGACCACAGCACAGCTGAGGTCTGTAGCAGGATAGAAAATTGCTTCAGTTTTAACACCCAAACCCGAAACTTTATTGCAACAGAATTGAAACAGGGCAGTGTCTTTCTGAATTAACTTTTGGCTTTCATAATTTTTGTTTTCTTCAAAAAAGCTTCAATTGTTCACATATCTCATTCCTGGCTTTTGGTTCAAATTTAAAATTAAATTATAATTTCATGCTTTTAGGGGAAAAGAGATACTCCAAATGAAAACTACTTCCAATGTTTCTGGTTGGTGCCTTCTTTTATGGTTTTGGTTAGGTTTTCTTTGTTTGAGATTCTGCCTTTCTGTGGCAATTTGAAACTCAGACGTTTACTGGAACTTTCAAATTTCCCTATGAATAGATTTGCCACCCCAACACTTCCAGCAACAGCTCTCCCAGGATTGATGTGTATAACTCAATTTTTTAAAGACTCCCTGTGAAAATGCACTTTTGCCACAAGGTGAGCACATGGCAGAGAAGGACAGGCCTGCTTACCCACAGGAGATGGCCCATCATGACTTGAGAGGAGACAAATCCCACCTGGGACAAACCACCCTCTCTCCATTTTCTCTGTTTTGACTGACATGAACCTCCTCACGTACCCACTCCCAGTACAGCTTTTGCCTGGCTTCTCTGCTAACAAATGACCCAAAGCACATGTGCAGGAACAGGCCCAAAAAAATGCTGGTGGCACGGCTCCAGCCCATGGGTCCCAGCCTGGAATAGCCTCCCGGCAGCTGGCAGCGGCTGCCGCCTCCACTTACAGCTCAGGGGAGACCCAGTATGACTTTTGGGGAGAATGCCTCCTCGGGCAGGATCCATTTCACCTAAGTTTAGATGCCTACAGTCTGCAGCTGAGTGAGTTGGCCAGGGTCCCTTTTAGAGGAAAACAGGCACTTCCAGAGGGTATTTCATCTCACCCCAGGTTAGATGAAGGTCAGATGAAGCAGCCTGGAAACCAGTTGTTTTCACGGACTAAAAAAGGGTTCTCAGCTGCCAGCTTTGAGATAGGAAACACCACCCCTGAGGTTTGGTTCCTTGCCTAAACATGGATGTCTAGTATCTCCTTGGCCTGCAGCTGCTGGCCCCTCAATGTCTTTCTTGTAATTCCCCCCCCCAGGTCTGAGCTGATCACTTGCTGGTGCCACCACAGCCCCTTTGGAGCTGGACACTGGAGACCAAAGGAGGCACTTGTAGGGCAAGTCTTGCTCAGCCTCCTCCTGCCTCCATCAGGAGATGTGTCCATGGACTGGCTGCAGATGGGCACATTCACAGGAAAATTTACAGAATTGCTCACAATATTTTAGTATCAGCAGTACATACTTTAGTTTGGTTTTTTTCCCTTGCTTTTATCAAGCAGATAAATTTGGGAAGTTTTAGGCTTTACTTGTCTGCTTCTAATTAATAAAGCAAAAGGCTCAACTCTGTCATGCAAGTGATTTCTACACCGATTCCAAAACCTTTCTTTCAAGACATGGGCCTATAAAGCCTTGTCGTTCACACAGTTTTAAGAAATAATTATATGGACCAAAAGAAGAACTTTCTACAGTTTCTTCATCTGAAGACCTGCTGGAGCTGAAGCTTTTTTAATATCTCAACTGGAGCCAAATAACCGAGCTCATGAAATGTTATCCTGAAAAATTAAAATCCGGCAAAGTTTAAGGAACTAAAACCAGCGTCCTAGAAAGGAAAGGGTTAGACTGCATATATTTATATAAAGATACTTATCTGCAGCAGGAATAATTTGCCACTTAATACGAATGACGATCATCTTCCTATTGGTTCAACCAGGTGCCAAATGGGATTATTGTCTCATTTGTGACGTGTAATCAATAAGGAAAGAATAACAGGAAGCCTCTGACGATTAGAAACAACTCCGATCCCAGCAAACTATGCTTTTACTCATACTTCAAAATCCCACTTCTCACTCTCCTGCAAGTCCCCTGCCCCACACCCGCAGAGGTAACAAGGTGCAGCGGTGGCAGAATGCCCCGTTGCCACCAGCCCGCCGTGCTTCACTGACCTGAGAGCTTCTGCCTTCAGTCCCTGACCTTGCTTGCCCTCCTCGTGAAGCACCGAGTCACGTTTCTACGTCACTGCTCGTTAGTCAGCATTTCGTCATGCTTTAAGTATTTTCATAACTGCGTTTCTAGGAATCAGGACTGTTCTCAGGACGCCGCTTTCAGGCTGCAACAAGAGAATATTCGACTGCGGCGGCCGATACCATTTCCATTTCAGGCATGGTTACACCCCTGCCCGTGCCGAAGGGGCAGCGGTGTTTTTCTGCGTTGTTCAGAGAGCAGTCCTGCTCCTGGGAAGCTGTGCAAAAGCTCAGAAAAAATGGGGCCTATCCCATATCTGTATCCGGTACCTATTTTTTTAGGAAACCACAAAGGCTATAGTCCTAGTGCTTAATCCTGGGAAAAGCCACACAGATGCCCTCCTAGTTTTTATGCTTCTGAAGGCATCCATGCCTTTTGCTGTGAGAAGTTGATTATGATTAAAAAAAAAAAATAAATTTCTCTTTAACAAGTTCTGTCTTACTGTATTCTGACACAAATCCAATAAATGCTTTATTCA
Organism: Tringa tobata; assembly: GCA_033628505.1. Classification (NCBI taxonomy): domain Eukaryota; kingdom Metazoa; phylum Chordata; class Aves; order Charadriiformes; family Scolopacidae; genus Tringa; species Tringa tobata. The sequence continues at coordinate 6,007,313 of JAHREE010000422.1, read as the reverse complement.
CACCCATTCCAAGTAGTCTGTAGTGACTGAATGGTGACTGGTACAGGGACTGGAGACTGGATGGGGAAGATAAAGGTGACTTTTAAAGGAATTTCCAGTTTGGGCCTATTTCGCTGGCATAATAAAGAAAACAGTTAAGCCCTTCCTCTTTTATTTTTAAAGGTCATTCATTTCCTTCTTATATTTTATTGGGAAAAAATAGGAGGAAACTGAAATTCTCACACCCTTAGTATTGGAAAAACTCATTAGCGATCCTAACAAACATTGTTTTTCTCACAAACGCTGTTAGACATTTTAAAATGAAACAGGAATTCAACTGGAAAAGAAATCAAAACTTGTAATACCAATATTTCCTGTCCCATTGCTAGTCTTCCCTCCCTTTCATCTGCTGCAATGTCACCAGTTCACTGGCTGTCCAGCAGTCAAAACATCTTCCTGAATTTCTAACAAAACAGAGAAAAGACAGGCAAAAACTTTTCAGGGGGAGAATATTTCAGGTCATCCTTATGCACATCACGAAAAAGTGAAAACAAATCAGAAGATCCTTTAAGCCACAAGATTGTTTTGTTTGTATGCTTAGTTTAGCCTTGAGGTTCATGGCCAAGATAGGAAGCCAGACAAATCTTTTGCTGGCTCTGCTACGGAGCCTCTGTTTAACTGTGGGAAGATTAATAAGCCTCCCTGGTTTTCCCATGTTCTCCTATGTACTATGTACATACATCTGATCAGACAGAGAGAAACACGGAGACTATAAATGACTCCGAAGTCTTAAATTCCAGTCTCTACTGAAGTATCTAAAAATAACTGAATATTGTTTTCATGAACTGGCTGTTATTAAAATAGCTACAGGAAAAGGAACTGGAGACAGCAGGTCTCTGTCGGTGGCACACAGGTGAACACCCCAGCCCCCAGGCAGGGACACGGCACTCTACTCCCTTTGTCACTCCTACCCAGCACATTTCCAGGTGTCCCTGCAGCACAGTCCGGAACAGCACAGTCTTCACAGCAGGGAGAGACAGGAGATAACAGCCATTCCTGCTCTCCTGGGATCTCCTACTGGTTTCTAATGTTGCCCTGTGTAACTCCCTGTGTGGATCTCTGGTAGAATTAAATGGGATTCCTGATTCAATCATCGCTGTGGGGAAAAAATAATTCTTCCATTAAACTCCCAATTTTTCTTTTTCTCTTCTTATCTGTCCTGGTTTGGCATTATCATATGGCTAAGCCAAAAAACCCTCATGAATTTCTTTCACAAAGCTGGTAAAACTGCAGGTCAAGTGGGAAAATGAAAGACACAAAAAAAACAAAGGAAAAGGAAGGGAAGGGAAAAAAAGGGAAAAGCAACAGTGACAGAAATAGATTAAAAAAGCTGTGGTAAATGCAGACATTACATATAACATGCACAGTAATTACAGGATGAGCCACTGTGCAGGTCAGTACCTTGAAGGGGAAGGCAGTCACTCTGGTAATTACTGCATTAAAAGCAAACGGGTCAGCTCTTGACTACCCTGCAAATCAGTGTCATCATGCTCAGACTTGCAAATATGGGAAAACTGGAGCTGGCAAATCCCGCAAGTGCAGCACGGTTGAGAATAGGCTGGATGCCTGTCGGCCTCAGCCGAAAGCTCTCCTCCGGGCACAGCCGTACCAACCCCTGCCACCCCATCCAGCCTGGTGCCTGCTCCTGGTGCCAGCTCTGTCTGGTGCCAGCTCCGACACGGGAGGAAGCAACAGCGTCTCATAGTGACCCCCAGTCACTATTTCTTGAGCCAGGCTTGGGACAGACAGTCTCCTGTCTTGTTGCTTAAGGAAATTTTTATTTCTTCTGGTTTTTTTTTTTGTTTTTTTTTTTTTTTCTGGCACCCTGCCTAAGGTACTCACCCAGAAATGTGGGCCCTTCTCCTTTCTCAGCCTCACAGACTTTTGAACCACCATCTCCCATTTCTCCGGCGAACATGAAGCAAGGCAGTGCCAAAATCATGCTTTACCGTCCCTGCTAAAACTGGAAAGAAATAGAATTCCTAGAAGAAGAAACAAGAATTTCATAGTGAGTAATAAGGGCATCTCCTTGGGAGCAGGAGATGTGGGAGTTTGTTTTCTCCTCCTGCCTCTCCCACACAATACAACATTGTTCCCTCAGTTCAGCCAATGTTTGCTTAATGCCAAACTCGTTAACAGCCCGAGAGCAGAGACAGATGAGCAGAGACTCAGCTGTTACGTTAAGGGTACCTGACTGGGGATTGTGAAATCCACTCCAGACCAGGGGACACCTGAACCTCCCTGTGATTTTGCCCCTTCCTCCCCCTGCTCCCTCAAGTACAATCCCTTACTGCAATGGTGGAAGGCAACAGGGTGGGCTGGATTTGGGGCTCAATTTATCACCAAACATGCATGGGTGACATAAGCAAGTGTGGTGGCACAAGAGAGGATTAGCAAAGTGAAAGAGCTGGTGGTGAGTACCCACTGCCCACATGGACACATCTCGGGGATGTCATTTCTACTTGGAGTTGGGTCCTCTGGACCCAAGTGCCCAGTTTTTGCTCCATGGCAGCTCTGTGATGGAAACCAGCCCATGGAAAGACCAGGAGATTTGCTATGAAAGTGCTGAGCTAAACTAAACCACCAATGAAGACAGCCCAGATTTCTTTTTCATTCTTCATGAAAAAAAACAATTTTTTCCACATCATTCCATGTAGAATGAGGGTTTTTTTTAAGGTAAGGCAACTATAATTAGCCAGCAATTCCGGGCACACAAAATTCCTTTCATAGACTGTACACAAGATTAAATATGTAAACTATTAAAGGTCAAGACTCAGGAAGGCATAAGCAGGAAAATAAATCGTAGTAGCCTGCAGACTGGATTGCATAAAGTGGGAAAGCACCAGGTAGTTGTGCTTCTCAGCATTCAAGGTAAAGAAAGGATTATTCTTGTTCATGATAAGAACTTATTAACATTATCAAATTGAATCATTTCTATAAGCTCCTCTGAGGTGAAATCAGTGGCCTTAAAATATTATTATCAACAAAATAACCTGAGAAGTTTGTAATCATTAGCACAAATTCCCTGGATGAACTTAAAAAGCAGAGAAATTAGCAGAGAAGTAAGAAAAGTGCTCAGTAAATACACCAAGAATTTTGTAATTTTACTTTGTTTGCTTTTGTCTTCATTTGAGAAACCACGGCACTTATCTCACCAAAGAACCATGAGACGCATTGCTCGTTTCAGCTCTATTAGCCCCGATCTTCCACGGGAACTGAGAGGCTCTGGAGCTCTGTGTATCAACCAGGCAGATGCCTTTGTTCACTCTGTCCTCCCTCTCCCACTCTCAGTGGAGCCCTCCAAGTCCATCAGGCTTGAGCAGTGGTGTCACATCCTATTCCTTTGCCTCCTCTCCCAAGCACCAGCATCACCAGGCTTATAATGATCTGCACGGCATTTTGACAGATTAGATTGACTGCGTACGACGTTCCCAGCAGTCACAGGAAGCAACCTTTAGGTGACATAAAGGGCACGGAAACGTTGTCTTTGGCAGAAAATGGCTACATCGCCTTCAGAGAGTATTTAATGAGTTCAAGGAGAGATTGGCTTGCATTTTTTTACCAAAACCCAACAAAATGATGGTTTTCATACATCATCCTGATTTGACTGGCTGACATTAAGATGACATACTGGCCACAACACTTCCCCATGGCTTTAACAGCTCCAAACCTCCCAATTTGATACTATAATTCCTAGGTACTTGATAATGAAAACAATATACTTGAGGGTAACAAACCATGGTGGTTGTTAATGCAGCAGGGGCAGTGGGCTCTTGCGTCTTTTTGGTGACGACTTCAAGCTCTGAGGTTCCTGCGCACCTCACTGAAAAAGAGAATAACATCAGATGATCTATTTAGGGGTTACTGCACTGAAGTTTGCTGGGTGTTTTGATGATACCATTTGTTGCCTAGTTACCCTTGGTGAATCTTCTACTAATCTTACCATTAAAGGCGGGATCTGGAGAAGCATTCAAGAATAGTTGAAATCTTCCTCTGATACCAATAAGACTTTGACTGCTCACTGCAAATACAACCCATACATGTCAAAAGTGGCTTTTGAGAAAGTATATATTGAAACTCAAAAATCTCCACTGACTTCAGGAGTCCCTCCTGAGTAAGTAGGAGAAATGGCTTTGTTGCTATAAGGCCAGTGGACAGATCTTACTGAGGGTGCCAGGAAGCAGATGATAAAGCCCTAAGGATGTTCTGTTCTTTCAGTCATCAAATCCTCACTGACTCACTCAGTGTGAGTTTTGGGTTAGCCCAGTACTCTGTTCTTCACAAAAGCGGATGACTATGGGGAAATATGAAAATATTTGCTTGTTGAATATTCTCATTTCCAGCAACTTGTAGCTCAAGGACTTCTCAAGCTCTAAGTGGCATCTGTAATAACCCTTGACAGATTTCTCTTCCATGAGTCTATCCAGTGTCTTCTTGAGCGCATATATATTTTTAGCACCCACAACATTCTGGTATGAATAAAACTGAGTCCCTAATATCTACGATTAATCAATCCTTTAAGAAGCTTCATTGACTTCTGAACTCCCAGCACAGCACTTAATTTGGCTATTAATTTAATTTACCATCATCACCTTTCACTTCTAGTGTTTTTACTCACAGCAGGTAAAGGGTGGTTCTCTAGTAACACAGGCGTGTGATTTCCCTTCACTTGAATTCTTCATTAAGTTCAACGCATGGCATTAAACACCACTACTGTGTGGAAGGCACAAAGGAAGATCAGTGACATGGTGAGGGCTGAAAAAATTGCATCAGAAGGGTCTTGAGATGAATCAAGAAAGGAATGGGTGAAATACAGAAAGCAACTGACTTGATTCAGTCCTGTTGCTGCTGTTGAGATGAAAATTAAGAACATAAGTAAGACCTATAGTCACAGTAAAACCCCTCTCTCTTCTTGACTGTATTACAGAGATTCAAACTGTCACAACTGTGTGATCACATCGATCACCAAGAAACGTGGCTGATGCACACACACACACAAAGAGTCAAGAATCCTTGGTGACATCAGTGACAGTCACATCTGTAAGTGAAATATTAGTGCTTTCTTGTGCTCCATATTAAATCTAATGACCACAGGGACTGGTCATTTACAGTCTCCTTTCATTAGCTAATGCCTCAGTGCCCCACGAGCGTGCTGGATTTTCACGACCTTAAATCACAGGCTGACTTGTGTATTCTGCTGTAGCAAGCTCAACTTCTTTGCAAAAGCTAACATCTGGGCAAATATTAGCAGAAATAGCAGTTTCAATTAATATATTTTTTTAGACTCAACCCAAATTGTCACTGACAGAACTAGGCCTTAAATGCTACATGGGAATTAGCTTTCCTAAAAACATAGCAACAGAAGAGAGTTGAGCAGATGAGCCACAGGTCACCTGTGAAATACCCAGCTCAGTGGAACCAGTATTTTATCTGTGACACAAATAATGACGTATATAGTGTTATTTGTTAATTAGTGCTGTACCACGTAACAAGCAGAAGGTTACGCAAAACAAGCAGCGGATTCTAAAGCAATAGAGAACCCTATTATAAGTTCTAATCACTAAAGAAAACATCTTTTGTAAGGGTTTAAATATAACTCCCTTGCTTTTGAAATCTTCTGATGAGCTAGCTATTATTAATGTCGAAAGGTGACGCCTGTCAGCCAAGAACTACATTAGAGTCCATAATTGAATTTCAAGAGTTGTCAAGAGCAGACTAATAAAATCGCTGCTACTAGAAATGATGTATGAAAAAAAAAACAACCAAGAAAGTTCTGGTCTGGCAGGATGCAAAGTATGTTGTATGGTTTCCCTATGTCATTTCAAATAATATGTTCAATTTTTCTGGGCTGCATTTCTCTGACATTCTTCTCTTGTATAATAATGATTCATTATATATAATTTATTCAAGGACTGTAACTCACCTCTAAGTGCCTATAAATATTACTGCAGCTAGACATTTGCATTGTAAAACAACTGCATAACGCTGGGATTTATGAAGGATCCTTTTATGTTCGTTCCTTGTCAGGAAAGATCGATTTTTTCTGAAGCAAAACATTGACCTTAAAATCATCTTTAAAATATAGCACAGGAAACAATTAACAGCTCTTCCTTCCCTGTGCTGTTTACGTAATTTGACAATTTTAGGGAGGGCTGGGGGACAAAGTATTCCTTGGCTATTGAAAATGGATACAGCTGTACTGCTGTTACATCAGTGTTACTGGGAATGTTCCCATGGTTGTGATGGTAATATGTAATAGCTGCCCTCCCACTGCTTCGCAAAAGCGTGAGCCGTTTCTGAGTGGAGCTCTCAGAGGTGGTGGAAGGCAGACAGATGACATTGCTATGAGGGATGGTGAAAGAAAAACATAGTTCCAGCTGGAACAAAGGCTGCATATCCTGTCACAGCACCAAGTGGTGTTAATGAAAGGGTGTGGGATGCTGGCATCCTTTATTGCCCTTGGTAAATTGGTATGCAGATATGTAACAATTCTTCTAAAAACAGGGGAGAAATCCAATGCAAGATGACAACATTCATCTAAGGGACATAAAGTCATGAGAACCTGGTACCATTGTGATGTCCTGACATGTCTTGCTGCCACCCTCACTGGGCAGAGTTGTTCAACCTGGAAAAGAGACTGGGAAGAATATACTTTGTTCTCTTTCTGTGGTGATGAGAATTAGAAGTAACGAGCTTAAATTGCAGGAAGGTCAAACAGCTAATCAAACAGTAGGAAAACATTTTTAATAGGATGGCAAAGAATTTTAATGGCACACCCAGGGAGGCTACAACATCTCCAGTGCTGCTCTCCAGCCAGATGCACTTTTAAGGACGTTAGAAAAATGTCTGTGAGAGATAACACAGGCATAATTACTGCCAGTGCAAGAATAATTCAGTGTCCATGCTCAGGTATCTCTCCAGCCTAACCATGTTCAGCCACCATGTCCTGCTCTGGTATCTGCCTACTCTCCCAGTTGCAGCCTCACATCAATAAGAGTTTCTTCTGTTCAGTTAAGTACTGCCACCAGCAGGACACAGGCCAGATGTCCCTGCTCAGGGCAGGATGATGGACAAACTGGTCTTCCCAGGCCACTGCCAGCTCTATTCTTCTATGATATCTCTAATTTACTTCAAGAAATCGCAATCCTTTTCCTTTGTTGATCCCCCACTAAGGGTGAAGATCTGCACTCTATCTACTGATCATTAAATCCATGCCCCTCAATATGGTAGTGGCAGCAGTGTTCAGGCCATGGGATGGACTGTAGGCTAAAGGCACAGAAATGCAGGCAGTCTCCCCGAACAGTGCTGATTAAAGTGGAGATGAAGATTCCTCAACCCTCAGTTAAAGATACAGTGGTTGTTCATCACAGCAGGTAGTGCAACAGTAAGGCTGTCCTGAATTAACTCCTCCTGCTTGCTATTCTCTGCCTGCTCTTTGGCAAGGCATTTATTTTCTCCTCACTGCTTTTGTTCCCCTTTTGCAGGATGGGATAAACAAGCTTCTTAATTGTACCAAGACACTGTGAGAACAGACAGGATCAGGTACTACCTTTGCCCATAGAGAGTTTCACCTTTAGCTGCTCTGAAAGAAATAGGAGCCCAGCTACATTCTCAGTTTCAAACTTATTTACACGGGGTTTTAGCTGAGCATGCACTGAAATCCACGTAACACTCCTCGTGTCTTATATGGAATCTATACTTTCACTCTGATTTGCTGCTACTGTACAACCTAGAGAACAACAATAACACCTGCAGGTTAGCAAAATATTTTATTATACTGAAACATACTGTACATATACGAAAGTCAATGGTTACATTTTATCTGTTCCATAAAACCGAAATATCTTTATCATAGAATCATGGAATCATAGAATCACAGAATCACAGAATGGTTTGGGTTAGAAGGGACTCTCAAATGTCACCTAGTCCAACCCCTCTGCAATAATACTTTCCATTGGCTTAAAAAGTTAATACTAATAGAGATAATTTCACTATTAAAATATATATATAAGGCTTTCTATTTATTTTGTTCTATATTAGAAAGGCAAAATTTGGGATAGTGATATGGCTTAAATATATTAATATTTTCCCTCTGGGGAGCTTGTCTTCACATCTGGATAGAACACACATGGAATGAGTTCAGGAATCTCTTTCTACATGACAGCAGGTTATCAACCCACATTAGATGGAAATTCAACATGTTCAACCAGAGCCCCTGAGCCAGGGAAGAGGGAGGTAGTCTATTCCTGCATATTAAAATTTCTTCTGTATATTTTCTTCCTATTTTTTCCTCTGGATAATCCCAAGTTTGTCCTCCCTTGTTTTAACCATTGCCATAGTAATGAAGAGATCGGTATTATATCAAAAACCTCATTTTAGCTTAGTGGAATTAATTACCATGGCTGCTTCTTTAAGTTCTGGGAGAAGGGAAGGAGAAAGAGAGAGTGACTTCAGAAAGCAACTCAGAGTTCCTCCATTCACCTGCAGTGAATTACCTCCTGGAGAAATCTCTCTCTCTCTCCACTAACAACAGCGGAGGCCAAGGAAGACCTGGCTGGAAAAAAATTAGCCCTTGTGAATCCTGAGTAGGTTCATGAGAGTCCTACAGCATCCAAACCTCATACACACTGCAACCTCTGCATATGTCTGGAGCTGCTCTCTCAGCCATAGTCAGTCATTTGCTCTTCTCCCCAGGGGCCAGAGAGATGCATGGTGTCGAGAGTTTGCAGTCCTACAAGTTCTCTTGCAAGCTGGCATTTGTGCAACAGCAAAAGCAGCAGATTGTCAGGCTTAGCTGGGATTTCAGTGTTTCTCTGAGCTACAGAGGAACTGTTACCTATACCTAACAGCTCCTGGTTAGAAATTACTGAAATACCAGTCAGGGAAGAAAGGGCTTCTACAAAAATGCACAGGATAGAAGGAAAATGACCTTTCCAGTGAGCTGAAATACGCTGCCTAAAATGACAGGAACGGCATCCTGTCCTGCCTCAGACCTCTTGTTGGACATTATTCACTGTTGCCATGTGTGCAACACGCTGAACGTTTTCAGTCAGGGCTAAACTGGCCGAAACTTTACCATGTTGATACTAAAATAGTAGTAGACAATCTGTAGAGCTATGTCCTTGTCCACATTCCCTATAAAACCCTGAAAATCTAAGGCTGCTCTCTATGTGATGGCACACAAATGAGCACTGTGACAGCAAAGAGATCTGGGCAATTCTTGCTACCGTCACTTGAGCTCACTGGAATTTTAGGCCAAGAAGGCATCATTACATTTTAAAAATATGTATGTTCAAAAAAGACTTGTATCTTGGTTGTTGACAGATTCATTTTCCTGGATATACTGGAGAATGTCCACTTCATTCATTGTCTGAATCCTGTTTTCCTTTGGCTTTGCCAGTGGAGATGAATTACTGCTCCTGGGGGCAACTGCTGGTTTCCGAGGCAATGGCGGCTTTGATGGTACCTTAGGTTTTGGTTTGGAGGTTACTTTCAAGAGTTTCTCTAAATCATCTTCAACTCTGGAACGAGAAGAAAACATCAGTGACATTTTGGGAACTTCTGAACTGCTTTTTGTTTTGTAAGAAAATGCGTTCCTGCAGAATAAAACTTTCTGCAGGAAATTCGATGAATTTTCTCTTTTAAGAAGAGCTTTCCATAAAAGTTTCAATGTTACCAAAATAAGAACTGTCTTTTTAAAATAAATAATGTGATTTTTCAGTTCACCATGAAAGTTAATTAATTTTATAGCATGTTTTCAAATGTCTAAATTAGAAGCAATTTGCAATTATCAAATTAAAAAGACCTTGGTTTGGGAAAAAAAATTGCTTTTGATCTGTGTCAGGATGGTTTGCTTCCTCAAGAGCTCAGGAATTTTCATGGGATACTAAAATTTTTCACATTCAGTTCTGCTTCCTCTTCATCCCCATCCCTCAAACTGAGACTGAGCATCCCCTATGCTCAATCATGAGAAATTGGAAAATCTAATGGTTTTAAAAATATTAAATTCACATTTGCTTCCAGGAAACTGAAGGAGTTTTGCAACCTGTAAGCATATACAACAACTCTTTTTTGGCGACTATTTCACTAGGAAATAGACCTATTGACGATAGAATGGTTTAGGTTGGAAGGCACCTTAAAGATCATCTAGTTCCAACCCCCTGCCATGGGCAGGGACACTTCCCACCAGACCAGGTTGCTCAAAGCCCCATCCAGCCTGGCCTTGAACCCCTCCAGGGATGGGGCATCCACAACTTCTCTGGGCAACCTGTTCCAGTGTCTCACCACCCTCACAGGAAAGAATTTCTTCCTAATATCTAATCTAAATCTCCCCTCTTTCAGTTTAAAACCGTTACCCCTCGTCCTATTGCTATAATCCCTGATAAAGAGTCCCTCCCCATCTCTCCTGTAGGCCCCCTTTAGGTACTGGAAGGGGCTATAAGGTCTCCCTGGAGCCTTCTCTTCTCCAGGGTGAACAACCCCAACTCTCTCAACCTGTCTTCATAGGAGAGGTGCTCCAGCCCTCTGATCAGTTTCATGGCCCTCCTCTGGACCCATTCAAACAGGTCCATGTCCTTCCTGTGCTGGGGGCCCCAGAGCTGGATGCAATACTCCAGATGGGGTCTCACCAGAGTGGTGTAGAGGGGTAGAATCACCTCCTTTGACCTGCTGGCTACGGTGCATCTTGCAGCCCAGGATGCGAGTGGCTTTCTGGGCTGCGAGTGCACATTGTTGGCTCATATCCCAAAACACCTGAAACATTTAAGTGTTTTTTCTCCCTGGACTGTTTGACCTTATCAAAAGACACATCATGCTGTGTGGTCCCATTGAATCTGCTGAAACATTCTGAGAGAGTGCCTTTAACAGACAGTCTTGTGACTCCAAGAGGTAGCTGCCTTTGGAAAGTGAGTACGTGAAGGAAAGGGAAAGAAGGCTGTGACACATCACATCTCTAAAAGACGTAGCAGAGATGGCAAAATCAAAGTTAGCATAGCTAGAGAAGTCTTTACAGGCCACAGGAATTTGTGCTCTGACTCAAAATAGCCTCTTGTTTTGGTCCTCTGGGCCACTGTCTCAGAGCTCTGCACCTTGAACTCTATTCTTGTGGATTCCAGCAGGCAGCTCCTGCTGTTGCCTCAATTTTCATGCCCCAAGTAATTCTGGAAATTATATTCTCTTTTTTTTAGATAATAAGATTGCTGATGTCTCTTAGTTTCCTTGATTCCTTGTGGGTGACATATTCCACCTAACCTACAAAACACCTTGTCAGTGTATTCCTTCCTTCTGGATTCCTCATCTACATAGAAGAAATTAATTTAATTTAAGCCCAGGCATTTTTGTTTGCTGCAAATTCTGATATCCAAGAGATAGCACACCTGTGATCACATTGCCAAGACATGCTCTTTTTCTTTTTGCTCTGTAATAAACAAAACATGTTAGGGCTGGTATTTCTGAAGCCTAGTTTTCTTTACTTGATCTGCTGCCTCCCTCCTTGGCATAAACAAATACTGAATGAATCAGTGTCCATGTCATAACGTTTTGGTTATAAATAACAGAAACCATAATAATCAGATGAACAATACATACATATACCTTCAGATTGTATACGGAGGAACCATGATTTTGAACTAGGTGCACTGCCCAGCAGGGGCAGCAGTAAATAAAGCTCATTAACCTGATCAGATGGTACAGCCTCCTGAATTTTCTGCTCCTGTGGGGCTCTATATTAATTTCTGCGCTAACCACAGCAACAAAACTTACTCAGTACAGTCATAAAATACCCCAAAAAGATGCAGTCCAGCAGGCTGTGGGTTTTTTTGGGGGGGTAGTAGAGGTGTTTTTATGGTAGTGTGCTTCTAGGCCAAAAATTCTATAGGAGATCGTTTTTCAAAGAGTGGAAGCTGATCATGTAAATCTCTTTTTTTCGTCCTGGATTTTTTAAAGACCTTGGTTATACAGAAGTCTTTTACAGAGAACACAGCAGATAATATGTGGTCTTTGTCTCAAAACCTGCTTTTCAGTGCCGCAGTGATAGGCAAACTGTTTGATCCACTGCCATTTGATCATATGAAACACAACTGTCTTTGGAAAACTAAAGAGGTAAAATGCAAAACGCCTCAGGCAGAGATAGAAACAAGGACTTCTATTTCTTGAGAAGCAAATGAATTGTTACAGTGCATAAATACCACCATATTTAACTTCAGGCCAGGAGGAGGTAGAAAAAAATCAAGCCACTATTCTGAAATAACAAGGAGATTAAAGGAAGAACCTTCCCAACCCCCACTCCCCATCTTTTTATAGACAATCAGGCACAGAATCCATGTAATTAATCGTTCTCTAATTAGTCTTTTTCTTTTTCTGTAATGGAAAAGCAGTGCCACATTGTTTAAAATTCCTGCCATACTGTTGTGCTGATTCACAGACTCTATTGGTGGAAAATCTCTTTGTTTCCAGACACAGAAAGCAACCAAAACCCTCACTGAAGAAAGGCTGTCACAAAGCCCTGTGATATGACTGCTGGCATGTGGACTTCAACAGAGTTAACAAGTTCTCACTTGGAGACGGATGCAGCTGCCATCAGAACATAAACATTTCAGATGCCACTTCTCTGAACTCTGTCCTGTCTATCTGGACAAGATCTTTGGGACAGGAATGACTATGTGCGTGTACAGCATCTGGCATCGTGGGGACAGTGACCTCTGCTTGCTGGGAATGCACTAATGAGGAGAATTGGTAATGAAAGCAAATGACAAAGACTCCCGTAATTTGCCACAGTATCCAAAAGGATCACGTTTGAAGCTAGGTTATGCAACTCACAGCAGTTCTTGCAGAACAGACTTTTATCTTTCCCTATCTTATTAATGTCTATATTTTGTCTGGTGTTAATTCCAAGTATGAGAGATGCTTTAGTGAAGCCTTAGGGGAGAGGTGTAATATCACATCTACTACTTGGGAAAAGACTTGTGCCCAAAAATAGGCAGGAGGTGTTGAAGTATCTCTTGACCACCTCTTCCGCTATGGTCAGTAGAGACAGTGTGATGTCTAACAAGGCCCATGGAACTTATAAAGGCTGGAGTTAACCACAGGAGTGCAAAGCACAGGGGGCTGCATAGCAGGTATCTCCCTTCCTGCTCCTGCAACCTATTACAGGTAAATTCACACCAGTACTTTAACCAGTGCCAGGAAATATGTCTGGGCAGTGGAACGTGAGAGTCTGTGCTGTTGAAACGTTAGAAGAACCACTGGCACAGCTTTTGGTCTAGAGCACATTAGCCCTCCTCCAAAAAAACTCTCAGACACAACCCAGAGCTGGTGCAAGACACGGGCTGTTCCCAGGAGGCAGCTGCATGCAGTCACCTTGTTCTGGAGCTGGAGAGACTCTAACAGCACGGATGCAGCCCGTGGTGCTGTCTGGCCAAGGGCCAGGGAACAGGCTCATTAGCACAGGCAAGTCCTACACACATATGCCCACAAGAAGCCCTCTGAGGAAAACAGGTTAGATCACTCACCCAGGAAATGAGACAATTCGATTTTTACAATTTGAACCAGGGAGCTGGTTCAATTTTTCCCCAGCCTGAAGAAGTCCAAATATCTGTCTCCTGCTTTTCTAGAAAGTTCCTAAATCACCAGGCAAAGGCATAGTTGGAGCAGGGGAGAATAGGCAGCTTTTACCCCTCAGTTGAAGATGGCTGTCAAAAATGGAAGTAACCTGGGGCAAGACAGTTGAAATCTGGTGATCCTCAAGCCCAGCAAAAGCATCTCTTGCATCTCTTAGGAGAGACAAGGCCTCTAGGTCACCTTTCTGCATTATTCTATACAACCCATAAAACATGCTCCTATGGGCAGGGCAAGAATTAATGTTTCCTGTCTGACAAAAGCCTTTCTACTCTGTTGGTCAAGTTTACTTTGTAGCTCTTCCAGTGTTTGCAAGTAACATCTCTTATATATCATAGAAAAAATTAAATTAGCAAAATAAATGGTTGAAAATCATCCCAGAAAGTGCTCTTGGACAGCAAAGAAAACCCACCAAAAAGTGGTAGAAAAAGAATTTGTTTACTGAAAGCTACTGCAGGCAAATGAAGGTTCTTGCCCCAGAGTCAGGTCACAACAAGCAAGGGAAACTGCCCTGGAGTGGACAGGAAATTTCTGACTCATATTGCAGCCTCCTCTACCACCTGCCCATCACCCTCTAGATCTAGGATCTAGATTTAAACCCTCTGGAGTTTCTCAAAGCTCTTCTCCCAACTATGGTGCTGCTCACATATCCTCACAACAGCAAGAAAGCATTTCTCATCATGTGGTGCTGGAGGTGGTGTCCCATATGACTCCAGGCCAGTCTGAAAATGTATGTGTTGCTCCTCAAATTCAGCATCTGCTAATGGTCTGCTGAATGAAGAACATACACATTTTTTCTGCTTCAAGTGTGGAAACAGCTCCTTGGCAAACCTGAAGCTAACAAACCTGCTCAAGAGGATGGACGGACTGAACTGTCTTTAGAAATGGCCATTGCTAGGATGTGGTTTCACAAACAGCTTCAGCCTCTAACAATATAATTCTCCTGAAAGGGTCATCGCATCACTAATGGCACAGCTCACAGCTGAAAATACATATCAACCTGTAAACACACACAAAATTCCTCTTTCCAGGGCACGGGCAGCATGATGCAGCTGCAGCACAAAAGTAAGAGCTGGACTGTCCCCTTCACCACCAGCGGTCTTGGATCAGTGTAACCCTAAGAAAGAATGCACCAGGTCTACCATCACAGGACAGCAGAATGGGGATCCTGCTGCTGACACTGTTCTCAGCACTGGAAAAAGCAAAATCTTATACTGACAGCTGCTTCCTTCCAGTTCAACTCCCTATTCATTATCAAAGGTGAAGTTAATTAAATCTCTCCTAAAAAGATGCTCAGACAACTGCGATAATTATTTCAGGCTAGGTTGTGTGATAATTTATGTAATTCTGTGGGCCCACAGAGCTGCTGCAACGTTCACAGGATCAATTCTAACATTGGTTTTCCACAAAAACCTGATCCATCACACCAGGCAGGCACAATTTAGATTAATGAGGCAGAAGAGGTTGACTGCAGTCTTGCTGCATGAAAACTTAATTTGCACATCAGTGACCACTGGGTGTATGGAGATGAGGAAATGAGACTGCACAATGGGAGAGTCTGCAGGATGGTTTCTGCAGAAATTAACTTCTGTCTCTAGTTTAAATGGAAATCAGACCTGAAGAGAAGTTTTGAGTGGAGGTAAATGGCTGAATACATCCAGAAGGAGTCTTTATAAGATATGATGTGACCCAGGAAAATGACAGGAGAAAAGAGAAGCCTGGTCCTACATCCATTCCCAAAGATAATTCTTTTAATATCTGGGAAAGAGTTGATTAGTTGGTCACCTTGCACCTTGAAAGAGTCAAAAGCAATAGGATCCAGGACTTCTCAGAAGAGCCTGGATTCCTCCATATCCCTGTGGTGAAGAGATATTTCAAAAAGACTTGGACTTAGAGTAAGGTAGGTCACGTAGTGTCTCCATCACCATCACTTAGTATTTGTTGGTAGGCTGAGAAATTAGTAACCAGGAAAAGGCTGGTCAATGCACAGGAAGAAATTTATTTGAATGGACATGGGTATTTTGCCATAAAAAGAAATCTTTCATTATATTTACAAAGGAATTGGTTCTTCTCAAATCTCAAAACTTCTTAATGTAAAATAGGTGATTCTATTTAAAATAGTAATTCTCATTTCATTTGAGCAGGTATTCACAGAGAGCAGAGTCTTCAGTTTGCAATGAGAACATTTATGATATTCTCTTCTCCCTCATGTTGTGACAAGCACAGCCCACGCACATTTTGCAGACTCATTTGTCTCCATAACAGTCTCTTCCTCAAGAGTTACAAGTCACTGCTGGGGATTCACTGCTCTGCTGACAGCGCTGGGGTGCTACTGCTGCTACAACCACTCCATAAAGATCACAAAGGACTTGGTTGCTCCTGTGTTCTGCTCTGAACATCGTCTTTTTAACATCTCCCCCTTGGTACAAGAAGGTTCTGCCTTCCTCTGCCTGGAAGAGGAAGCCAAGAAACTTGAACCAAGAAATTGGTTGTCACAGCTCTCACTTTGAGCTTCAGTCCCCTTTGAGAGACGAGAGTGATTATTGACATCTATAGGGCAAAGGCAAGATTTATTCTTAGGCCTCAAAATATGCTCAAGCCTCCACGTTAGAGATGTTGCAAGGTTCAACTCACATTGAACATTTTTTCTCACCACAAAGGGTCACTGCATGGAAAAGAGGCTGTGACACTGACCTGCAAGAACACGTAACACCAGTCTGGTGCTAAGGGAAGGTGGGAGATGATTCAAACATTGCCTCTACATTAGACCTGACAGTTCTGCTAAGGCTTCCAGCAAAACAGAAAACAACATGCGCTCTTCATTACCACTTTAGAGAGTTCAGCTACAGGATTTCAGTTGCAATGAATTTACACACAGGAGAGGTGAAACATTCTACTAAGTTAAAACAGCACCTCTACCCTTCCCACCTTCAACAGCTTCTCTCCTTGCAATTCTCTGTCATGTGCAGATAACACTGTGAACTAGGTTTATCAGGGGGGTTTCAGAAGGTGTCAGACACCTGAACAGGTCAACAGATCCTAATCTATCCACCTATACCTCTTACACAGCCCCTGGATTCCTGCAGCAACTTTCCCATTGGACCACTGGCATGATTTTCTGCTTTGTTACACATCTTCATTTCCAACAGGACCTTGACAACTTGTCAACTACTGAAAGCACTGGGACAATTCAAGAATAAATGAAACCTAATGGAATTTAAAAGAAATGGAATCTTTTCCAATGAGTTTCCCTTACCATCTGTGTGTGCTGCTAACACTGATGACCCCAAACTCATCTAAAAGCATGGTCTCTTGGTCTCGGAGCAGACTTCAGAGACCCTTCTCTGCCACAGAGGAAGAGAAAACATATAATCCAAAGGATTAATGTGACAGATGGAGAAGCTCTCTCCACTTATGGATAATAATGCAGGGACTGCACCGAAACAGGCGCTTCTAGCCATATGAACAATCTGGATGAAGCACTATACGCTGAGATTGCTAGCAGAGGAGAAAGCAAACATGAAAATATTGCAAGCACATACGTGTTTGCTCCCAATATACCACAGCACTAAATCAGGTCATGTCCTGCCTCATCAGCTTCTATAAACATCAGGTGGGCTGTCAGGATGTAATGTGAGATGGCATCCAACCCAATTTAACCTCTGTTTAAATTAAGTTAGGTTTTACTGCTGAGATAGCTAGCACTTTTGCATGCGTAGAAAGCAACAGCAGCAAAACTACCTGCTTCAGGAGAGGTTTGAAAGCACACATAGATCTCTCTCCTGGGTTTAGTACCTGCTGCGGAAATCATACATCGTAACAGAGGCTGGCTGGCAAGAATTAGCACGGGAAGCAGGTTGGTCTCATCATTCAGATGCCAGCCTGAGATACAGAAGGCATGAATTCGACATTTTACTGCAGCACAGATTCCCTGGTGATGATGGTCTCTCTGGGCATTGGCTCACTGCTTCGTCTCTTGAGCATTACCAGTGCAGGAAACCAGCCTTCTGGGAGAGATGTCATGAATAAAACACATTAAGTGATGATATGTTCCAGCGCTATGCTAATAAGGGGGCAGGTAAGTGTAAGAGAAAGTACATTATTCCTTCCCGTAACTGTGAGCTCCGGACCTCCTTTCCATTAGATTAAAAATTATATGCAGGGTGATTAATAACAGTCTTTTACAGCTGTGCACAGCATTCCTCCTGAAAGTGGGCAGAGAGGTCTGTGAGCCATCAGCAGAAAATCATTCCTCTTGTGGCAACAGGCAAGAGCCCCTGATTTCTGCTCACTGAAGCTGAAATCCTTTCTGTTTCTGGGCTTTGTTTCTCACTTTTCATAGTGGAGGTCAGTTTTCACCCCCCAGAAAGGGAATGTGCCATGGTAGAAAACAGGCACTAGATAGCATGCCTTAGGCCTTCAAGACCCTTCCTTTGGAGTCTCAGAATAACACCTTGCACCCTACCTTTCTCAAAGAAAGGGTCTTCCTAATTTCCTTTTTAATGTGTTGGACTTCCAAGCTCTATAACACTATCTTACTGTTTACTTTTAAGTACAAGTATTGATTGACAGTTAACATTCAAAGTATTTAAGCTTTGTGCTCAAATTCATCTCGTTTGAGGTCTACGTAACTCCTCAGATCACCTTCATCCTACATGACAGATTTGAGATGTGTACCTGAGCAGTTCCTCAGTGTCTTCCTCAGGACCCGTGTTCAGCACATACTCCCTGTTCTTGCAGGCAGCTGGCAGCAGTAGTGAGTCACCCAGTCTTACCACCCCACCAAGGTCTGGATCTTCAAATAACTTCAGATCTAGAAAGGGGAACCAGAAAATGCTGTAGTTAAATCCTGCTACATAACACAACACAACACGTGCATTAACACCAGCTAGTAAATCTGGCTACTGGGCTGAGAAAAAAAGATCATGTAGACAATTCTTTTTTTTTAACAAGGACTTCCAATCCACAAAGCACAGGGATACTCTGCACTCTCATGACTTGATAAATCTACTTTCTTCTTGCACTCAAAAGTAGGTCACATGACTCTTGTTAGTGTGGCATGACTGACTGTGGAACAGCCAGCTCCCACAGACCTATAATATCCAAGCCCAAAATGTCAACAGTAAACAGCTATGGGAACTACAGGTCTTATTTACTCTTTCTGAATGATTCTAGAGGATTCTGCCCCAGCTGAAGATATGCCTTAACATTCCCAAGTCATTATTTAGCCTGTATACTCTATATCACTACATTTTAAAAGCTCAGTTATACACAGGCTTTAGATAAAACAATCTCTGTATATACAAATATAGAACAGATTTACTCTCTTTCATCTTCTTCCTGGGACCAATTGATGAGAAATCTTTTTCTGGGCCAAAGAGTCCTTCATCTGGATCTACTTCCTCTTCAAAAATGGTTAATTTGGGCTTCTCTTCCTTGGTTGGAGGAGCAGATGCCTTCTTTGTTTTTTTAGTTCTAAAAACATAAAAGACAGAAAAGTCAGCTGCAATTCTTCATTTAACAAGAAAGATTTATGGCTAGAAAGTCTCATAAACTGAAAATAGATGGAGGCTGGGAAAGATTTAGAGAAAGGTACACTGGCATCTTTCAGTTGCTGGCAGGAACAGGATATTGAGGAGGGACAGTTGATCTGACATACTCTACCTCTATTCATGGTTTGTATCCTTAAGATCTACCAAGGAACCCAATGGGAACTGGAAGAGCGGGGCTAACAATGCTGTACTGTGCAAACTACCACCTGATCCCATTTGTTTTAAGCAGAAGGCTTAAAATAAGAAGAGCAGTTCCAGCAACACTGTCATAGACAGACAGAAAAGGGATGGCTTGAAAAACAAAGTGCAGGTTGGACCATCTCACTGATCCCTTTGGACAGGTTTTTAAAAATCTCTTTGGCTCCGTTTCCATGCCAGACCCTGTTTTTGAATGCTGTGTACTCCTTGCATAAAGGTGTTAGACACTCCCCTCATCCTCCCCAGAGCAGACATAATATGAAGACTACATCACCTTTAAGTTGAAGCGAGCAGGGACTCGAATATACTTAGTTGGACAGACCGCTATTTGCAGAATTTACAAATGTCACTCAGTACTTTATAGAACCAAGGACGGGATTAACTTCCTCTAAATTTAGTCTTCTAAAAATTTGACAGTGAGACAAAGTTAATTTTTAGGCTTCTTCTCAACTCTGTGGAAAGAGACAGACATCTCCATAGGACAATTAATCCCATCTATTTTGAACACTGATATTTGGATGCAATAAATCTCTGAAGACGTCCTTCTCTCCCCCTGGCTGGAGAAGGAAGCTAGAAACTAGTTTGGATTAGAGGTGTCATTTGCACATGGCTTAAACAAGGAGAGCTGAATTGCCTTCCAAGAATAAAGTGAAAAGTGTGTGCCTCATGCTTTTACACCTAGGAGTCACGTTCCGCTGGCTGAAGCTACAAGGCAGCTTCACAGCAGGGCAGCTTGAGTTATGAGGCAAACTAGATAGCATAAAAAAGACAATTTAGGGAAGGGGACAACAATCTTTGGATTAAAAGTCCAATTCAAACTAAACTGAAAGAGAAGCATTCCTTAGCATAGCATGTCTTTCCTAAGAAATTGCCATATTTCAGAGATCTTTACTCTTAGCAGTCACGGCCTCGTAATTTCTAAGGAAGCCCCTTTGAGTGCCTCTTACAATAGAAGACTGGATCTTCTCCTCTGCAGAGAGGAGGTCAGGTTTCAGCCTAGAGCCAACCTAATTATCAGCACTTAACATGCCATAGTCATCAAAAACTAAGAACAAGGTCAAAAGATTACACATACGTTCCAACTACATTAAAGAATCTTGTAAAATCCTCTTCCGATTACAGCTGCACACAAAAGAGTGGAGTCCAGTTACTTCCAGTTATTTTCACAAGTTTATTATCACCAAAATAGAACTCATGGATGATATTACCTTGCTACCACCACTTCATCTCTTAGCAATGGGAAATGCTGAACTTTAGAGGCCTAAGAGCAAGCCCCATCCAGAACTTAAATACGGCCTTGTTTGTAAATATACCCTATTCAATACACTAACGGTGTCTGCGGTTGACAGAGACTAATTTGCTGAACTATTTACGATACAAATCTTCTTCTAAAACAGGAGAATCTTCCACAGCTTTCTTTTGTTTTGCATTTATATTCATTATGGATATGCCTCAAGTGACTTCTGAATTTAAGCTACTTTTGAAAGGTCAGCTCCAAGGAACTGTCTCAAACTGAAGCATTTGTAAAAAAGCCTTCTTCCAAAGCCTGACAAATCGAAAGTTATAATATGTACAAGGCAGTCAGCTCTCACCCAGGATTTCTACACAAACTCAAATTCATTGCTTTATTAACTGTGGTAAGAAATCTATCACTTAAATGAACCTAACTATCAAAGGACAGGGTAAAAAATGAGAGTTGTAACGTTTAACAAAAGAAATAGAAGAACGGTAAGACTGAGTCTTTCAGAGCTCACAAGTTGCTAAAAAAAGAATTAGTAGACACAAATAAATCCAACCTACTGGGGACGAAGCAACCTTTACCTGCATAATTCATGCCTTCCAGAGTATTCTTTGAGAAGTGACTGGCAATATAGATGAGGATTTACCAACCTACAGAGTGCCAAAAAGTCTTTGACAAGATCCCTTGTGCACCCAGAGAGTTACAACAGCTCTCCTGATGCATAAGAGCCTGTTTTGCCACAGGTACTTATATACGTGAGCCAATACATTTCCAAGCCACAGCTCTTCATCCCAGAGAAGTTAACAAAGAGTTTACTAATAGTTAGCTAAAGTATTTGCAGCAAAGAGTATCAGAACGGTGGGAAATACTGAGGAAAAGGAAGAGAATCACAAAGAGTGTCATAAAGAACAGCCACGTAAAAGAAAATTAATTGAAGTGAAAGGTCCTGGTAATAACTCTCTGTTTAGTCTAGCCATCAAACCAGCCCCCTCATGCTGGCTCACTTTCTGTTTTGCCAGGGGACTCCACTGGCAGTTACAGGGCACGGGGCCAAGCCCGCAGGGCTTGACTGCTACCAGTAGGAACATGAAGAAGTTGTTTTTCTGCCTTCAAGTTGTTTCCCCTCACTGCCCTTCTAAGGAAGCCACAGTTGGCCTGCCAAGTAATTCCAGCACATCCATACAGGGACTCTGTCGAGGTCAGTCTCTAACTGGGAAACAGGATTCCCACGGTTCTGTATTTAGCTGTGCCCAGTCCAGGCTGTGCACTGCTGAGCAGAGGTTAATGGATGAGAAAGGGTGGGTAAGAAGTTTCAGAGACTGTCTGAGGTTCTGGTTTCTCAGTCAGCTTCAGCTGGCCTGAGTGTGTGACTGCCTTACCCTCTCATCGCCTCTCTATAACCCTGCCACGTTCCCATAAGTTGGGGACAGGGGACTTAGCTGGAACTGAGCTGATCGTGAAGCCACATGCTGGTAGGCACGCAGAGGAGAAGCTGCAAGGCTAGTTAATTCAGTCATCACGATGTGCTGAGGTGCAGTAAGCTGCTGCAGGGATGCAGAAGCTTTTGGGAAGACAGAAGGAACATTTATTCTCCCAAAGTATTACTGTACTCAAGCCCTGCACTTCATTAGCACTGTCTTCATACATCACACTCATAACCCTGGCATCTGACATTTTGAAAGTACCTGCATCCAGCTGGCAGAAGATGACCTGTGTCATTGCTGTTTCTTCATTGTTGAAACAAGTGAACCTTGGAACATCACTCTAGTGAATTTTAAAAATCTTAACAAAACCCAAAACCAGCCCAAAAGATGTAACCTTTGTTCAGCTGAAGAGATTTCTGGAACCGTACCTATTTACCCAGTTGTACTCACTGACTTCTACAGACGAAGCACTGTGAGAATGACTCAAATAACACTACTGTCTTCTGCTCTGAGTCCAAAAGGAGCCAAACTGCCTCATAAGCAACTGTAGATAAAGACTAGCCTCCTAACTGACATGGACCAAACCTGGACAATCAAGCATTAGGGTGTATGAATCCACCCAGTCAGGCTGCTGGCACAGATGAAAATCTGTCTGAGACTCCTGGCTCCCAAATGACTCTCAAATCACCCGTGAAAATGTCAACAAAACCCTGTATGCAGAAGACAAACACTTTCAAACCTAACCCATTTTGTGAGAGAAACTCTTACATTATTGTTTACCAACACAATGTAGGTCACTTGTTTGGCAGCCTCTGTGTCTCACTGGCACATCAATAATGCAGAAAAGCTTTATGGTCTGCTGTAGAAAACAGCGGCGAGGATGACTAAGACATTCCAAAGTCAGATTTCCAGAGCTGTCTGTGTGGTAGCTGTATTTTGAAATATTGGATCTCTAGACCTAACGCTTTGTGACACACAGCTTACATCAAAGGGCACGTCTATTGTGCTCAATACAGACAGGAGTCCCTACCCTAGGCTCACTACTGGGTTAAAATAGTGAGAGTAATTATTCATAGGATGTGTAATCTCAGTACACAGACAAAAACTTTGAGAACTTGTTATTCTGAAAATATGACCATCTCATTTTCATACAAGTTAAGATTATGCTCCAGGAAAGGAATGTTAGCCATATAAAAAGACTTACTCAGAATATATATATTCATATTTTAGGTATCCATGGGATTTTACAAGGAAAGAGCTCTGTGATATAAATGGTCACCTCAACTCCCACAAATCTACATTTGGGCTTCAACAAAAGAACTACTGCTCACACAGCAGCAATATTAGCACATCTTCTTGAAAACCATTTCTGAAAAACAAAGAACCTATACACTAGTTCATGCAGAAAACAAAATGTCATCTGCTACTTTCTTTTCATTCAACAGTGCTCGTTTTCCAAAGCCGCCTGATAATAACAGACAGGACAAAAGGGGTCATTCTCATCCGCTTTGGGCAAGGGACGCCCAATAGAAATTCTAATCCTGTCAGCTCGACACAGCCTGACTGCTAAGCATTAAGCAACCGTGACAAGTGCTGGCTGCAGGGATATTTTACCTCACACAGTCATCTTTTTCCTGTGGACATCACTGTAACTTACAGTGTTTTAAACGGCCCCGGCATGTCCCAAAATAAGATAATGCATAATAGATGGAATAAATGTCCTACTAGATATCATTTGGAAGAAGACTTTTCAGTTTCAGGCAAACTTTCTCCTGCTGCAGCCCCCGGATTCAGCCAGTCTTGGACTATTGTTCCAGCAGAGCAACAGATGGAAAGAAAGCCTGAAGGAACACAGTTTCAAGAGTTCTGCTCCCATCTAGGGACCTGCTTTTGTGGAGGGATTTTTCTGAAGGGCTCGGCACTTAGGAGAACCTGTTCTTCCTAAAAGAAGCCAAGCTGTTATTTATAATCTGTCCTTAAGCTTTCTGATTGTATCCTTTTTCAATACAATTTGAAAACAGATGACAAGACCACAGATGGACAACTTTTGTTTAGTATACAGCTCATTAGCAATAATCGCAATACAGAAACATTTCCTACAAAGTTTTCAACTGAATAAGTAATGAAGCACTCGGGCACTCATATGCCTGCCAAGGGAACAAGGGTTACAGAGTAGATTGCAAAGAAAGAAAATTAACATAAAGGAAATTTCTTTATCATTTTCCTTTGATTTTCTAACTAAACCAGAATGTTAGACTTGCTGAAACAAGTTAAGGACAACAAAAGACAAGTTTCAAAATATCATCATGACTAAATTAAACCACAGAACACACACTAAAACACACTGGTCCAGAACACACCGGTCTAGAACAAGACATGCATAATAAAGTTGCCAATAACGATGTGAAAAGCCAAAAATGCTCGCTAGTATTTTGGGTTTCATCTGCAAAGAAGTAGAATGGATCTTTCAGGGTTTCTGACAACAGTGAAATAGTTCTTATCCTAATACTCATGTTAATGATGCACATTTTCAAATATGCAATACCAGATAACGTGCACTTATGCATTTTGGTAAAAATTAGCCAGGCATCTTTCTGCACCTTGACTGTAACTGCTCAACACATTTTAGAAATTTAGGGAGGTTACAGAGGGCTAAAAATAAAGCTCTTTTAGAAATTAGAAAAGTTAGAAAAGAAAACCACAAAGAAGCATCAGCTGGTGAGAATTGCCTTGATGCGTAGTAAAGTTAAAGAAAGGCAGATAGCCAGATATAATCAGTAAATAATCAAAAGAGCATTCATTATTAAAGTCAGAATCACGTTGCTGTTTTCTTTTTATAAGCCTACAGGCTCGGTCAATAATGGTATCTTATCCAAGGATTGATACAGCATTCCTGAGACTTCCCACCATTTCCTTCCAAAGCAGGACCAGGACAATGGAAGCTCCTGTCCTCCATGTCCTGCAGACAGGGGTCTCACTGCAGCACTGCAGGTACCTGCTTCTCTGTAGAGAAAGAGCCTGAACTATCTCTGCATTGACTTAGACACTCAGACGCCTCAAGTAAGGAGGAACGAAACCAAAATGCTCTCTTTTTGGTTCTTCTCCATGGCTTTGGTGGGATGAGGAGGAGAGACTGTAATGTCTTGCAGTTCAGTCTATGAGTTAGCAAAAGATCTACACGGAAAGCAGGATGATGGCATCATCAGGGCTTGGTGTATACCAGCTTTTATTATGCCCCTAGTTCTCCTTCTTCATTTGTATGTTTGATAGGACTTGATTTCAAATTGATAAAAGGAGAGAAACATTGATTTTTGCTCTCCTTCGCTTTTATGGATCACCTCCTGTTTTCTCTGTGCCCAGTCCTTGCAGCCTCTGCCCAATATCATCCCTCTCTGCCCTTTTTTACCCATCTATCTCTGCCCTCTTCATCCCTCCTCAATCCATTTACCCAATTTTCTGGCCAGTATCAGGCACTTTCTTGCTCTACCTCCAGAATCTGCTTTATCCTCTAGACCAACAATTAGGCCTCCTTGTCATCTTCAGCCCTCTTCTCCTCCCTAACCCCATCATGTACCTCTTACCCTCCAGACCTCTATTCTCAACTCTTCTTTTTCTGCTTTAACTCCGAAGATTACTATTGTTGATCAAATTATGCTTTTGAAAAAGACCACAGGCTGTAACTGAAGCAGAAAGAGGAAGCTGCAATGGGAAAGTGGGAAAATGCAGAAGGGAGGGTAAGGGGAAAAAAAAGGATGAAATGAAGCAGAGGTAACAGTTGGCAATTTAGCAAAGCAAGAGAAAGAGAAGAGGTCAAAGCTGGTCACAAATGATAACCAGCTATAATTGCTGACCACCAAAAATAAACAAGGATGTTTATCAGTCAGTTTTCAACAAGAGATAAAATTCATGGTAAATCTGAAATAAACGTAAAATCTTTCTGGAGAAAGGAAGCTTTTCAGGAAAAAAATAGGATGAAGAGTTTGGACTTAACAAACTCTGCCAGACATTATTCCTTAATTTATTTGCTTTAAGGTCACTATCCAAACTAATGGAATTACTTTCAGGAATCGGCCCTAGCTTTATGTTTTGGCTCTACAAAAATGACACTCTAAGAAAAAAATCCATTCTCTTACACTAATTAATAATTGTTACAGGTCTGTAACTCCAAAGATAACAAATTCTTGGAGTTGTGTGCCTGTAAAGTGATGTCTACACGCAATATAACTCAGTAATAAAATGTGCGACATTACAAGAATATAAATATGACAACTATAATGAAATCAACCTGCCAACAACGTCCCTTTATGAGGCATTCTTCACAAAATGTCCTGAGCAGCTTCACAATCAGAGTCAACCAGGCTGAAACAAACAGGGTGTGAAAAGAACTAGCTAGTGAGCATGTTATCTGCCACATGCTCAACAGATTCGGGAACACCAGAAAAAAAAAGGCAGCCTCACAGTAAGGGAATTGATGGGACTGGAAGTAACCAATGTTGTGGGAACAATTCTTACAACTAACAAGTAAAAGTGACAAATGCAAACAGCAACCATTTTGGAGAAGTAATTGGTTTCCTCAACATTGAAATGGTAGAAAAAGCCAAACATACACATGAACCATGTAGGTTCTTATTAGATGTATGTGTATAATTTCTGAAAAAGCACTGAATGTGTGAGTAGTTGATGGCTTATTTCCAGAAGTGTTGGGCACTCACACTTCTAAATCACAGAACCATAGAGTAACAGAATGGTTTGGGTTGGAAGGGACCTTTGAAGATCACCTAGTTCAACCCTCCCTGCCATGAGCAGGGGCATCTTTCACTAGATCAGGTTGCTCAAAGCCCTGTCCAACCTAACCTTGAGCACTTCCAATGATGGGGCATCCATAACTTCTCTGGGCAACCTGTTCCGGTGTTTCACCACCCTCAGAGTAAAGAAATTATTCCTAATATCTAATCTGAATCTATCCTCTTCCAGTCTAAAACTGATTTAAAGCTGTTCTGTCACTACAGGCCTTGGTAGAGTCAAATCAGCAGGACCTGCAACTGCTTGGTGCTTCCTCCCAAGTATGGGCAGCCTGACTGTTCCATATCTACCTTATAAAGGTTTAATTTTGTGTTACCTAATCTTTACCTCCTTGCAAAGAGAATGCCATCGTGACCAGTAGCATCTCCTGCCACCTATGTTTGACATATTTAACACGTTGTGCTCCTCAGGAGGAGACCATTTCCACTGTGCTGCTGCCTCATGGGAACTCCTTCCTCACAACATTCAAAAGCAGAATGGGTGCAAGAACCCAGACTGCAGCACAACTCTAGTTTTCATCTGCCTGTGAACAGAAAAGCCTCAAATAGACAATGTAACAAGAGAGGATGCTTCTATCAAAAAACCTCTGGCTTCTCTAATCCCAGAGGCTCCGTGTAAAACTCTGTCTGAAGGATGCCCTTCTTTTTTTCACCTGGTACCTGCCCAGACCCACCCCCAACCTACAGAAAACCTCTAGCAAACTGCAAATGATGCTCCAGTCTAAAATTTTGCCTGACGTACCTGTCACATCACATCTAGAGAGCTTATGAAAAACCAAAGAAGGGTCAGTTACCAAGGCAGTGAGCAGATTCCAGCAGCAGCCAAGCAGGATTTGCGCTCAGAGGGAGATGGTTTCAAAAGTGCAGGGTCTCCACTGCTCCATGATACAGCCCAAGGAGGGAAGATGGGGCTGAGCCTGGTTCCCCACTGCCTTCCCTCCCCCACATCTTGCTCTTCACAGAGGTCACTTTTTTCTCTTGGCTGCGGCGTGGGTAAAACAAACCTCTCACCACAACACAGAGATGGCTCCACAGGAAATAAAATAGAGAAGGAGACAGTGAGGCATTGTCAGAGCTAAATGGTACCGCTGTTGCAGACACGGCCCCGTGCTCCGGCTGCTGCCTCTCCTGATGATCACGAGATCAAAACCTCCTCCATAAAAAGAAAATGCAGCTTTCCTGCCTACAGGTTTCTTGTGTTGGGTTTTTTTTTTTGTTTGGTTGGGTTTTTTTGTTTTTTTTTGTAACAGAGGTAAGATAAAATCACTCTGGGTGAAATATTCCGCAGGCCACGGATATGCCTATTGCATGAAGCAATTCCACCTCTGACGTTGCAGACATTGCTGGAGGTCAGACTGTAGGAACAGTCACACCTGGGAGCACTGGAGACACAAAACTCTCCCTCCCAGGCAAGGCTCTGAGGCTCTGCAGTGGCAGCCGCCAAGGGGCTTCCTTCTGCTGCAAGCAGAAAAATAGCTGACATAGTTCTGCTTTTTTTTTTTAATTGGATTCCTATTTATGTTTTTATCGCTAACTGGCCTGACTTCTCGGCACACGAGCTTCTGCAACATCAGTAATTTCAGGGGCTGGGCACTGAGCTCGGCGCACACAGCAGCCTGTTGTCATGCTGGATGGATGGATGGG
This sequence comes from Tringa tobata, assembly GCA_033628505.1. NCBI lineage: Eukaryota > Metazoa > Chordata > Aves > Charadriiformes > Scolopacidae > Tringa > Tringa tobata. Next base: position 5,978,800 of record JAHREE010000422.1, on the reverse strand, counting down.
TTCAGCCTGGGAAGCACCGTGAGACCTTTGTGGAGCACAGCGAGGCCGGGCGCTGAATCGCAGAAACCTGGCAAGCACAGGCTATCCATGAACACCTGACTAGAAGAAGAAGAAATAAGTAGACTTTACAAGTGTTCTAGCTCATGCACGAGATCCAGCCCAGCGCTGGTGTTATTTAACAGCCATGATTAATATTCTAAAATCATAACCAAAGTCATTCCCCTCCTATTGGCAAAAAATCTCTGTGAGCTCAGCTCACCCAGAGCGACACTTGCTATTCCCACAGCGCTCTTCAGCGATGGCGGATGGATGATCTCAGTGAGACCTCCAACCAGCATCTCATACCCCCAGAGAGTTATGACTTGACGCAAGCGACACGAGCCTCCAGAGCCGCCCAACTGATTCACTGCAGCCCCTGCTCCTTGCTCCCACTTATCTACCTGATGATCTGCTCCTGCCAGCCAACCCCCCTGGATTGGAAACGCTGAAGGTTCACGTGCTGCAAGGGATGCAGAAGAGAAAATGGATCAGGGAGCACAGACTGTGGGTAGAAACGCTGGTAAACATCGCAGGCTCTCAAAAATCTCAGACAATGTGAGACCTCAGGCCTCTGTAGGGCCAAAACGTGGCAAGTGGATAGTGCTCTACTAGCCCAAGGCGAGCTCTTTTAGCTCTTTCAACAACAACAGCTGCTGTTGACTCACTGTGTGAGCCTGGGCAATTAATTTGATCCTTTGGGCCAGTCTGCTGATTCCCAAGCCCTAAATGGACTCAAAATATATTAAAGTTATACTATTTTACATCAGTGGAGAATCTGGTGAAATTAAGCCATCTAGTAAGTCGGAGAGATGTGAGAAATTAACTGAGGTTTGGTAGAGGGGATCTTTTGTTGAATACACAGGGGGAGAGGGGGAGCAGAAATTAGATCACTGATCTGTGTCAGTGGGAGGAACTAGCGGAAAAGTGACGAAATGATGCCGATGACAGCAGGGGAGTAGCAATTACAAATAACTGCACCATGTTTTAAGCTTCTACTCCCCAGTGTTACAGTGGCTGTGGCAAAGTCTGAGGAAAGAATGACGACTTCGGACAGAAAACACAGACCCTGGACATTTCCAGGACTTGGATCCGTAAGGAGAAACGCTGCAGCAGACCTTTCACATGCCACATGGCTAGGACAGAGAACGAACACCACAGGGTCAGTGTGGGTTTTTTTTTATTGATTGGACTAGATGATCTTAAAAGGTCCCTTCCAACCTAGGTGATTCTGTGATTCTGTGATTCTGTAAACATATAGTACATCAAACACAGCCAAAATGCCAGGTGCCAATTCATGGGGCTGCCTTGTGCCCTCACTGAGCACCCCCGTGCTGCCCTCCCAGCTCCCATCTGCAGCTCCTGGCCTTGCTCCTGTCTCTGTTCATCTTCCTTTGCAACCCCAAGGGAGGACACTGGTACCTGCTTGTGGTCCCTCCAAGGAAGGGAGGCGGTTTGAGGCTGCCCACCTTCCCAGGGCTGGCAGAACTCCACAGCAGAGGTGGCATGAGCACAGGAGGCAGCACAACACCCCTGCCCTGCTGAACGAGAGGGCTGGAGCAGGACTGTATCCATGCTGTACAACACGTGGCCTTGGTCTTCCTTTGCTCTGTGTGGACTCCTGGAATCATTATTTATTCTGCATCCGATTTTCAGTTCAAAGCGCTTGAAATAATGTGAGGGTTGTGCCAGAGCTCTGCAAAGTCACAGTCTGAAGCAGAGGGCGCTTATGATGGGCTTTAGACACAGAACAAAGGCATGTGGTAGTGTCTGTAGGAGCAAAGTTTGATGAGATACTGCCAGAGTTCTGTGTACAGAGACAAACGATGTCTTCTCCATGTCACCTTCTGGAAACAGTCCCTGCGAGGGGTCCTGGGTGCCAGCCCCTCCCAGGAAGAACAGATAAGCAGAGAGCAGAAAGGCGACTGTCCTTTGCCATGTTGTCCATTTGTCTGTAGGGTTTGAGGATACCTTGGCATCTTTCATAATATCCACCTGCAGCACCTGCCTTGAAGTGCACAACAGCAGCAGGATGGATCCCCTCCAGTGGGCAACGGTGCTGTGCTGCCAAAAGCTGGCACACAACTGGCAGACCAAGCAAGTTCCTCCAGGAGAGTCAGGGATACAACAGGCTGGGTTACATCTCCCACCACCTTCCAAGGGCAACTAAAACAACGCTTATTGCTGACGGATTGGAACATTTGAATAGCACCCCTACACCTCACAGCCTCTCAGATTTCACTCTCTCTTCACCTCTACGTGGCAGGGCACGCCAGCACTCTTCTTTTACAGATCGGGAATGAAACGTGGTCCTGAAAACCAGAAGTGAGCTGCCTGCAGCCTAAACAGGATGTCTTTGAAATGAAGAATTGAAACTGAGTCCCCTGAGACCTTGGCTGGCGGCTCTGGACCACACGCTTCTGCTTCCCGTTTGAGCATCCTGCATTGTGTGGCACTGCCCTTGTGTCTTGGCAGCACCACTGAACAAATACAAACAACTCCAGTGAGGTCAGGGTTTGCTGTTACAGCCCCCGAGGGAGGAAGCGAGGGTTAGCCCTCAGGAGCCTCTTAAGAGCACATTTGCTTTTTTTCATATTACAGGAACAGTTGGGGCCGTGGCTCTGTCACTCAGAGCCAAGATGAGAAAGACGGATGACTCAGGAACAAGTTTCCAGGACAAGACTGTTATACACAGCTACAGCCTACGCTGGCAAATAACCCATCACACAGATGAAAAATGAGATGTCTTTAGCAAACGGGTCTAGATAATGTTGTAAGGTGGTTTTGAGGGCATGACACCGTGTTTTGTGTTTAATGATGCCTTCAAGAACGCCTTGGATGCTATTACAGACAAAAAGCAATAAAGCAAGGCAGAGAGAAGCTTGGAAACCTTCCATCCAAGTCACTCTGACCAGTTTGTATATTGTGCCAAATAAGTAGCAGTTATTACAGAAAATCATGGTTCGGAGAGCAGACCTCAGAGAATAGCCTACGCTAGCAAAAATCCACGTCAAGACCTTTTCCTAGCCAAGTGACACACCACGGCTCACACCCACAAGGCTGAACTCTGTTATACTCCAAAACAGGCTGGCTGCACCCATCCAGTCCTGGGCCAGCTCCTGAGCTCTACCCACCATCACCCAAAGAAGTGCCAGCTGACAGAGCCACAGCAGCCAGATACATACTTGCTGCAAAGTGTCCCTGGTGTTTCATGCTCACACAGCATCCTTCAACGCCAGACGTACATCTGCAGTGCCTGCACCAAGAAAACCCTCGTTACAGGACCCCAAGGGCTCCAGTTCTGACTCCTAAGTGTGCACCTTCTTCAGACCACCCTGTTGACAACGAAGAGCCAACATCTATACCAGCAAATAAACGCGGTCAGGGCCTGGGCTGAGATAACAGCACACAATGTTTGTCTTGTGAGTTTTTAGCATGCTTCCTGGCATGAATTTGTCCCTAGCTAATTATTGTTTTCCCAAATGATGCCTGGACATAGTTTAGGGATCAGTACAAGCTCAGGGCCCTTCCTGTTTTGGATGTGGTCAGTTTGCTCTGGGGAGCGGAAGGATTTAGCTGTTGGACAAGAGCTACTTCATCCCAGTTGGCACAGAGCAAGGCTCCAGTTCCTCTCTGGTTTTATTTACTAGTTTAGCCACAGTCAAATCACCCTACCACAGCTGCGAATTTCACTGTGATGATGATGTATCTTACTACCCAGTACGATCTGGACATGACTGCACACCTCAGGCAATATGGAAAGAAGGGTTTTGAGTCTTATCCAAAATTTATGGAAGGTAATAGAAAGCGTTTCTTTCACTTCAAGGAAAATTGCCATTAACAACAATCTGAATGCTACATTTCTGTGCAAAGGGAAACCTTTCCCCATGCAGATCTATGACATCAGTTTTATTCCTTTTACCAAAGGGATAATGGAGAGATCTAACTTTTCAGTACTGTACCCAAGATGAGACCTGAGAAATTCAAGCACAGAATGAAGAGCTGCCGAGTCCCAGATGTGTCAGCCCTTAAGGACAGCCTCCTTTCACTGGCACTTCAGATGATTCCAGATCTGGCCAACTGCTGCAAGGGGTAGTAGCAAGAGGAAGTGATCCCCAGGTGTGTTAATTAATACCAGCCCGAAGTTACAATGTGTAATTCATGCATTTTTGGCAACAGATTGCTTCCCAAAATGGTTTTCCAAAAGCCAGTCCTTTGATCCTTTGAAACCAAGACAGAAACTTCTGCAGCAGGTCCATGGGGAAAAAGGAACAATGGTTTTATTAAGTCGGCTGAGTTAGGAACTTGACAGCATCAGATGAAAGGCAAAGCAAGTCTCCCATCTCAATTTAAACTGAGCACACATTCAGCCCACGGACAGCTTCTTCTACAGCAAACAATTCTGTTCTACTTGGTGAAGAGAAAAACAACAGGGCAGCTCTGAATCCATCCCTCATTAGCAGTCTGCCTCATCTACAAGCAGTTCCCCGGGCCTGCTGATTAAAGATTTCCCGTGCCTCGGTGAAAGGAGCAGGCTAATCAATGAGGTAATGCTTTTTTATTCTAATTAAGAACTTGAGTCATCCTATTATTGTAAAGTCCATGAAACAAAACATGTTTAAATCTGCCCAATTACATCATGTTCAATCCTCTTCCAAAGCAGAATTAAAAAAAAAAAAAAGACATTTTTGATTCTGTGTAGTTGTAAATTTATCCTGTACCCCTTCTAAAGGATCTCCTGCCTCCTACGAATCTGTCTGAGTTAAGCAAGGACTTGCTTAATATGCCTGCAGAAGGGCCCACGGCAGCTTCTGCACGCCCTCGTCGCTGTGTAGTTCTGCGCTGCTACGGATGACCGCGCGTTGCTGTTAAAGGGAATGGGAAAATAAAAAGCTGAGAGTTCACTCCGAGGACTATGGGAATTATTTGAAAGCTGGTGCCAGCTAGTGGCAGTGGCATTTCATTCCAGGTCCCTGACATTACTTGGCTCTACAGTTCTTCTATATACAGAAAAGTGTGTAGTAAATTTTACTGCTTTAATGCATTGTAAACAATGAACCGGCTCCATTAAAAAACCCATGACAACTTTCTTAAAAACAGACATACCTGCTTCAGCGAGCAGGTCAAAGTCCAAGCTGGGTATTTACATTGACATCAGTGCAATTCCCCCTCCATTTCCAGTGGAATTACATGTTCTTCACTTACTGTCTGATACTGCAATGAGATTGCACTAAGCTATTAAGTCCTTGTTGCATTTTACCCCAGGTGCAGTTACGTTTGTGTTCTGCTTGAAAACACTGCGGGCTGGCATACACAGCTGTAACACTACAGACTATGGAGTTATTCGCAGTCCTTGGGGTTTAGGATGATGGTATAAACACAGATTTACTATTTCTAAAACCCATTAAAGTATATTCAGTGTTCTAATCAGAAAGAAAATGAAGCACATTAAAATAATTACTTAAACTCCCTCCCAAAGGATCCTTGTGTTCCAGCTGTGTATGTACTGGAATCACTCAAGCCAGACATGACAGAAACTCATCGCTGAAGTTTAACCGAGGCAATTCCTTCATCATGCAACATAAAACCTGGGGAAATAATGACTGCATAATCTGCCAAAAATCCAACACTAGACCAGGAAATATGAATGCAGATAAGGACAATGCTGGCACAGGGGAGGACTCTCACAAGTTTTCCTTAGGTCAGGGAAGTGACTATTTCCAGAATAAAAGAAAACACAGAGCAGCCAACTTTAGATCTGTAAGTCATGCATCCAGCTTCCCTCCAAACCTCTCCAACAGTCCCAGTGCCTTAGCTCTGATCTCAAGGTACGGTTCTTTCTGATTGCCAGAAGTGGACATAGCAGGAGGAATTTTGCATTCACCTGTCATATTTGCTCTCCTGAGGGAGTGCTTATGTTTATAACATATGCCAAGTACAAGCCCAGGACTATCAGAAAGTCTCAGTTTTCCTGAGTGAACTTACATTCAGCTAGCACTACTACGGAAGAGCAATGAGAGAAAAGTGCTGAGTCCTTTAGACATCCAACTCGATTCCCTTGGTTGGAAAGTACAGCTAGAAAAGGTTCTCAGTTCCACCACTCAGTTCCACCCAGGCCTTGGTAGAGCTCTCCCAAGGAAAACTTCTTCCAAAATGGTGAGATTCAATAGCTAAACACGGCTTCATTTTCCTTTGTTTTCTTTCAAACACCCTCAACCTTCCATCTGGGGCGGGACAACAGCAAGATATTGGAAAGAAACATGTGGAAAGCTGTGCTCAGAAGATAGGACTGGACGCAGAAGAGGAAGGAAAGCCCATTGCATGGGAAAACAACATCCACAAAGCACCTATAAACATAAAAAAAGTTCAGGACAGACAAACCGGAGAGACTGAATTCCTACAAGGAGAGCATCCCTGCCATCCTGCTTTATTCCCTAGCCACTCAGTTAAAACATCTCCAAGGAGGGGCTACAAGGCTGACCCTAATAAGGGTTGAGAGGAGATAATTAAAGGTTTATCCTTTAACTGGATGAGTAACACACACTTTTTGCTGCCTCTTCTTCTTTTTCATCTCTTTAATGGGGAAGAACACTACACCAGGCAATATCCTTGATTTTCAGAAAAATTTCAACTGTCAGGGAAATGTTTCAGTAGAAGACCAATGTTTCAGGGTTGTTTACTGGGATTTTGCAAGTCGCCAATCTGACAGCAGCTGGACTGGAATTGCGACAAAGACTTGTGTCACTTGGCAAAGTGACGGTCGAGCATGCCTTGCAACCTAAGCTTGTGACTCAACAACTGTCAGAAAATAAAGATCTGCCTGTTTAAATCTCTGAAGGCTTCGCAGCTGTGAGCAGGGATACACACACTGCTAGGAAAACAAGGCTCGCTCTTTCTTTTCTTGTTCATTGTTTTAACTATCTGAATTTCATTAAATAAAAAATAACCTGTATCTTCTCTCTTCTTTGATGTTTTGACACCTTCACTCCCTCTCTCAGCTTGTTGTAGACAAACAACTGTTTCTACTGCTGTGTAAGAGTCCTGCTGGATTCAGAGGGGAAGTCATGCACATACCAGGCTAGACGAAAAGGCGGTTGTGAATTTATGAGTGGCTGAGAAACAGGAGGATGCCTGAGGAGTAGCATCCTGAGGAGTGGCAGAAGCACAACCCTGCCAACCAAGGACCAGAAGGCACAGCAGCTGAACACAAATTTTGACAAGTTTGCTCCAGACCAACTGGCCAGCAGACAGCAGCTGTGCCATGACACCGCTCCAGCCTGCAGAAATTCTCTTCCTTGGAGGTGAAAATCCACCGGCAAGCATTATGCCCTCACCTATTACAGCTCTGGCCACTCCATCAATAAAAACCCTTGGAAAGATGCTAAATGCAGGACTCCCCTTAAGTTGATTTCTGCCTCCTCGTCAGCCATTCTTAGCAGCCCAAGGTTTCTGGCAGAGCAAGCAAGATCAAACGTTGTCACTCATTTCTCCCCCAAAGACAAAAGACTGAGGCTATCCTAGGTTCTTCTGCCACAACAGGAGAAAAAATAGGAAAGGAAGGGAAGCACTGAGATGAACAGCTCAGGAGTCAAACTCTAGCTTGGCTGCCATTAGGGGGCTGGAGGACATGAGGGTTTAGGATGCAATCCAGAAACAACTGCTGGCTTGTGTGCCAACCTACCTCCTCCTGCAGCCAGCCTGGCTCTGCGGGGCTCTGGCAAGGCCAAGGCTGGCTGCCTTGCTGCTCCTTCTCTGCCAATCTGTTGCTCAAAGCCATCGCCTATTTAATCCACAGCCAGAAAAGGTCCCAAGTTCTTTAATAATCTCCCTACCAACTAAACCCAGCAACAGCAAACCTCTGGCTCCAGGGGTGGTTGAGTTTGACCCCAGCAGCAACTGGCTACAAGGCTTTTAAAAACTTTTGGCAGAAAGCCCCCAAAAGGTCAGCCCTCACCAGCCCCATCCCTTCCCAACTATTGTCAGGAGTTAGCTGCATCTGTATTTAAACACAACAGATGCAAAGCTCCCACCTACCCATGTGCTTTTATTCCTCTGGGAAGGCACAAATTTGGATGAGGAGAAGCCACGAGGGGAAATCCGCTGAAACAATAGCAGAAGTAGAGAGTGGAGACAGAAATTCTCCAGGACCCACGAGGAGACAGAAGAGCTCTTGCCTGGGGAATACCCACCTCTGTGCTCTGTGCAGTTTGCCAGGAAAAACTCAGGGCTGAGGGCAGATATGCTGTCACTGAAAGATTTAGGGAGACAAAGGGAAAAGGACGGAAGGGAGGGAACCTGCAAGGGCTGCAGAGAGTTCATGGAGGCAGGAAAGGAAAGCAAAGGAAAAGGTGGGTTCTTCCAAGCTGGTGAGCAAATATTACCTCAGAAGTTAATTGCAGCTGAAGAAATGCATGGACAGGGCTGCTGCAATGCTTTAACCCCTGAAGCAGTCGCACTCTCTTCGCAAAATTGTCACTGCTTTGTTCAGAGGAGCTGGTTCTGAGTCATTTTAATCAGCTGCTGTCTCACGTTTATTGGAGTAAACTGAGTAAACTAAGTAAACTAAGTACTAAATTCAGTTGTTTAAACTACAAAGTGAGAGGAGAAAGACACTAAAGCTCTTGACTTCAGCCTACAGACAATACAACTTCATAGTTCATCCAGAAAGGGATGAACCCAATTCAGTTACTGCAATGTAACCCCAGACATGGCCAAGATCATCCTGCTAACGCAGAAAGAAAGCTTTTGGGCTTAAGAATCATATAACACAAAGTTTGTAGAACATCATTACACCCACAAAAGCCGAAAAGCAGAATTGGCAAGTGAGCTGCCCAGCAGACATCAAAGAGCATCTCAGACATAGCCTTGAATGCAAGGAAGAGAATCAGCACAACTGGGATGTCTGCTCCAGGCAAAAGGAACCAGACCATTATGAGCTTCCACCTGGATGATCACCAGCAATACAAAACCAGAAAAAAAAGACCCTAGTTTAGCATTTTACCCCTAAGGCCAGTACATTTAACTGGATATCTGGTGGTTCAGCAGCACAGCAGCAGTGCTGGGCCAAATCCAAGTCACAGCCTTCTGGCCCAGGAGGAAAAGTTGTTACCAAATGAAGCGTGCTGACAACATATGGAGGCTTGCGCTACTGGAGCAGTTTCATCCTCATCCAGAAAGAAAAAAAACCTGTAAGATTATGCCAAACACATGATTCAATTTAGGTCAGAGCTCTGCTGCTCAAAGCACACTGGCCACCGATACTGCTTGGAATGGACTGGCTTGTTTCAGTGCTGACTTTACATCTTTTCAAAGGTTTTTCACCGGCCAAAGCACTGTGCATTTTCAATTTTTTTTAACCTGAATGTATTATTCATTAGGGAGAAGTTTACTACTAAATATATTTATCCAGTTTGCATCACCTTTTTTATTCATCCCCATACCAAAGTAACTTCAAACATTGAGGCCTGTAAGCTCCCTCTTTAAAGCATGTAAGCACTTAACATTTTGTCAGACACCCTAAAATGGTCACCTAAGAAATGCCCATCCACTGACAGCTCAGCTCCTGCCTTTGGCCTCTTACCTAGGCACCTATTACTAGATGGCATAAAGCTGGGATACGTTGCTTATGTCTGATCTCCATTGATGTGAATGGAAAATATCTTCCATGGAAGCAAGGGTGAGTTACAGGAGAATAGAGACAACATGAAATCAAATACAGGATTCTCATTTCCACTTTCAGGTTTCTCCCTCACCACCACGTAGGTGAGATTTATAAAACGAATAACAAATACATATGGATATTTTGTTTTATAGATAGCCAGCTACTGGTTTAGAGTGAAAAACATCTGACTGCATAACATGTCATGCCACAACTCAGTACCAGTAAAGACCATACTTCTGATATAAACAAAGTTATTCTGATTCAGTAAGAATTCTGTTCTCGGAAGGAATGGAAGCAATAAACTAAATGAGGATTAAACACCAGATCTTGCCATCCTTCAATGCATTAAAAGACCAAAATAATCAAGACTTTCAAATGCTATGTCAAACTGAACAGAACAGAAAAGCAAACTTCTTGCTTGTTTTGGCACAGCCAGTTCTTTACAGCTTACACTTGTTTTAAGTTGGAAAATACGACATTGCATTTGCTAACCCAATAGATCATTTTCCTATCCAAAAAAGGATAGCTTCTTTTGTAAACTTACCAACTAAGGACCATTTTGTGGGAAGTACTGCTTTATCTAACTTCTCATTGTAAATAGTTATTTCACTTTTTTAAACTCTTCTTCAACAAAAGAATAATTTGATACTGAGTAATTAAGCACATGCTTTGTTAAAAGAATAATATTTAAAGTTTTTTGGTTATATGTAAAGGATTAACTATGTCGAGTAAATAGGATGATATCTGCACATCAATAATTACATATGATTATAATAGTAAGAGCAAAGTCCAAACGGCGCTTCCAGTATTAGTCATTGTAGTTGACCCATCTTAGTGGGGGAGACTCAGGCTTACAGCCTGGAGTGAACAATCCCCTTGGAAATGATTCAGGGTAATTGGGAAACACCAAGAGAGGGCTCTGGCTTGTTACTATCAGTTAGTGCCTATTGCCATGAAGAAGCATTTTGAAAGCACTGTCTGGGTCCACAATAAGGAACATTCAGTAGTGGCTGGTGACTGTGGGTGGCTGAAACAATTCAGTTGAGTCAGTCAGTGCTTACTGAAGATCAAGAACAGCTAAGCCTTTTCTGCTTGGGCATCTAAAGCCTAAGATACCCTAAAAAAGTAGCCACTACTCATGATTCCAGCCCCTGAGAAACTAAATTTGCTTTCAGGCCTCAGCAGTTAGAAATATTTTGGGGAATTAAGTAAGAAATTCCATCTTGAGGTGAAGAAAATAACTGTCTGAAAATTACTGGACAGGTAAGCAAACCTGGATACTAACATCAGCAAGATTTGATTGAGTTGCTGTTTCTTAAGCTGTAATTGCTTATGCCTGAGGAACGTTCAGCATGTGACACCTTCAGATAAGAGAAGAAGGAAAGAAAAGCCTATTTGTGAACAATGTGATTGAAATGTTGGCTCTTTTGGTCTTCACACTGCTATAACATTACCGTCCTGTAGACACAAGTGAGCTCAGAAGCAGTTCTAGACACTGTAAAGGCCAGTGTACTGCAGACTGGCACATCCAATGGGCCCTGGTGGCTTTATATTTTGTGGTGGGACCTTGCAGTGTCCAGTAAACTGCCCTAATGTAGATGAGACTGTTATCAAGGCATTCACAATTTTCTCAAATTTCTAATTTCCTGAGGAATGCACTAAAGAGGCACTACAAAGTCTCTTCCCTCTACCGAGGCAACTCTCCTCCTCTGTGAAATTCAGCTGAAAGCGGTTGATGTTATAAAATGTTGGGATGAGGGGACAGTGACATAGAACAGCCTTATTGGTTTAGAAAACTAAATCACAAAGGCACTACCAGCCATACCTGATTATACCAAGAGGGTCTAAAACTTCTTCCTCTTCTTCCTCTTCTTTTTTCTCCTCTTTTTTGGCATTTTCCACTGATGAAAGCTGTGAGATTAAGTCAGGGGTCTTCTCCTCTTTGAAAAAATCCAACACTTCATTTTCTTCATCTTCTTTCTCCTTGTCATCAGGAATGTTTTTACCCTTGAAGTCAATGCCACTAGTAGATTTTGTTCCTGCAAAATACAGTAACAGATGCAAAACTGAGTACACAAGATAACAACTATGTTTTATTTAATACCTTGCACCTGTTCCTGATGGTTTTGTTTGGGGAATAAAGGACATGATCAGCTTTTGTGAAACTCTTTCAACGTTCTTGACTGTCCCTTCTATCCACTGATTTGTCATTGTATGTCTGATCTGTTTACTGATTTAAAGTAGTTAACTAGAGAAAGACAGAGGAAATGAACTTTATCTGAGATATAGCAGTGCATGTCTAATCTGCTTATTTATGTTCCTTCTATAGTCAATAGAAACAATAGAATTTCCACACGGTGATTCATCCCACCCAAATAAAGTTGCCTGAAAAGGAGTTTCCCTCCGAAGTGCTTGTTTCTCTCCACTGGCTACAAAGAGGTAATAAATACTCTGCTTAGATATAGGTAGCTAACTTTCACATAGCTAGCTGAGATAAAGTCTACTTTTTGTTACTCATTTAATTAATTTGGGCTAAAATTAGAGCATTGGACAGCATGAAAAAGTTTTCACAGAAGCTCTTCAATTTATACTCAAAAATGAAGCCTGAAGTTCTAACTCCATTCAGTATGCAAGATCCATCCAAATGAGTAAATTCAGCAAACTGAAACGTGTTTTAACCAAGTCTTTTCATCATAATTGTTATATGCAAATCCAGGAGAATGAGGAGAGGACTGTTCCTTGCTGTGGAGTCTCTGGATGTTCAGGAAAGCAATTTACAATACTGAGACTAGCTAAAAATAGGCTAGTGAAAAACATGATGGACAAAATTCATGTTTTCATCCTTTTGACTGTTAAAGTAACACGGCACGGGAGACTCATCTCACCCAGCTTTTCATGCTTGTGTCTGCCAAATCACCCGGGGCAGACTTCATTGACTAAATGTGGGTGTCTACACCAAGCAAGTGGTCTTATGCTCCTCTTATAGGCAAGAGAGTGCTGGTCAGGGTAGGCAGCAGATGTTAGGATGCTGCTTATCTTATCTGCAGTGTCATCTGTGTTTTCCCATGTTGATTCTCCTTGACCACCCCTGAATACATCGGCTGTGTTTCCAGCACCTGTAAGGGAAGTGCACATAACTAGTTTGAGGATCTGCAGCGTATGTACTGAATTCCACCTGGTTTGGTAGGGTGAGACTTACAGTATTCTAAGGCAGATTTCAATGAACAGGTCACATCACTTGCACCCAATCTGTCCCCAGGGTAAAGACTCCAGACTAATTGAGGTGTAGACGTGTGCACTATGGTTAGGTTAATCAGCATGCAAATGTTAATGAACATGAATTCTGAATTCTCTGTGGAAGGGGTCTACTTTCATGAGAATACTGCCAGAGAAAAAAGAAGAAAAAAAATCCAAAACCTTATTAACAACAGAATTTTGCCAAATATTATGGAATTTTGCCCCACTTCAGGAAGCTGCCAGTCTCACAGAACTTCTAATCTGGCCACACTTGACACTTTTGCAAAAACAGCTGTTCACATGTGGTGACTTGCTAGCACCTTGCAACTTCACTTCCCTAAAACTAACACTACACTGAGAATCCCCCACAGCACCAGGCTGGAGCATTCCCTGCTCAGCAGCTCTCATCTGAATTAAGAGCAGGGAGCCCATCTGTTCCATTCATTGGATGACTCCCTGCTATGCCCAAGGAACACAAGAAAGGAACTATAGGAATTGCTGGAAGAGGCAACAAGAGCTGGATGTGAAGCTCAAGGAAAATTTAAAATTAAAAAAAAAGAGACCAGAGAATGGGTTTAACTAATAAAGAAGTTGCCTTTTATTCACATCTTTCTAAGGTTCAATAATTTGCCTTAGGACCCTCTTCAGCAAGACCTAGTAATTTTATGAGGAATGTAAACCAGACAAAACATGGAACGATTGTTCGCTAAGGGAGAACCCTGCACTGTCCTTTTACCATTCACCTCTCCACTGACAATATATGATTATTTAGCCTTCTACATTCAGGTGTTCTGAATCACAGCTTAGGTATATGCCTAAGGGAAATGAGAGAGTGGGACAGATTCCTTCCAAGCAAGCATTGTGGTATCAACAGTTCTGAATGAGGCCTGTGTCCACTGAGAAAAGGAGAAAACACCAGCAAACGTGACTATGCAACACTGTAGATGCACAAGAGAGTATTTTCAGTGACAGCCTTAATTCTGGCATTCTTTAGTTTCCGATTACCTGAGTCAAGAACTCAATAATGCTTTTATCAAGCACAATCATGGGAGAGGGGACACTCACATCTTTTCGTTACCTAAAAATTCCAGTAACTCAGGACTCGTTGCTAGATCCTCATCTTTTGAGATGAATTTCATGATGTCATTGAACATAGCTCTTCGTTCATAGATGTCAGATTCCCCCACGAAGAGAACTTTTCTAGGCAAGAGTGGAAGAGAAACCTGTGGATATCGTGCTGACAGCCTCTGGTAGAGCTCCTCTATCTCGCTGTACTTCTTGGAAACCTGCAACGAAACACGTTAACCGGGTAAGTTTCTTTACAGGGGAGACGCGAGCAGCAAAGTAGCCGTTTAAGTGCGGTGAAACATTAACCCTGAAAAATGAAGTGGAAAAACATGTATTACCAAGAAGCTTTACATATAGCCTAGTAAAAGGCTGTTATCTACATGGTGAATCCCCAAGCATTGTTGCTGGTCTTCTAATTCTATTATTAAAATCCACTCCCTCATGGAATTGAAGTTCATTGCCAGATACCCAGCGTCCATCTGTCTGACTCATCAACTAATGAAATACTGGGAAGGCACTGCTCCAGATATTTTTCTCTGACAGCAAAAATCCTTGTCCACTAAAAATAAGCCAATACAATTCCCAGCCCTGAGAGACAGGAGGGAAGAGAAGGCAGCCAGGTACGTATCTGATGGAGTAAGCAGCCTGGATCTTTTCACCGTTGAGCCACAAGACCCATTTCTCAGCCCTGGTGGGCTTCAGTGCCCTTCTGGCTGTTAAGGCCTAAAAAAATGGCAAGTTTGCTGCCCTGGAGAGCACCTAAGGACAGAAACTGAAGGGCAAAGACCTCAGCTGATCCCTGACTATTCAGTTTATTCATGAGAAAATAAAAACCAACAACTTGGCCATGGCCTACAGGTTCTCACAGAGGGAGAAGATGCCAACAGTGAATGGAGTCATTCCTTCTGCAGACAAAGACAGGAAGCCTGAGGAGAAATAAGGCCCAAGATACTAAAAGGAACGCAATAACCACAGGAATGCTGGTTAGAAATGGTGTGAGTTCTATGCAACATTAAGTTTGGAATTCAGTACCTTACAAAAACAACACACAAAACCCCACACACAAATAAAACACTATCTCTAAGTGATGTTACAGGCGCAATGGAGAGTGGCTGTCATGCTCTGTGACAGTGGTATTATACAGAAAATACACTCGTCATGGCCCTCCATGGCCCCATTATCTATGAATGTATTTCAATGAATACAGAGTTAGATTTAAAAAAAATAATCAAAAAAACTAGTGCTAGTGGATTGTGTACAGGACAGATCCTCTACCAGGGTCCAGCTCTTATCCTCCAGTAACATGTGTTGCTGAGCTCTAGTGGTGTGAATCCTAATTAATACTGCAACATAAAAGATGAAGAGACTCAAGCACCATCCCAACATCTTGGGATGAAAGGTGGCAAACTTCTTCCACCAACACAGTGATAAAAGAAAGTCAACCCAACATAAATCACAGAAGTAGAAGGGGAACAAATTATAGATTAACCCAGAATCCATAAACTGCATCTATACTAGCAAAATAAACAGTATCAGGGCACATTGCCAGGTACTGGAACCTGAGAGTGTCTTTTAGGAACCTTATATTGTCTACTGAACCTGACAATGCCTGGCACAGTTTTGACTCTGGGCAGCTAGCACTCCTCCCAGATAATTTTTCAGCCCAAGATTCAGCCTGGTGCAGAGACCATGCCGTAGTCAGTTTGGGTACTGATGCCTACTGCAGATGGTAAGAAAGTTTCATACTACGGACCGCAGCCAGACTGTGCTAAACTGCCCTCCAGGCCAGAGAACAGGTCCTGACATTAATCAACACACCTCAACTAGTTTACTAAATTAGACGTAGGCATAAAGAGCAATAACCACCTTAGCTTTCATGCCTCCCTGCCTTTTGCAGTAATTATCAACCAAGCCAGCTGATTTGAAAAATATTTGCATTTTGGGTTCAGTGTCCAGTCACAAAAGGCAGGCAGCTTTATAGAAAAGATCTGAAGCACAAACCCAAATCTGAGTTGACAGGGAAATGAAAAATAAGAATTTTAGAGTTATCTCCTGTAAACAACACAGGTAAGTGTGAGCAACACTGTGCTCTGCATGCAGGATCTGATATGCAATTCAGCAGCCAACCGCTAAAGTGATGGCAATAAAGAGATGTTCCCAGAATAAGACAATCCTCCCTTTGAAAGATATATCAAAAAGAGAGAGGAAAGAAATTGTACCTTTCTAATTTGCTAGGTCCTATTAGCACTCTGAACAGGGTATGATACCGCATCGCCTCCCAAAAATACTGCGTAAGAACAAACGTAAGGGCAGTGAGGAGTTCACTGGTACTTTTTCAAAAGAATAAACAATATTACTCTCCACACAGAAAAAAAAAATCAAATCTGATTTGTGAAAAATGTTTAACATCTAACTAATTTCAATAATAAATAACAAATTAATGCCTGAAAGCACTACAAGACCGCAGCCAATCAACAAGACTGTGCCAAAACAGCTTTAAAATACTCAAAAAGTAATGCTGAACTGAGACAAACTTATTTCTTTCCCCGCTTAATTTTCATTCCTCCTCTATCAAACTGTAAACTATTCACAAATCTCAATTTATGCCTAATTACACCATTGAACCTAAAGTAAACGCACACCCTCTCATCCTATTGCTAATTGAGCCTTTGTGTATCTGCGTGGGCTTTGAACACCACCACCAACCATCACACGTGACACAGCATACAAAGTGTGTTAACACTATACCCAGAGCATACTAATATGCTACCCCGAAGCCCGCAGCACACCACGCCAGATCATTTCCAGTGGTGTGGGGATGCCCTCTGCTGGGAAAACCTACCACAAAGGCAAGATGTTAGACCTCCAGCCCAAGCCTTTCCTCACTTATCCAAGACCAAAGCTGGCCACACCAAGTCCCTGACGTTGTGGCTCCGCGCCTACTGTTCCTCCGTCTCAAACTCTGGCTGCTGCTGGCTCCTTGTTGTCTTCATTCACCTTGACCTTGGTTTTGTGCTGGAAATGCAGCAATAAGGCTGGCTGAATCCAACAGCCTCATGCTGACGCATTTAGAATCACAGAATAGTTTGTGTTGGAAGGGACCTTTAAAGATCATCTAGTCCAAACCTCCTGCCATGGGCAGGGACAACTCCCACTAGACCAGGTTGCTCAAAGCTCCATCTAGCCTGGCCTTGAACACCTCCAGAGATGGGGCATCCACAACTTTCCTGGGCAACCTGTTTCAGTGTCTTACCACCCTCACTGTAAGAACTTTCTTCTTCATGTCAGACCTAAATTTACCATCTTTCAGTTCAAAACCATTGCCCTTTGTCCTGTCCCTATCAGCCCTGATAAAAAGTCTCTCTCTGTCTTTCTTATAAGCCCCCTTTTTATACTGAAAGGCCACAACAAAGTCTCCCCAGAGCCTTCTCTTCTCCACGCTGAAGAGCCCCAACTCTCCCAGCCTTTCCTCACACAAGAGGTGCTCCATCCCTCTGATCACCTTTGTGGCCATCCTCTGGACTTGCTCCAACAGGTCCATGCCCTTCTTATGCTGGGGGCTCCAGAGCTGGACACAGTACTGCAGGTGGGGTCTCATCAGAGCGAAGTAGAGGGGCAGAATCACCTCCCTCAACCTGATGGCACACTTCTTATGATGCAACCCTGGATGCGGTTGGCTTTCTGGGCTGTGAGCGCACATTTGGCTCTCCTTGTTTGAAAGCAGCAGCACAGAGGCACTGCGGGGGCACTACACAGCACTGGCCAGGTCTCACAGAGTGTATTTTCTCAGGTTGAGTCCCACACGTCACCCAGAGCATCCTCACACCTTTCCAGTCAGGAAGCACTGCTCTGCCGTGACAATTGCGGACCCTTTCAATTTGATGTCCTCTGACAATTTTTCCAGGAGAAAATCGTATCAGCAGGTAACAAAATTACATCTTGCTTTTCCTGGTTAACACTCACAACCCTTTGAAAAGAGCTGATGAATCCTATGGCCCAAAATGTCAGGATAAAAAAAAGCTGCTCTAAAAACCATTTCATCATTCCTATTAAGTAAATGAAGACCTATTTGATTAATATTCAAATATTTTTCTTCTGCTGCCTGTAATTCCTCTGGGTCTTCATCCTGCAATTATCCTCTCCCCCTCCATGCCTCTACTTCATCTCCATGAGTACTGTGGAGCTAAACCCACACCACCTGTAAGTCAGCCAGAGTGCACGCACTTCAAGGAGTTCTGTCAAGTCACAATATCAAAGGCTCAATCTACTTCACTTCAAAAGAGTTAATCATGCAAATATGATAAAGCATGTGCATATTTGCCAGGTCAAGACCCTAATTGCCTGTAACAATTAACATCCAACATAGAACTGAAAGAAAGACAGGTTTTGGGTTTTTGCACCAGGAACAAATAAGTACGTCGAATATGATCAAATATAGCTAGAAGGTTAAGAAAACCACTGGGAAGTTCAAAGTGAAAGCCTGAAGTTTGCTGCTAATCCCTCAAATCTCATGCATGTGCCTTGCCCCCTTCTTCAGGAGAACCTCATGCATGAAAGTACACACACCAGAATGCCTGTAGGATACAAGCCTGGGACTCTCAGATGTGCGTAGGAGAATTTGATCCCACTCAGTATAAATGGGATTTCATGCCTCCTTTCCCTAGGCTCCTTCTAATGCCCCATTTCTGACCTCAAATTTCTCTCCATATGCTTTATATTTACTGCAAGGATTTCAATGAAACGGAGGCCTCAGAGCGAGCTGACTCAAGCCCTGTGCCAGCCAACACATACCAGCGAAGAGCACTCTTGATTTTGTAGTATTACATGAAATACCTA
Source organism: Tringa tobata (assembly GCA_033628505.1). Classification (NCBI taxonomy): domain Eukaryota; kingdom Metazoa; phylum Chordata; class Aves; order Charadriiformes; family Scolopacidae; genus Tringa; species Tringa tobata. The sequence goes on along the minus strand of JAHREE010000422.1, from coordinate 5,959,962 downwards.
TGGCTACTGTGGCCATAAGTTACAAAGCCCACTTCTTAACACTGTCACAAAATGGAGGTACAGCAACATCGTCCTTTATACAACCACCAGCTTTGGATTTGGGAATCAGAAGCATCCCTTCTCACAGAGAGCACAAACCAAGATTTCCCTCGTAGAATCCCAGCTCAAGCCATACCAGAATTAATGTTGCGTGGCGACCTCGTGGGTATGCATTATGGTAGATTTTAATTACATGACCACATACTGTTCTCCCCACCTGTTTTGCCCAGCAGAAGAGCAAGCGCTCTAATATTTCTTTTTAATCAACAGGAATTCTTAATGGCTCCTGAACCTATTGCTACACCGAGCAGGGATGGATTTTTTTCCCCTCTTGCATCACAAAGGTTATAATGTGAAGGAATTTATCTTTGCAACACACCTGTATGGCCAGGAAATAGCAGCTCCAACGCACAGATTTTGAGGCCCACAGAAAGAAGGCCAACATATGCAAACAGGTAATGATGAAAACATAGATGAATACACACCTACGTACTTACAACTCCCTCATTATATGAGAGGATGACAGCTCTATAGTAAATTCCTCCCAAAAACATGCTGTGCCTGTCAAACACCAGCAGTTAGTTGCTCAGCTTTGAAAAAGAACAAACGTGACTAACAAAACTAACTTGTAAAAAAGAAGCAATTAAACTGGGCATAGATAGAAAGGGAGGGCACTATAGGCTGCATGGATTTTTCATAAGGCTGTGAAGAGAGAAGTTAATTGCTAAAACATTGCGGTAAGGTGTGGCTAGAAGAAATGAATTTCAAATAAACAAAGACTTTTCTTCTTCTAACGGAAAATGGCAGATCCATAGGCAATAATTAAATACCACCTTTGCAGCAGTATCTCTGATGCAGTATCAAAGATAAAACCAATTTCACTCTTTCAATGGGGCGAGAGCATCCTGACCTTTAAAAGAAAGGCAGATGAGTTTCCTTCAATTACCAAATATATCCTCAAGGTTAAGCAGTTCTATAACCCATTTGCCCTATTTTACAAATGACATTTTTGTAATTAAAAAATCCCTCCAGTTTCTAAGAATGTAGATCTGAAAGTCATCACAGAAGTTAATTTCTTCTTCTGTTAATGCTTCACAAACATTTCCATTAGAAAGGCTATGATACTGATCTTGCATAGTCCCATTAAGGCTGGGGAACAAGGAACTCTGGATTCTTTAGACCCACAGTAAAGGCTACTAACTCCACAGGTCAGATCTGAAATCCTTTTTTGATGTTCGTCTGGTTTTGGTCATCAGCCCTTAACATATCTTGATCCAGTGTAGCCTAAATTGCAGCCCAGAGATCACAGCTAGTTTAGAGGATGCTTCTGTCCTGCTCAGCATCTTTTTCCAGGCATGGGATCCCATTCCAGGGGATATAGAGAAGCCATCTGAGCCCAAGCACATCACTGCCTGCAGTTGCTCACAGTCTAATCCACAGAAAGCCAGTTTCACTGCTGCCACCTAGGGTATGAGAGAGTGGAGGGCAGTCACTTCAGAGGGAAGCAGGTGGAAGAACAGCTAGACGAGGAAAATCAATTTAGCTAATATTCCAGGGAGAGCAAGAGGGGAAGAAGGAGGAATAAAAAGGTAAGCCAAAGGGTCTCAAAACACAGATCTGGCTCCTGAAGTAGCCAAAATTGGATTAACATAGCTAGAGCCAAAGAAAATCTTATCATGCCTACTCATCTTCTCTAACCTACCTCTCATCTCAGCATTGTGACACTGCCTCCTTTTTCCAGCCTCTTAGATCTGATCATTTCAACAATGGCAAAAATAAGTTCCCTCTCCCATCCTGCTTGCCTGTTTGGGAAGGCAGAACAGGCACACAGTTGTTGTGTTTTCCTCCTTCAGACGTCTCATCTCACTCCCTCTTGCTATACAAATTTGATATGTTTTATCTGCTGTCCAATGTAACCTCATTCTTCCCTGCTGTTCCCCGGTCGCCTGGTTCTCTTACACTTCACCTGCAAACTCTCTGGGGAAGGGTCATGGTTCTTGTTTGTGCTGGTACAACATCCAGCAGAACAGTGCTCTATGGAGGGCACTGCAGCTCACCTCACCTCACCTGGCAGCCAGAGGGCTGGGATTTGCCTCCAGGTTAAGAAAGCTGCCCAGATGCAGGAGGTGTATCAGCTCTCCTGACATCTAGATAAAGTCACTACATTTTGGGAAGATGTGACTGAAACTCAACTTACCTGAACGCAGGTAGCTAGTAGTACCTTGGGTGGTGGACAGTATCTCACCTCGCTCTGTTCCAGGATAGTACCAATGCCTTTATGTCCTGTGTCACATCTGCCAGCCCTATGCAGACATCGAGGATAACTTAGGGTTTCTCAAATGGTACCAGCCATGTACATTAAGCAAGTGGATTCACCCACACTGTAGATGCTCAGCTATGTTCTTCTCATCAGTACTGCACTGACTGGGATGGGAGTTTAGAAATCTGCAGCAAATACAGCCATCTAATCATAGAGAGCAGATTGTTCTGCCTAAAGACAGGCATCTCATGCCATCTGAGATGCTTTGGGGTAACCAAGGGGCTTGTGTGGGGCAGGCAAATATCACACAGGACCTATGGGAGACCCACAGCCTTCTGAAGGCTAGATGGAAAATCCCAGTGCACTTCCAGTGGTACAGACAGCGTGCAACTCAATTGAGCCTTAAACATTTCAACCTGTTGAGTTGAAGCCCCTTGCCCCAGCTGTCTAAAACGGGGAATGCTTTCCCTTCACGGTCAAAGAAGAGAGGAATTTCCAGAGGGTGAGTCACCTCATTCCCCTTCTCCCCACTGACCATAAAAGCAGGGATAGACTCAGATTAAAATATCCAACTTAGAGAGAGATAAGTTAGGACAGGTGAATCCCTCTATTACTTCCAGTAATACACACAGAAAAGACTCATTGGAATGAATAGATGCAAAGCATCCGTCCTCCAACCTCCCAGCTCATGGTTTTAAATTACTCTCACACACCAGACTCTATAATGTATCAGACTTAGTCAACCAAAAAAAATTATCTGATGAGACAAATGTTATTCCCGTCAGACTACACCAGTTTTCTTCTTCATGAAGAATAAAATGTCAGGAGGTCCGACCAGAGAAGAAATCAAAAAAGTTTATTTCACTTGAGAAGAGCAACTAAGTGCTGAAAATCCTCCTCAAGAGAGCTGACATGGGAACAGACAATCTCAGCAAGAAGGGGGCCACAGCAGGAAGTCTGTTTCTCCTCTTTTTAGACAAGCTGATTTTTTTTTACTTTTTCTTAAGTGAAGCAAAATGTTAGATGACAATAGCCCAGTTTAACACCTCAGGTTTAGCCAGGTTCTTTCTTGCACAGAACTGCATGGAAATATTACAAATAAAAGCAGGCATTGCTGCAGAAAAAACAGCGATTCCACATCCCCTTCACTTATAGGCCTATGTCTGGCCCTTCCCCTGTCCTAAAACAAACTTTAATGGGGCAACTCAGAGGCTCAAGAAACAGGTGTAAATTAGTACTAAATAAAAAAACCCCACAAATACCTATTTTTAGCCAGGACCTTCCTCAGCTGATGTTACAGAATAGTCACATGACAGTGGCACACAGAAGGAAACACTGCAGGAGTGAGAACAAGCAGTCAGGAACAGGAAGAGAGAACAGAACAGACTATTATGCCACCATTGCTGCTTTTACCATAAAGTTATATATAGCATAAAGAGTGCAATAAATGCCTAAGATCTCCTCACCATGCATCTCTTCACAGCATTGACAGATGTGGCTTTATCTGCAAAACAGACTGTGTAAATATCCATTTATCAGCCATCCTCTATGGAGTGTGAGTTGCACTAGGGCTAATGGTCTACCAGGTAACCACGCACTCACATCACTCTGATTTAACAGTTATCCCCAAAACATCTTAAAACAGCAAAAGGGTGCATCCCCTTAAAGTCCCTTTAGAGTCAATGGACAGACAAACATTTCTCGTGAGTGGTTCAGCAGACAGCTAAAGCAGATCAAATTCAATGTGCCCGAAAAGCACCTTTTTCTATCAGGTCTGCAATAGACAGTCCCAGGTGAGACAGCTCAAGTGGACGTGCACGTGCTACAGATAACTTGAAACAGGTGAAACGGATCTCAGGTGCTATTTTTAAACCTTTACTCTGCAGGAGTCATGAAAAAGACAATCCAACTCAGCAAAGTTTTATATGGACACTTCCTTTTAAAACTATCTTACTAAGGACTTTAAAAACCACGTCAAGGATAACAGATTAAGGCTAATAGGTCAAGGCTAACCTACTGCGAGGTTAATTCCTCTTATTGCCCCACATGATTGTCTCTTCACTCAAGTAAACTACTATATATTTATTTCCTGTTTATGTATCCAGTCCTAGTGCTGATACATATATAAGAGAAACTAATTTTGTAGTAGAACTTATAAAAAGTTTCTATTTGTTGGTTTCTATTTGGTTGGTTTGTGGTTTCTATTTGTTGACACATAATGCAAAATGCCTTAAAGGCAACAACAAATAGTCACTGTTGCTTTGAGCTCCTGGATTAAAAAGTTTAATTAATATATGTATAGTACTCCTATTGCAGAAATGGTAGAGACTGTGTTGTCCTACCAAGTACCTTGACCCAAGGAGGTTGTGACAATAAAATATCTGCTACATCAGGACCAAAATAATCAAAGCTGATTAAGAAAGTGATCACTAACACAGCATTGATTAAACATTTACCATAAATTGAACTACATCGTCAGGCTTGTGCTTTGCTGATTTGAAGGCAGCCAGTCGGGTAACAACGACAATGTGATACTCCACGTGGCCAGACATCATCTTCCCACGGATTTCCTGGTATTCCGGCACTGACAAATCCAGCCCCGTGTGTGTATTCTGAATTTGCCTAGGGAAGAAAACACGTGCAGGGTTCAGGCATTGGCACACAGACTTTTAACTGACCCTCTCCACGGATCCGGTTCAAAGAAAGTCAGTGCAAAGACTCCCATTTCAACAGGCCACTAGACAGACTGCACCCCAACACTGCTCCTGCTCTGCACAAATTTGCCATGGCCTGCTTCCTATAGTCTATCCCAAAGCACCTGCCACTGGCCACTGCGGACAAAAAGTCAGGAACACAGCATTTCTGGGAACAGAAGATGGGGATTCATTCAGAACCAGTTGTACATTTAACAAAGTAAACAGTCTGTTTGCATAGACTGGAAACCAAAACGGACCGGCAGTGCTTTCCCCAAAGATTCCTCATGCCAAGCCACAGCACACCCACTGCTGCTGTCGCTGGAACCACCGATTCTGCCCAAATCAGAAAGAAGTTTATCATCCAGAGGATGGAGTACTCTCTGAACACATCTCCAAGTGTGTCCTTCCTGCGTGTGAGCGAATGTTTTTTAATGAAATCAGAAGGGTCTGTTTAAAAACAACACCACCACTTTTCCTGTCTTGTGGAATTTTTGCCTCTTTCTTTAGGAAGGTTAGTTTCATGAACACAGATGCCCTTCACCAAAGGATACACAAGATGTATGAACTTAAAATACACTTTAAAGAGGTTTAAACAATCTGGTTTCAAACGAAGTTTCAAAAGTCTTCTCTCATCATGTCAAAACTTGACAGTTCTTTTGAAATCTGAGTTTTCCAAAGAAGGCAACCTCTGAATCTCCAATGCAAAACTGAATAAAAAGCTTTTAAAAGAGACTATCTTGAGAGTTCTCAATAAATCAGATGGCAACAAACAAAGATACAGGCCCAATTTTGTACCCAATCCTCTTTGCAAGCCATGTTTAAAACATTATGGCTTTACCAATAGCTCTACTGTCGTCAAGATTTTATACTAGGTACCTAAATGCCGTTCTGCTTGCTCTGATTCTCTTCTCATTTTCTGCCAGCCAAGGACTTGACTTTGCACTAACAGACAAAATTCTGTTCTCAGTTACATGTTGTCAGGCTGCAAACAGAGAATCAATAGCGCTGACATATAAATACATAGGTGCCTGGCTTTCACACAGCGGTCTGTTGAACCTGTAAGTAAAAGTCATTATCTGGAGTGTTGTCTCCTTCGGTGGCAGCCAAAATACTGACTCAAAGGACACCTGCCAGTAAAATTTGCTGGATCTGGGGTTTTTAGAAATGTTGGAGATGCTCTCCAGATGCGCAGTCACTCAAAAAGTTGTGACTGTAGTTATGACAGCAAAAAGATCTGTCAGACAGTACTCTGTAGTGATTTATTTCTGTTAACACAGCCACAGAGCGTAACTGACAAATTAACCGGCTTTTCACCTCTGATGTAAATAAAAGGGAAAACCACCAGTACACCATCCCTCCTGAATGGCCTTAATTAGGCTAAAACACCAAGAAAGCATAGATGTACTCAGATGACACAACAACAAATTCAGTGTAAGAGCTGCTGCAGCAGAGTTCTAAAAATGTCATAAAGTTAATAACTACTTTAACGCACATCCAGGGGTTTTCTTTTAAAGTTGTTAAAAGCCTCAGCTAAAATAACTGTAATGGAAAGTGATTAGAGGGAGGGGCAATAGCTACACTTTTGTTTGTTTGCTTTAGACCTCATGATCACTTTCATGGTATCTCTGGCATGAAACCTACCGCTATTAGCTCTTCCATAGCAACAGGATTGTGTAGTTTTTTAAATATAAAATTGTTCTAAATGAACAGAGATCAGCAGGGAGGCCACACTAGTTCTTGGAAAGCTTTAGTTTCAAAATAAGCAGCCCCATGTGCTTTAATTCATTTGATACTGTTGTTGCTGTTATTCAAGTGGAAGCAACACCTACAAGTCCCAAGACAGAATAGTTTCATTGCATTTTTTACATCAAACACTATTTTTACACTGGTAGCTTTAAAAAAGAAGCAAAAGGAGAAAGCTGTTTGTTTAAACTGGACACATAGGTTTATTATTGCTTCTACTCCTTATTTAAGTCTAGCTTGTCTACCTCTAAGTTACACTTTTGTCTACAAGACAGATGGTTCAGGGGAGGCTTGGGGACACGGTTTAACCTTCCTAATAAGAACTGCTGCACCTGAATATGAGACCACTCAAACCAATAACATTGTGCTTCTATAATCACATCATGCAGGATCAGCAGGGGACAGAGAAAAAGGAGATGGTATAAAGATCAGCTGAACAGAGCAGTTTCCACAGTTTGCAGAAGAGCCATAACTTTTCATTCCCGTCTTTTGACTTGCATATAATATAGAGGGGTTGTATTTTAATTAATTTGCTTTCTGTGCTGAAAGGCTGAGATGGGAGAGAAGGGAAAGCAGCCACTGCAGGCAAGAATGCAAAGTAAGGGAAGCAAGTGCTGTGATCAGAGAAACTTTGTTCCAGTGTCTGTGTGGCCAGGAGAGTGGACTCTGCACTTTCTGCCTTCATAAAGTCAGCCCTACCGGCAGCACCCAGCTCCAGCCACCTCTGCCCACAGGGGACCGAATGGTGACAACCCAGCTCATCGTCAAAGGAGATAAAACTTGTACGGCTAGTTTATTCATTAAGTGAAGGCAAAATATCAGACATGAATTAGCCAGCAAACGTTTTTATTTCTCTGTATAACCTAACTACGAGTATACGAATTATTATTTATTTATATTACCATAGCAACTAGGAATCCCATTCCCCAAATTAGTATGTATAAACAGTGAAAAGGTCACAACCATACAGCTATCTTATCTCACAAACTAGAAAATACATTTACTTGTTAAAGCCTTAATCCCACACACACATATATATATATCTCCAACTTTATCACTGAAAGCATTGGGACACTTTGCAAGGTGTAAAGTCTATTGACTGTTAAATAAATCCAGGTGTTCAGATTTCCATTTCCGAGGCTAAACCTAATATAATGTCAGTCCCACAAAACATGTATGTGAGTTAAGTCAGATACGTTTGAAGGTTGCCAGTGTACGCTTCTGGACAAATTTTAATTCCTTCTGAGGCACCTCGAAAATACTGACAAGGAAAAGGCGTTTCTGGAGAGTGGGATCACACACTGTGTGCCCAGCACTGTGGAAGGGAAACGGCCCTAAGTTACCACAGGAGGAAGGGATCCAACGGCGGCTGTTACACAAGACGGTGAGTGACAACTGTGATCTCTCCCGGCGGGGAAATGCCACAAAAACTCGTGGAACCTCGGATTATCCGAAGTGTCCTGGGGTCAAACCCACGCAGCCTCAACCCCCCGGCCTGCCCTCAGCCC
>JAHREE010000422.1:5936814-5951350 GCA_033628505.1 Tringa tobata | reverse complement strand
GCCTTAACCACTCGGCCACGACTACACCGACAGGCGGCCTCTTTGGCGCCGAACCTCCACTAATACACCCTCCGCTCTCCTCTTTCTCTCCTTACGGGACCAAAACACCTCCCCGGCGACATCCGTGTGCCCTCCTCCCCGGTGGAAATAGCTCTAAAATAGCCAGCACGGTGCTGCTGAAGAGCGTGAGCTTCACCAAAAGCCCGCCCGGCGGCCGGGCCGCCTCCCCCGCCGCAGCCCTTCGCCCTCCGCCGGGGCAAAGAGCGGAGCCGGGAGCCGCAACCCCCCTGGCCCCGGCCCCGGGGCTGCTCGGTTTGCTCCAGTGTCGGTTTGTGGTTTTTTTTTATTTTGGAAAGAAAGCAGCAAGGAGCTGCTCCCTCTGCTGCCCTCCACCGGCACCCACAGCTTTCCCGGGGAGCCCGGCTTCTTTTTCACGCTCCTGGGTGTTTCTTCCTCCTCTGCCCGGAGCTTCTGCAGGGAAATGCCGAGGAAAAAAATGCTTCTCACCGGGCACAGCTTTCTGCTGTCTGCTGCTCACGCTTCAACATCGCGGCAGAGAACTAAGGTGGGGAATTTTAGAAAAGCAATAGAAAGCAGATGCTGCATCAGTGCAACCCTCTCATCCCCCCCCACACCCCAACAGGCTCTGCACCCCGAGGGGGTCTGCAGCGGCTCCAGGGATGCCCCCAGAGAGGAACAGCCCCCTAGAAGAGAGGACTTGGTGAGTGGATTTCATCATCGTCATCTGAGATTTCATCTCAGCGGGAGACAGCTTGGAGGAGTTGTGGATATGATGGAATTCTGTAAAAATCAAGAGAGATCCAGTGGCAGATAGAGGATGGGGTTTTTGCTGCTTCTGGTGAAACGAAAAGTCTGGAGCATGAAACTTGTGAGTCAAAACAAACAAAAAGGGGAGACTTTCTAAGTGGAGTTCCTTCCTAAATCCTGGTTGTTTTCTCTCCCTGGCTATTGCAACTGACAATCTTTTGTTAAGCAGAGTGTAAATACCACTACATGGCTGCAGCCTTCCTGGCACAGGAATCACAATTGCCAAAAGTGCTGCAAGCCACTGGAAAACACTTATAAACCATGAATCCTTCTCCTGTGGCCTCTGAAGGGTTAAAAAAGCTCTAGGCTGGAGTTCCTGAAGGCATAAGTATATCCTAAATAGTTATATGTCTACATGAATTACTTCTCTAATGGCATTTTTATCCCCGGTTGGCTTCCTGGATAATCCAATTTATTCAGATAGTAACAAGGAGTAAGCAGCTGGCAGTTTGCCGCCTGAGACAGCAAAAATAGAGCAGGACCTGAGCCGTGAGCCCCCGCTGAGGCAGTGCTTGTGGTGTTTGCTGAGCAGTGTCCATCCAGACATCACTGAGTGGCTGTGAAGGTGCTCCTAAAACTGGGGCTTTTCTTCCCAGACAGAAGTGTCTGCTCGGCCCCAGTACGCTGATGGGCTCTGTCTTTGACCTGGAGAGGTTGTGTGCGCTGTGTCGGTACGTGCATGAAGAAGTCCAAGCACTGCCCATTTATCTGATTTCTTAGCAAGTCTCATCCTATGTGGGATTTTTATAAGTCCGCGGCACGTACCATCAAAAGCATCACATAGTTGGAAACTAAAACAAATGTCTCAGTGTTCCTAACCTCTGAAGTTGTGGAAAGAATCAGCTGACTTACCCATGAACTTAGAGTAGGGTCTTTCATCAGGTGGTGACTGTGAAGAATGCGTTTCTGAGTGAATCTCAGCATAAAAGGTGCACAAAAGTCAAACCTGACAGAAGCAAACTGTAATATGTCAACAGAGCTGTCTGCTACAGCTGAGCAACAATCTTGCCTTTTTCAGAAGCAACCTCCCAGAATATTTGGAGTTTGATTTCCCTGTTGCTTTGGATGCTACATGGAAATTTTCTTCCATTGGACCCATTGCTTTTTTTCTTTTTTCTGGCAGAAAAGACCACATTCATGAACGTTGGCCAGACCCTGCACCCAGGCCATCAGTGGCACTGATCGTTAGCGTAGCTGATCATCAACTGGAGACGTGCAGGGGAAGGCCTATGGGAGGATGCGCAGAAAATCTGAGAACTAATACCAGTAACAGTCATCACTAATACAGTTACAATTCCCTACCAATAGTTGGGTTATGCTTAGCTGCTGCTCTCACCCTCATGAGTCTCCCTTGCCTCAGTTCAGTTGTGTATGAGCAAAGGAAAGAGGAAAAAACTCTCTGAAGTTTGAGGGCTCTTTTCTTTGGGACTGCTGGGTTTTTTTCCTGCTTTTTTACTCTCCAGTGTTGACTGGTTTAGTGGTTTATTTTTATCTGTTCTTTTTTTTTTCTTCCATTCTGGACCCTCAACAAACTCAATCCACAAATTCATGCAGTCAGTATTCAGTGGCTTGAATTAAGCATAGCTGCAGCATGTCTGTAACAAAATTAATAATGAATTTGTATACAATAATATATAGAGAATAATAATATAGAATAACTGCCTACAATCCTATATTTTTGTACTGCAGGTATGTGTGGTACTTCGTTAGAGCCTCAGTGGGTTCTAACTAGATAAGGCAAGATAAAAGATGACTGCTCCGAGTGGAAGAAGATGCTCAGAGAAAAGGAGGCCAGCCTGATCTCAGTCAAAAGCCTCTAGAAAGTGAAGAAGAATGAATGGGAGACAAGTAATTAAGCTCAGTAAGTAGCTGAATGACATTAATTTGTGTTCAAGGTGTCCACATAAGAGGAGCTCTTGCTGACAGGCAGCATCATCTTGAAAACCTAAAATAGTAGTCCACACAACACAGGGGTAATGGAGTAGCCAGGTTTTAAACAAAGAATTTATGGAGAGGTACATGCAACCTCTGTAGCTGGTGTAGCCAGTCAAGTGGCTGTTTCCATTTTCACCATCATCAAAAATCTTTTAGCTGTCATTATTTCACAGAAATAAAAGGAAAGTGTGATGAGTTATTCTCAGAACTTAGGTACCTAATGTAAGTAAATTCCAACCAAAATAGAGTACCCTTATAAAACTCGTGATTTTGGGACACCTTTTGAAGGTTTGGATTCAGTAATACATCTCTGCTGATCTGGGAGCACCCATTATGTAATCACCTGACAGCCTGTGCCCTGAGTTGACTTCCATGGGATAAAACCTTTCTGTCACACTGAAGTAGTTTAAGTTTCCACTGTGTCTAGTGGGTTATCACTTTGTGATACAGAATGAACACTATCTTGCCTCAGAGCAACTATGTCTGGCACTGGCTGGGCTCTCTCAGAGCAGAGGGCTCCTGGGGTGGCTGTTGAGTTGATATAATAATTTTTCCCCACCTTTTCCAGTTCCTCTTAGGGACCAAAAATTTTTTCTAGTCTCCTTCCACAGTACCTACCTGCTCTGCAGTCTACCGACTGCACATGCAGGAGCAGGTCCTGCAGGTGTTTCCTTCAACACAAGGAGAAGCTCTAAAAGGCCATGTAATGGAGAAGATGTTGGGATGTTATCCTGTGCTCCGTGCCTGAGCTCTTATCAAAGGCATCTGATGAGGCGTGCATCCTCCATGACCCTGCATCAAACCTCTGCTATGCAGGGTCACAGATCAAGAAGACCCTGTTTTGAGCCACCACCCAAAAACCCTGAGCCCAGACACTCAGCACAGCCCCATGGTGTGTAGATATTACAGACCCCATGCCTCAGACGCTCAGGTGAGGTTGACTTGGGGCTCAGGGCAGGTGAGCAGCAGCTCTGTTTGCCTCTGGACTAATTTTTCTGCCCACTAGAGAGCACTCAAATACAACGTACAGACCAGGGACAGGCCGCTGGTGCTAACTGCAATCCCCAGCTGTGTCTCACCCTCTGGGAGCCAACTGCCCATCCAGCTCCTGCCCAGCACAATTGTCTTCCACAGTCAATCCCACCGACTCCAGTCAAACCCTCAACTCATGCTCAAAACCTGACTCTGGGCACAGTTACACTGGGATTTCCTGTAGAGCTGAAACCAGTTAGTGATATGACCACATTTGCAGTTAGGGCTGATGTTTGTATTTGCTCTTTATACATGATTTTACTCCCAAGAGCTAAACTAGGAGCCTTTCACAGATTCATAAGCCAGAGTTTTCTCAGGCACCTGCCTCAACATGAAGAGGGTTTTGGGGGACTGAGTGTTAGGTTTTCAGTTGGCCTCAATGATCTTAAGGGTCTTTTCCAGCCTAAATGATTCTATGATTGTATTATAAGTGGGAGTGGGATGAAAAATTGCTAAAGGTTAGAAATCAGCAGCCTACAGCTCCTGTGCTCCATGACCTCTCCCTGTACTAGCACAGGGCTTTTCTGACAGAGAATAGATTATTCTCCATCCACTGGGCTGGAGCAAGGAAACACAAGGAGAAATGATGGAGATGCAGCAATCATCCCCCTCCCCAGCCCTCAGAAAGGAGCACAATCGCATTTGCTCTCCCTTGCCAGACATGACTTCAAAGCTCTCCCCTTGTCCCTCACTATAGAGACCTAAAAAAACACATGAAAGAGGTTTTTGCAAGGACTTGAGCAAGCTCAGATGGCTTGGGGGCTGGCAGGTGGCTGCAGAGCTTATGGGCTGACACCTGTGAGATAGCCAGGTTCTCTGCAGAGCTTATGGTCCAATGCCTGTGAGATAACTGACAACCAGGTCCTGGCCTCCTTGGGGAACAGCTTGGTGCCAAATCAGGGACCTGTTTGGTGAGTGGGCAATGGAAAACACAGGCAGCAAGGAGTATGTTGGAGGACAGCTGTAGCAGAGACCCCAGACCTGAGAGGGGAAGAGGATGGTCCTTCCCTGTCTCTTCAGCTCTGTCTGGGACATGGAAAAAGCTGGTTTACACCAGGTAGCCTTTCGCCACATCTGCTGGAGGAAAGGTGTACCCAGCAGGTGTCTTCTGCAGGCTCAGAGTTCCCAGAAAGGGTTAAAGTGAGGAAGAAAAACCTCCCAAAGCCTGTTAAAATATCGAGTGATTAGTGGCTGGAGTGTGTTAATGCCTCTCTGTTCCCCGTGAGAGACAGGGGTCTCCATCAGAGCCAAGGAGTGTGACCCCATGAACTCATCCCAGGGTCATGTCTGTCTCCTGGCCACCGAGCAGGGATCAGCTCCCACAGCACTGCATCCCTGCCTGGGTGTGATTCTTGGCAGCTCGTAGATTTGCTTTTCATCTCCCCCAAAACAGCAGGAGAACAAGGGTGAGCTTATAAACCCAGGGGGAATTGTCCATCAAGTTTTGAATCCCTGGCAGATGACTCTGCCTGTAATCATGGCAGGATGAGGAGAAACCAGAGCTCTGCTTAGGCTATAGTAAATAAAATGGGGGGGACACAAGGCAGATGAATGTATTTAAAAACAAAATAAATTGGCTAAGAAAACAGCTTAAAAGCTGAACATGAAACTTTTTTCAGCCTTGATTCATATTAGGTGAAATACAATATTATTTAATTACTGAAAAAGGCTGCACTAGAGTAATAGGATTCCAGGGAGATGGCCAGTCATTTTATCACTCCTACTACTATTTGTTTTCAGATGACAATTACGAACCCCAGATGTGAACCACTAGGAGATTTTATATTAGGGCTGGTCTTCTCTGTGAGATTCAAAAGTAGCCAAAATAGTCGATTTAAAGTTCACTCTTGTTATATGATGCGGTAAGGTTGTGTTGACAGCCTGTCAAGGCAGCCTTTTAATCTACACACCTCCTAAACTCAGGATGGAGTTATTCTGGGGAAAACAGAGGAGACTTATGCAGCTTCCCCCTCCCTTGCCTTAAACTGTTAACCTGTAATTTGGTGAGCTACATGTCAGGAATAATCTAGTAGAAACCACAGGTAATCCCTGTGGAAAGATAAACCTGGCTCTTAACCTGCTGCAGCCCTGGAATTAAAATTCCACCCCTCTTAAGTTTGGGGTCGTAGGTAAATCATAGGTAAATTGCATGGTAACCAGTGAGGAAGAAAAGATGAGATTTCTGCTTTGCCCCAATTTAATAAAACCAAGCCTTAAAATACAGAAAAATGTCTGTATTATCCAAAAATCACATCTGCAGTAGATAGATAGAGTAGGCTTTTTTTTTTTTCCCAAAGAAAGGATAGTTTTTAGGTAATTGACTCTTTACATAGGTGCAATGAGTCCCCAGATCAACGAAAGGTGAAAGATCAGGCAGTAATCTCACAAGCTTCCTGGTAGACTCCCAAATATGTTGCCAAGCTTTTAAAGTACATCTTCACCACACACCTGACCTAAGCTGTTGCCCAAGGACTCCACCTTGTCTCCCTCACTCCCACCAAATAAGCTCTAGAAGTGTCCAGGCTAATTTATTTGGTTGGACATAAAGAAGAGCCCAAGGTCTGCTTGGCTTTAGGGCTGACTCCTGGTTGCTCATTACCTGCATGAAATATGGAGGTAACTCCCTTTATGAAGATCCTGCCTGTAGAATTAGGAGAAGGCTGAGGTTCATGGAGGCCCAGGATCCTCTGCTGAACTACCCATCGCAGCACAGTTCAAGACAGTTTGTTCCTGGATTTCTTTTTAAAATTAGGAAACTTTTCAGGAACATTGTTGGAACAATTCCTCCATTTTATGAGCAATTCTGGACCTCACTGAAATTCTCTAAAATGAAAAAATTTCAACTTTTTGAATGAGCAAGAAAAAGAGAAGGGGTGAGAGGCGAGAGGGTGTTGGTATGTTTTCTTCAGCATCTCTTCCTAAAAAAAAATGGTGTATGCAGTTGCTCTGTCACTCCATGTGTCTGCCAGTCTGTCTACTCCCCACTTAATAACATTGTAATAACCTGATGGCCAATTTTAACCAAATACAACAGAAGAGGAGATGGCTGGACAGCTTTCAGCTCCTCCAACTACTGTAAAAACCTGGGCAGCTCAGTAGGCAAGAGGCTGGCATTTGTGTCCCTCTAAAGGCAAGACTGAAGCATAAACTCAGCAGGTACCTGTTTGATTTGGCTTGCCAGCAGGCCAGTCCCTTCTTGCGTACCTCCAGTGTGGGACAGAAGTGTAAGAGAAGTACAGAACAGATTTTTTTTTTTTTGGTAAACTAATTTGCATTAATTCTACTGTTCTGTTTTCAGTTCCAGATAACTAATTTGACAGAAGCTAGGAGAGAAAGATTACAAGGACCCAACCATTTCTTGGTGACAGCGAGCCGGGATAGAGTTACTCAGTTCTCCAAGGGGATCTGTAAGTATGCCTGTCTCAGAGCACAACCAGTGCAACCTGTCTCGTCAACCAGTCTTTCATACACAGCAGTAGTAGGAAGGTGAATATCTCTCCAGGTCAATGCTATTTAGTTCTGGAGCTTAGTTTCATTCACAGATGTTTTACCACCTTTTGAGTCAGATGCTCTGACTTTTACTTAGAAGGTGGCTGGCAGTCAGACTCTGGGTTTCACCGGGTAATGCACGTGGGCTTCTGAAATCTGTGCTTTTTAATGAAGATGTTAGTGGTTGTAATCGTAAAGGTGTTATAGAGCAGTAACTGTTTGCCTTTCCAGCTACACACAGTGTGATCATTCTTGCTTAAAATTAGATTTCGACCTGCTCGGCGTCTTCCTCTGTGCTGATCTGGTAGACTGGCTTTGTAGTCAATGGAGAAAAGGGTGTTTCTGTGACACATTCCTGGGAACACTGGGATCTCTTTCAGTTGCTCACTTCAGGACACGATGTAGTCCTACAACTGGCTTCATCCATTCCCTTTTCGTCTGACTGGAGTCCCTGCTGACATCAGTCTTTCAGAGTTCAAAGCTACAATCACAAAACCAGAATGACGAATGCTACCCAAGCATTACACACTCAGGTGAATTGGTTTGGTGTTCTGGACTGTGCTGAGCTGGGGAGTGGAAAGGGAGACCCAGGAATCATGGAAAAAGCGATTGGATGGAAGGTGTTCTTCCTTCCCCAGACTCCATCAGGAAGGTCCATACGGACCCTGTGCAAGCCTGGAGATCCACCTATGTATATCCTTTGCCCAAGCTGCCTGCAGGAGTGGGCAGGGACCTGTTATTACAGAGAGGGAAAAGCTGAGATGGGAGGGAGTGTGGCTGTCCCAAGGCCTCAGCTACCGCTGGTTTAAGTCCATCTTGAGAGAAGTGCTCTTCACTGTAACCACTGCCAACTTCTCAGCTCTCCACCAAATACTAATGGTCTGGACCTTTCTTTCCTCAAAAGAAAAGCCGCTGTTTGTTGGATAACAAAAGCTTACCCCAACCTTGCTGGAATAAGCTTTTGAAAGAATGAAGCTCTTGACAATGAGCTAGTTTTCCAACACACAAGGTCATCAGCTACCCTGCCCTGGTCTCCAGGGTCTCCAGAGCTCTATTTACACAAGTAAATTAAATAATGCCAGGGAGCAGTGTCAACACTGTGACACTGTTAAAAGGATCCCTGACATGTTTTCAGCCTAGGACTCTGCTGAACGGTTCCTGGGGGCAGTTCAGTTGTTAACACAAGCCAGGACCGTTCTCAACTGACAGCTTGTACACGGCCGTCAGCCTTGGAGGCTAAGGAAGTTTAGCCATGTGGACACGGGCTGATCCACAGCGATTGACTAAAAAAACTAAAAAAACATGCAGAATCGAATACATTGTATGTATCTCCTCCTAAAGCATCTACCTAGGCAAAGATCTGCAGGCAAAAAGCTATAGTAAAACTATGCAAAGGACCCTGAAGCAAGAGGTGATTTGGTCTTCTTATGAACTCGAGGGTTCTTTGTGAGAGAGTCAGAACAATGCAAAATGGAGCTTCACCTGATACACCTGCAGTAAAAACTCTAACCGTGACGCACGCTCAGAAGTCCCTCTGACAGCATGGCACAAAGAAAAAGGGATGTGCTCCCAAAAGTGTATTCCTTTTCACAGCCAATTTTCCATCTCCCTCTCTTATATACAGTACACGCTTATACTGCGTTGCTTTACATATGTTTCACAGCCTAAGGGGAGAGAAAGCAGAGTGTCTTCCAAAAAGCTAGTGCCTTCCCCGTGTCATCTGTGCGTCGGAAAACACCTTGCACGGGGCCTTGCTGCTATAAATCCCTTCACCGGGAGATGGTGCTCCTGTCCTGGGAGTGATCCCTCCCTGGAAGCCCCGTCACTGCCCGGTACTCGGCCTTTTGCTGATGCTGGGTCCCGCTGCAGCCCCCCAGCCCCTCTGCTGAGGTGGGTCGAGACAGCCCTGTGGGATGGTTTCTTCCCCTCAGAGCTTCTCATGCTACTCAGCAGCTGAAGAAGAAAGAGGCCCAGTCTACCAAAAGTCTACCAAAAAAGCTGGAAAAGGCAAAATGGAAAAGGAAAGCAAAAATTGTGGGGTTAAAATGCAGAACTGGACAGGGGGCCAGAAGATACAGTGGTGGTAAAAAGCAGTTTGTGAGCTGCTCAGTTTGCCCCATGGTCTATGCTGACCTCTGTGGGGCCTTTCAGATGAGAAGCATCTCTCCTAACTGGCAGGAGCCCAGCCCAAATCAGCCATGTCTATCATGGAACGACACACTGCCCTGGCAAGAAGGTTAGCGAGACATAGTCTCTGAGAGGAGTGATCCAGATCATGCAAAGTTGCAATCAAATACAACTTTGGACCACATCCTTTTCCCAACCCAGACATCCACCTTCCTCCACATCTCCTTCTCATAGTCCAGCACAGCAGCAGGCACAGAGGAGTGAAGGGAGGGGGACTGGCCTGGAGCAGAGGGGGTGGCAGGTCTGCTCTGACCCTCTGCATGCCTCAGCTGACCCCCATGGGTTGTTGGTGTCCCCAGAGGAACTGTCAAGGAAACCAAAGTTGATACCTTTAACTAGGTACCTTGGATTGTTAGCTGCACTTAGGTAGGATGCATCTACCTGTTGATTTCTGCTCAAGATGATGTTCCCAAAAGGGAAGGAAATCAGTTCTTGGAGGAAGAGCTTTCTTTGCCAGATCCTCTCTCACTGTGGAGAACCATTGGGCTTGAGCTTAAGGGCTTCAGAGTTTAGCACCATTTGGCTGGTCTACAACAGAAAATAAGAGCATGGGATTAAGAGCACTGAAGTGAATGAGAGCAAAATTAACTGTTTGACAAGGAACAAACAGTACCAAAGGATGGGACGATAATGTAAAGGGGAAAACACACCCCACCTTCCTTCCATGTTCATAGCAGTGAAGACCTGCGTCCAGAATGTTAGGAGTGATCCAGAACTGGAGTTGTTGGTCAGACTTTGCATTGGGATACAAAGCAAAGGACTTGGGAGAAATTCTCTGTCTAAGTGACTGAGAAGTGAGACTGACACAACAGCCGTGAGCAGCACTGGCTGGGGAGGGATGGGGAGCAGGCAGAGGAGGGGTCTCCTGGGAATAGCTGGGAACTGGAAAGATTGGGGTCAAGTATTGTGTGCAATAGTCCCTTTCCTATGCTCCTTGGGTGCCTGCTGGCAGACACTCTCCCAGACGGGTTTCCCCTTCGGGACTGGCTGATACCCCCAGCTCTGACAAGCCTTTGCAAAGGGGCTGGGAGCTGGAGGACAAGAAGTTGGGGAGAAATGCAATAATCTGGGAGACAGATGAGAGAAAAGGGGACCGAGTGGAGGTCAAAGGGTGAAATATGTAAAGATAGGGAAGCACAGAGCAGAGCTTGAGGAGAGCTGGAGGAGAGCACTTCCCCTGGTGACATCTCACATGAACAGCCAGGGCTGGGGAGGCAGCTGAGGTCTTTCTGCACGGGCAGACCAAAACCTCTGTTGCAGCTGGGCTCTTTGGTTAATGCTGTAGGAATCACTTCTGGAGGCATAGCTCTCTCTCCCATAACTATTAATGGGAGGAAGGTGATTAGTTCGACCGAAAAAGAAGCCAAAATGAAGCAAGGTGAATCCCACCCCTTCCAACCAGACGCTAGCTGAGACTACCACCACAAGGACATTTGGGCTGAGTCACGGCCTTGACTCTGCGTCTGTGGCTTGGTGCATTGACAAATTATCTGCTGACTCTGCACTTTTCAAAAAGCAAACAGGCTTTTTTTTAAATTGACTGAGCACTCAACTGTGTTTTGACTTGCTATCTTCAGGTGGCTTATGCCAGACCCTGTTAACCAGATGCTGAATAGGACAATTTCCCCCCAGGGGAATGGAAAGTCTAATCTAAGAAGCTTTTGATGTTTCCAGAAGGACTGAACTCTCAGCAAAGTGTTTCCATAAGTCTCCTGTCCCCTAGCTAGAGTATAGTGTTCAAACAGAAAGCGATGTGAGACAAGTGTAGCTTTAGACATCCAGATTGTGGTGACGTAAGGTCTCTGGGCCCAAAGGAAAGCAGCCCTACGGGGTCTTTGACTCCATCTGGTGTTTCATGCGTGGACTTTGTACCTTGATTTGTCTTATCTTCCCGGGATATCCCCATGCAGACAATCAGGAAGAATTCATCTTGGCTTCAGTTTAAGTAAGTTTTGGAAGGAACTGCTGGAAGATTTGGAAAGAAAATGATGCTGTTGCTTGGTTACTTGCTGAGCTGGTCTTGCCGTCACTTGTAGCCATCTCGCTAGAAGACATTTGTTAAGCGAAGCCACAAGAGGCTTCTTGTGTGGTCACTACATGAAAACATATTCTTCCAAATAACTACTGGCATCAATATTCTGACCACTCTGAACTTGCTCAAGACTTGCAAATGTGGTTGAGCCCCACTGGCTTAGCTAATGGAAACAGCCACAAACACCTCCAGTTTTGAAGCGTGGAGGTGGTTTGTCACCGCAGTTTATTTTTATTCCATGGAAAAGTGCTGATGACAGGAAAGGTGAACATCTGTGGAGGTGCAAGACTGTGGGAACATGGCTATGACACCAGGTACATGGTTATGGCTTGAGAGTTTCCTCTTCTGCCTCAGTTTCATCCTTTGAGAAGTGGTCTTCCATAGCTGGTGGGGTTCTGGTTAAATCAAATATGCTCTTCTTTGTTTTGCTGAAGAGCATCTGTAGGGTAGCTCCTCTTTGACATGCAAGAGTCCCAGGCTGGGACCTTGCCCTCAGTTGCAGAAGAGGATGCAGCTGCAGTAGGAGAGTCAACCCTGACCTGGACTCAGCCCCACGCATGGAAGTGAATCAATGCTCCACACGCAAAGGTCCCCAGCCACCACAGACAATGCAGGAGGGCAAGCAGGGCACTGCTGGGGACCAAGAGAGGGAGCAGATGGAGGGAGATTGCAATGGAGGGGAGAAACCCAAGTGTCAGCCAGGCAGGAACGATTCCTTCCTCATGCTGAAGGAATCAGCATCCCAAAAATGTTCCCAGTAATAAAAGCAGGCTTGGTCATCTGACTGCCCCCTTCTTTCCAAAAACCCACCCAGAAGGACCTCTTGGTGAAGGAAGGGAGAGACCGTGGTGGGACACAGCGCAAGCTGCGTACAGGAGTCAGGATCTCTCATGGGAATGCACCCATTGGCTTCTTGTTATTTGGGACAGGTTCTTAGGGAAAAAATAGAGGCAAATGTGGCCCTTCATCTTAGGTTCTGGCAGACTTCTGGTTCCCTTAATACTTAGTGAAGAGCATGATGGGACGGTCTCAGAGTCGTGTTTTCCAGTCTGTGCCGGAGGTACCCAGAGGATTTTTAAGTGTAAGAGCAAAGAGAGATGGAGCAAGTGAGCAAGGCCAGAGCCAGCATTACCACGTTGGTTGAGGGCCACCATGGGCAGGAGCACACCGTTGTACCCACAGCAATGGGGAGTGCCCTCAAGAGGAACAAGTCTATTTGCTGGAGAAGCCGGATGGACATAAAATCTCCTTTGGTTATACTGGTGTTTTTTCTGTATAAACTTGCTAATTGAGTTGTAAAATAAAACTGCAGCCTTTCCTCTCCAATTTCTGCTGCTGCAGCAGCGTGCTAATTTGGTTTTGGAAAGGGGGCTGGTAGAAGGTGGCTCTTTGCCAGGGTGAAATTATGCACAAAAGGTTTGCAGTGGGAGAGAAGGGAGCCGGTCCTCGGAGCGGGGAAGGGCTGGGGGCAGGAGCTGCTCAGGGCTGGGGCGGCTTGGGAAGGTCCTGCAGCTGGGCTGGGCTGGGCTGATGGAAATTCAAGAAAGCCCAAAAGGGTTTAGACAAAGCTACGATGGAGAACAGATGGGAAACTCAGCACTCTTGCACCTCCATAGATGTTGTGTGGTTGAGAGGATGGGCTGCGGGATTTCACGTCTGCCCTCCGGCACGGCCGGGCAGGATTTGCTTCTCGGGTTTGTGTACCCACGTGTGTGTGTGTGTGTGTGTGTGTGCACGCCAGCTGGTGTGGCCACATGTGCCACGTGTCACTTGTGGGGTTCTGTGGGTATGTGCGTGCCTGTGTTTGGGTCTTCGTACAGATGGTGAGGACAGGGATCTGGCTGCCATCACCCAGCAGCATACGGCTCCGCCACGGGGACAGCTGTGAACGAGGATGAGGATGGTGTGGTGGGAACCACAGCGGAGGAACCTATTGCTCAGCTCTGCTGGCTTGCACCAAGCAGGGATTTGGTCCTGCTGCCCATGCCGGGGGCTGAGAAGAGGACTGGCCTTGGGGCAAAAACGCTGGGGAGAAAGAAAAACCAGAAGGCACAGCCTGGCTTGGTTTGCCAGTTGGTTCAATGCAATTTTAATTTTCAAAAGATGAATGGAAAAAATGCAGTGATAGTTCCAGTCCTTGGGAATTTGGCGAATCCTGGGGTTCCTCACATGTGGCAGGATGTACAGACCCAGGTGGCCCAGGGCACGGCCCACACCATTTGGTACCCGCACTCACCATTTGGTACCCGCACTCACCATTTGGTACTCGCACTCACCATTTTTGTACCTCTCACTGTTTCCCATGAAACTGGCCGTGTGAATGGGTTCCAAGCAGGAGGCTCCAGAAACCCTTGCAAGAAGCCCAGAGGTTTATGGACAGACTTGTCTCCCCGTTTTCTAAACCTCAGCAGCCCTTCCCTTTGTGTCATCTTTCCATCCTTCTGCTGGCCCTTTTGGTCCCTTCACTGGGCAGTGCCAGGAGGGGAGCGCTGCTGTATCCCTGCTCTGGGGGCATCAGGAGCAGAGTCCATGGGTCTGGGGCTGCTGGTGGAGGTGGGAGTGAGAGGTGCAGGACAGGACAGGGGTTTTTAGCCTTCCCATCTTCAGGAAGGGCTGCCCTTGAACACTCAGCCCCGCTGCCTCCTGCTCTGGTGCTGGGAGGGCACCCAACTGGGGTCCCACCACCCTGCCCGGGGGAGAACGAGGCGTCAGGGGGTGGAAGGTCTTGTTGGATGCTCTTTTAAAGTGACCTTTAGTGTCTGAACAACATCAGGCTGGATGTAATGAGGGCTGAGAGAACAAAAAAGAACAATTAATGAAGCCTTCCTCTGCCTGCCCTTCCTCTTTCCTCTGCCTCTTGCCCCGGCTGGCTGAGGGCACTCGGTGGGTGCAAACACCGCGCGAGCTTGCACGAGGGCCGTGCGAGCCCCGTGCGAAGTGTGCAAAGGGCACACAAGGTGTTGTGCGAGGCGTGCGAATGCCTTCGGGCCCGGGCGTCCCGCAGCCCGGTGGGACGGGGGATTTCTGGGGACG
>JAHREE010000422.1:5887251-5916938 GCA_033628505.1 Tringa tobata | reverse complement strand
TTATTTTGCAAATCTGCCAGGAAAGAGAACGTTTGCCTGCAAGTGAAGAGCCTCAGGAAGCCATTGGAGTTGGGAGTCTGAGCGTGACCTGTGACACAAAGTAAAACAAGTCTCTTGGGTCTCGTAAGTTCATCCAAACCCAGTAACGGTTTGAGCAACGTTATTCACGATAACATTGAACATCTTGTTTAAAGGCTTTGCTGGCAATTAGCTAGACCTAAGAAAGGGATGGGGAGTGGATGCGCGTATAAACTCCTTTTCTGTAAAATAAATACATAAATGACCTCAACTGCAGAGAAGAGATTATCTGTCGTGGCTCATGTATGCAATCTGTCTCCTCTGAGTCAAGAAACTGGTGTTTAGCTTGGAGTCCAACTCCAAATTTTTCACCATAAACACTGGGCAAGCATTCATCAACCTTCCTGAAGGGACGAACTTCCCTAATCCACATGCTCTATAGCTCATTCCAAGCAGCAAACACGGAGCTGGAGGGAGCAAGGGGAAACAAACAGTGATTATTTTGGAGTGGGTCTGGATAAAAACGCTTGAGTCAGGTGCCTGCCACCCACTGATTTTCTCTGCACTTAGCAGATGGCTACATCGCACGTGAAATTTGGGGGCTGGCAAGTATTTTTGTCAATTTTGTATGCATGGAGTAATGAAGAAGGTGAACAAAGTCTAGACAAGTTATCGAAATAAAGAATCCAGTTACATTTTACCATAAATGTCTTTATTTTTGTTATTGGAGCTGTGTACTTTTTCATAAAAGGTACCGATCTAGCAAAACACTTGAACATGAGTCAAAGTCATCGAAACTAGCAGGATCACTCGCCTGGTGAGGATTAAGCACAAATGTGAACGACAGAGATTAGGTGCGACTGCAAACAGTCAATTAATTTGCGATAGGTTTCTCAAGAACTCTAAAATAGTCTAAAATAGGCAAGACCACACCGCGTTTTCAGGGTAAGTTGGCACATTAGGAGGACGAGCACTTTTGACGCTCTTTGCCTGGGGTCCCGGGGAACGCTACGGGCTTCGGAGGAGCCGGGCACTCACCGTGTGGGATCTGCTCCTCTCGGGAAATCCAGCTGTGAAAACTAGACCCGTGCTTTTGTGCAATGGATAGAGCAGCAAATTTACAGACCTCAGCCTTACGGTAACAGCTTCTAGGAGGAAGGTAGCAATTGACTCAATAGGGTTTTGATAACCTCAGAGAAAATTCATTTAAGAAAATCGTAAGGCATTATCCTGCAGTAGGTACAGTCACCGCTGACCAGATCTAATCTCAGTTTAGGTCTTAATGCAGTCAGTAGGATTTAGTATAACGGATTAACATTTGTATAAAAGGCATACACAAGTCAAGTACAAGTATTGCTAAATTAATTCCTCATACAAAGTATACGAATAATGCACTGTAAACAACTGCTTCTCGTAGGTGCTTCAGTTCCCAGGCTTTAATAGTTGCTTGTCATCTTTGGTTAACGCAAGATTTTTCCTGTCCTCAGGAGATCCACTACAACAGCTGAACTTTTACAAACCCAGTCCTTTGCTCAATGACCCGATTCCATTTACTGTTGAAGAACAAAAGTTTTGTTCAACCAGATCGACGTGTGAACCAAAACAATCAAGTGAACTGTATTTTTTTATGTTGCTAACATACAGACGTGCATATGTATATATATATATACGTGTACATATATATATCTCTCAAGCTATGTGAACACACACCCCTTCACTCTGCCCCAGGGAGCACCTAGGCCAACAGATGCCTTCAGCATCTGCCACAAGGGCCACCCAACAGGAATTCTTGGTAATATCTGGGGGCTGCTTAAACACACACAGACACATACAACGATGGGTTTCTAAAGTGAGCACGAGAAGTGTTTTGATCAGGACTGAATATGGCCCTGTAGACAGAAGTCCCACGACTCTCTGATAAACAGAATCGGTTGCACGGGGACGGTCCCTTCACTTTGAACGTACCTGGTTCCTTCACGTGCTGCTGCAACCGTGGTCTCAACGCTTCTGCCTCGAGCATCTCTCAGCTGTTTCTCCCCGTGGCAGTGTGATCTGAAAATCCACTGGCTAGTCTCAAAAGCTAAACCAGTTTCTGATGCAAAGAAGGTCACTTAAATCCACTGTCTGTTCTGCAAGTTTGAAAACTAGTCCAAAATATCCAGAAACTGAATTCTATTACAAATTGCTCTAAATATTAGTGAAAAATTTAAGGGGCATTTAGAGAGAGGTGGAAGGTGTGTATATAACTGTGTAAGAAAAGTAAGGAATTAATCGGTCTTTCTGCATCACAGAGAACATTCCCCAGTGCCATTCTCACTAGCATCACATTAAATCTGTTAATAAATCATGGAAGTTAGATACCCAGCACATAATCTAAATTCATCTGTTTGCAAGGGCAGGACTTACCCTGACTATAATCTTTAGTGTTTTGTTTATTTATAAATGTCTCTATGAACTCCACAGGGAGACCATTTCACAGGTTCATGGCTAGAAAGCTTTTCCTGATTCCATCTGGCTCTGTTCCCCTTACTTACATTATTTTCATTTCCAGCTATTGCCTGTAACTTCTGCTGTTATCACAAGTGGTAGGATGTTTTTTTCTGTTTTTTCTTTTTGCTATCTGTAAAGGAGAGGAATGAACAAACGTGAGGAACAGTGTACTTGTCAGCAACGTGCTATAGCAAGGGTCTGCTTCTCCATAGTAACATTCCATGCCATTTCGTGGGTGCAACCGTGGCAGAGTAATAGCCATTTTCTCACAGCGAACTTATCTAATTTGTGGCTTGGCAGAAAATTTCATTCTGCAGTCCTTAGAGCAAAGAACTGAAATTTAGGTATGCACTGAAACTGGTTTAATTCTTTAAAGTTGCTGAGCAAGCACTGTTCCCATAGGCTTCATTAGGAGATTTAGGCCACCTATAAGTAGTTATATACAGATTCTGCAATCCATTTTAAACTTTTAATAGCAGCACTTTTGACCAACATTCTTTACCTTCTCTACAGTCAATCGAAAAATGAAACACTTGGCCATGCTTCAGACAAGAGCTCCGTATGTATTCCCTCCCTGAGCAGCCACACTTGCCTTATGGTATTTTTAATACCCTGTGGAGTCCTAATTCCGAGACTTGGAGAAACTGCACACCTTGTCCACACATCTCCCTTGTACTCATCCTGAGCTCAGCCTGACCTCTGATTGACTACCAACCCCATCTGGCCTGGAGGAGACAACCTTAGGGTTGTCCTGGGGCCTTGGGCTGTTCTGGCTTCATGCTCCAGGGTTACATGGACGGATGGGACACGAGGAGAGGGTCAGGCCTTTCACAGCCTACCAGGATCCAGTGCCAGGATCCACCCACAGGGGGATTTTTATCCCTACAGAGTAGCCTGGTATTTCTAAATCAGGCCAGCTGGGCTGCCCCAAACCCACCCCTGACTGCTCTCCAGCAGGTAAGGGAGCTGGTAGTATCTGAGGTACACTTGTGGCCAGTGAATCTAGTATCAGTGTTGCCTAGAGTGGGAGCAGACAATAAATATTCCACCCTCTGCCAACTCCCGCAGAGTCCTGAAGACACAGGATGAAGGTACATCACCATTCGATCAATAAAACTATAATTTGGACCAGCCAGTCTCTCTTTAACTTTCTCTAAAACATCTCAATAGAAAACAAGCCATAATCTATAATAAACAGAAAAAAAATAGGACAGACTCTCTCACAAAAAATTACACGTTCACAAAATAATTACATCATTTTCTTGTTAATCACTGAATTTGTGTTTATAATTTGGTCAGATCATCCTGTAACCAGTCTGTGATCATGGCAGCCATCTCCTTGCTGGCATCCAGCACAAAGGCGTGGCGGAGCCCTTTCTCACAAAGTCGAATGTCCCCGTCTGGAAAATCCAGTTTGATCTCATCATAGTAGTGCTGTGGACACCAGCTGTCTCCCCTTCCGTAGTAAAAGATCAGCTAGAAATCAAAGCATAGCAAACCATTAATTTGAGAAGTTATTGATGAGGCATCCAGTATCTAAACACAGAACACTGAATTATTTGGAAATAAGTGATGCGTCATTACCCAACGTACGCTGTGAGGAACAGCATATTGGTAGTTCTTGGTTGTGTCCAAGTCTGCAAATATGATGAAACCAGTTAAATACTTTTTGACTCAGTTTCCTCATCTGTAAAATTGTGGAGAACAATATGGGCTTAACTCTGAAAACAGAGATCTGCTGATGAACATCTGGATGTCTTATTTGTTATTATGGATCCAAACATCTAGCTGTCATGGAGTCCACCACCATCCAGGCAAGCTGCTGTGTTTTCTCTAGCTATTAGCTGTCTTCTATGTTAGCTTTCTAGCTTGTTAGTCAAATAGCAAAATTACCAGTTAACTTGATGCTATGTCCCAGCTGATGGGACTAACCCTTACGGTTTTCCTCTGGATATAAACTAAGAGAAGCACGAGGTTCTTCTACATTTTTGAGTAGCTCAGTCATACTGGCATCTGTTTGGCGTGATCTCAAAGCACCTGCCTGCTTGGGGCCTTACATGAAGGAGCACCTATTCTTCTTCACCTTGGTGTCAGATATAAACTAGAGGTGATTCACTCAGAATAATGTCAGAAAAATGACAATTACGGGCATTCTCAGAAGCAACACATTTTTTGTGAAGTGCTGCCCGTGTAGAGCGCAGGCACCTCCCAGAGACTGAAGAGTGTTTTCTTTTGGATCGTAATGTGGAAATAAAATTTTACCAAAGTCCATTTTTTTCTGATCTTGCCCTAATAACCTTGCTCAATGACATACATGAAGCAGGTGCTACAGGGCCCACCTGAACACAAAAGTCACCAATGCCAGGCTAATGTCATACTCAGTGAAGTGTCTTTTCTCCAGTAGAAACACCAAATGCCACTCTTTCCGAAGTCATTATTTTCTCCCATTTTCATCTCAACTTTGCATGCTACAGCAATGCTTTTCAATTTCCAAAAAAAGTAATTTAAGGGAGAGTGGTTGTCTGGGAGAAAGTAAAAATCTACAGATTTAAAACTATACAGGAACAAGACTAACGACGAGGACTCTATAATAAAATGTTTGAACGCAGGTACCAGAAGGATGTTCATTGCTCAACATATCACACACACAGCTTGGCCCAGCTCCATTACTCTCATTCGTTTCATATTTCGTTTCTGTACTTCAGTGAATAACTGAGCAATGCTAACATAAATTAGGGGACAAGAAGTTTTCCTTTCATCACAAAAATCTTCAATTCCATCATTTTTGTAGCCATGTGGAATATAAATAAATGCACCCACTGGGGCAGAGGTGGGCTAAGAGCCCAGACTGCATTTCACAAAATGTTACAAGCTTTTGTCTAACTCGCTTTTCTCTTCTTGAAGCGTACCCAAATCCTGGACATTGCTGACTATTGCCTGTATCCAAAACACAGTATCTCACTTGCACAGACAACAACCCAAGTTATACCTCTATGAATATGTAAAACATAGAACACAAACCATTCCACGTTAACAAACATCTCTGGTCACTCAGTTATTGCTGGAAACAAGGTACGTCGTTTGCTTTAGCAGCAAATTTCTTTTGATCTCACCTTCGATTCATAAATCACAGGATGTCACACTAGCAAAAATTCTTCAAAAAAGCCAATGTAAAATGGCCAGCTGCATTCCGGCTTTATGAAAGCCAAACATCTGACCGAATTATGTTTAACCCTGGCCCCTGTTACCAACAGATACAAAAATAAAGATTATGAAACTGAGAAAAAAAGAAATGGAGCCACACCAGTTTAATGGAGTAGTCCCTGAAATCGTTAGATATTTTGATAGGCTGGTCATAGGCTGATCATCATATGATCATTTAGAAAAAGATGAAAAGTCATTTACACTTACAAAGGTGGATAAAATACTTGGCTTAGTCTGCATGAACTGCAAAACGGGCTGTTCTCCAGGTAGGGCTGTAAACTTGAGAACTCACAGATTTGGAAATGCCGAAACAAAAGATTTATGTGCATTCTTAGCTTGCCCCTGGTATATATGTGTTACAGTTTAATCTTTCATTGCATGATCCAAAGGATCCTTGACTCATTCAATCCACTGACAGGATGATGTTCAGCTGATGAGCTGCTATTTGATAGTACTTTGTGTTTTTAATTCTGTGTGTGGTCTGAGGATTTATTTATTACATATTTCATGGTTTACAGACAGAATTTATTTTCTTATGTGCATTCCTCTGGCATACACCGCTATGGGGTTTGCATGATCACATTTATTCATTTAGTTTTGCAACACCTTAGCAGTCATTTTTATCTCCATGTTGTAGGTGGGGAGCACAGAAATTAACGTCAAACTACATCCATTAATTTTTTTTTGTAAGTATGTAGTGTAGTCTGAAACAACTAGAGCTGGTTTTCCAGTGTGCATAGCATTACACAGTATTGCCTGTGCTCAAAGGATAGCACTCCTGGATTTCATTTGCAGGTGCTCTGAAACGCTCGCTATCTGTCTGTAAAACAGATTTCAAGGTCTTAAATCATAGAATGGTAGAATCGTTTTGGTTGGAAGAGACCTTTAAGATCATCGATTCCAACCATTAATCTAGCACGGCCAAGTTACCACTAAACCATGTCCCTCAGCACCACATCTACATATCTTTTTAATACCTCCAGAGGTGGCGACTTCACCACTTCCCTGGGCAGCCTGTTCCAATGCCTGACAACCCTTTTGGTGAAGAAATTTTTCCTAATATCCAATCTAAACCTCCCCTGGCATAACTTGAGGCCATTTCTTCTTGTTCTATCACCTGTTAAATGAGATACTCAGAAAAGCGAGGACAAACTGTGATCATGTATGAAAAATATTATTGACTTCAGCAACAGCCCATTCTAGAATGTGAAGTTTAGGTGCCTTCACCATGAAGCTATCCAGTTTTACTTCATATAATTCCCTGTTTTTTTCAACAAGCATTTTGCTGCTTCTGTCACAAATGAGGTGGGAGCTCTGCACCTTGCGGCCTCCTTCGTTACACAGATCTCTTGCTTAATGAAAGAGAAAAAAGGAAAAGGGATGTTGTGATGAAAGAGCACCTCTTCACGCATACATAAAAGGCATCTGAATTAAGATTGGTGCTACCTAACTTTGAAATGCCTGGTAAAGCAATATCAACTGGTTTTAGCAGAGTGTGCCAGACTTCAAGAAGGTAATCCAAAAAACAGGTGTTTTACATGTGGCACCTACATGTATTGGCAACAGTGTTCACACCTCTAGATCTGCTGCCCTACGGTCCTGTCCTTTAAGGTAATGGTGCAACTGAGAGAAGTAGCAGTGTCAGCTTCTGGCCAGAGGAACACAGGACAGATTCCTGCTGGGTGTCACACTGGGGGTGTTCAGCCCTGGAGAAGGCTCCAGGGAGACCTTGCTGTGGCCTTCATGTACTTAAAGGGGGGCCTACGGGAAAGATGGGGACAAACTTTTTAGCAGGGCCTGCAGTGATAGGAAAAGGGGTAATGGTTTTAAACTAGAAGAGGATAAATATAGATAGATATAATGAAGAAATCTTTTACAATGGGGGTGGTAAAACACTGGTCCAGGTTGCCCAAAGAGGTGGTAGATGCCCCATCCCTGGAAACATTCAAGGTCAGGTTGGTCAGGGCTCTAAGCAACCCGATGCAGCTGGAGATGTCCCTGCTCATTGCAGGGGGGCTGGACTAAATAGCCTTTAAATGTCCCTTCCAAACCAAACTATTATATGATTCTATATGCAATTAAAGTTTGGGTACATTATAGCCAACTCACTAAGAACTGTTTTATAACACAAAGACATGGAGAACTTTATTTGATGCTGCAGTTATTTCATCTGTTATTTTGTGTGCAGACGTTGGTGTCTGCATTGTGTGTGTTGATGTGCACGTGCCTGCAAATCTTTAAGTTTCTTAATTACAAAATGCCAACAGAATTCAGAATTGTTTTCAAATGTTTCTCTATTAATGGATCGTACAATAAGATCTAAAAGCAGGGTTCCAATTAAGGTGTAAATTTTCAGTGATCCAGATGGTGGTACAGGGCTTATGAAACCTGACAGACACTTGACTGTCATTCGTGGCGTTGAGGGTCTCTCTTTGAATGACAAAAATGACTGTGGTCTTTGTCTATGTCACACACAGCCACAAAATACACAGCTGGATGTGTATAGGATGCTACCTGTTTTCCAAATACATTAAGATGGATTCTTTTTAGACATATTTAAACAGAAGTTTCCAGAATCCAAATGTTCTCACCTTCATTTTAACACCAGGAGCTTTGCTATTGCAGCATACAGGCAGGCATAATTAACGAACCATGTGTAACCAGAACCACATGGGATCTTCATTAATGGTAGGAAACACTGGCGTGCACTATACGATTTGCACGGATCTGTAAAGTACATATTTTCCTGTGGACTCTGCATGGCTGTAAAGACATCCTGAGTCAGCACAACCACCGCACCAGCCCATGGAAAGCTGCTGCCAACCTAAGCATTCAAAAATGGTGAGTCAGGCCCCCAAAATAATGAGACTTGCTTAAAAATAGACAGATTTACAAAACAGTAAATAGAAGGTTCTTTCTATTTTTCTTCTGGGCTTAAGCTTTTCAATATTTGCATTTTGCAACTTTTCTGCCATGAGGCTGAGTGAATTATATTTTGTTATCTTGCAATATTGAATGCTGAGACTTCCAGGTATTCCTGACTCAGAAGGGAAATGGCAGCTACCACTGGACACGGCAAGGACTTTATATGATCCCTGATGCAATACCTTGCTTGTTTTGAGTGCCTAAAACATGTCCTCTTTCAGGATGTGACAATGAAGACAGAGTAACGGGGATGTGGGTTATCTCTGCCGGCCATTTAAATACTGTGTTTGAAATAGTTAAGCAATTTCTAAGTTTCAAATAGTTTTAAAAGAACAGCAATGTTCTCGTAAGCTGTTTTACCACTAAATCGCTCAGAAGTATTTTCAGTCTTAGCTTCTGTAAAATCTTCTGTAAAATCAGAACGGGGCTCTGTCAGCCCAGTACCCTGTAATACGGTATGTGTACGCAGACACTGCACAATGATGGCAGCTGCTAAGTAAACATCAGAAGAATCTGAGATTTGTATCAACAGGATGTTTACATTTTAAAGAGTTTCTAAGAAAATAATAAAGATTTCCTGCAGTTGACTCCATTGGCACTTGTTTGAGTATGTACGACAGTTCACAGAAGTATAAATTACAGAGATTTCTTTTATGCCTCTTCTGTAGCTGTCATAGGTCAACACTGAAAAAAATCCAAAAAATTAAAAATTATTAATTGAGTCTTCTCACTCTCTCTGGAATTTGGTACATGTTATAACAACTGGATCTTATGACATGGGCAGGCAGCACTGCAGCTGATGGCAAAGAGGGAAGGACTGATCTCCGGATATAACCCGGTGGCACTCGTGGAATGGTGAGACTGTGCCCGTGTCCTCACTTCAATCCTTCTCTCCGATACATTCACTTTTACCAGTATTACTCCCACATGCATCTGCTGGATGAGACAGCAGCTTCTCTCTGGGTGATATCTCTCAACAGTAACCAGCGAACAGCTTCATTTGCTTTTGGATAAAAGCTAGTTTAAAAGGCATTAGCCCGGAATTAATTTTAGTTTCAATCAAGGTTTATAGAAAATGACTTAGCTTCTCTGGAATTATGAAAGTGTCTCCACCTTATCCTGCCAAAAGAATAGTGTAAACGACATGGGAACAGACTGGTTTGGTACATGCTTTTTTTTTTTTTTTTTGGACTCACTTCAGTTGTACTTTGGCTTTACTAATCAGCTTCTGGGAAGAACTCAAAGAGCTGGCGTTGCCCTAGGAAGTCCGAAATGCATCGGGATCTGGTTCTCTGAGACACCATCTCTCTCCCCTGGTGATCCTGCCATGGTTGACATCAGCCAGTTTGATGGCAAGGTCTTTGGAACTTGCTTCTCAGCTTGTTTTACCAGAACTGGGATTTCTCAACTTTCCAAGGGCAGTACGAAGCCAAACTTTTTCTGCTGGACCGTTTTGAGAAGAGACAGTTGACAATCTGGGGTACGCAATGCTATTTTTGAATACTAACCTGTAGGGGTTGTAGCAAGGGTGTAATAGGTAGTTCAAGTATTTGTGGTAATCTTATTTAACATAAGGAACGTGGCCAGTTAAACCAACATAAATAATAAACAAAACTAGCTTCCCTGCCTGGAAAGGGAGTGGAGAAACATTTTGGTCTCGGAGAAATTAAGATGCAAACCCCGAGACACAGCCAGACATAGCGGCTACTTTGCATGTGATTCACTCGGTGTCAGGTACGGCGTTCCACCAAACAGGCAGGGTGCAAGCTCCCTGGTTTCATCCCTTTGTCAATGTTAACTGGAAATTTGGTAAACTGAGGAAGGGGAAAGGGCTTCTCTTTAACTTTGCTGCAGCTCGTTAGCCACACTACTGCCAGCTCTACACGTAGACCCAAGAGATCACGCAAGGCCACTTCCATTTCTACTTTCTCCCAGATAAGGAAGGGTCAAACTCAATGCAAAGTAAAAACGGGCTTTTAAAAAGGATGCACAGGACTTATCAACAAACCAGGGTGATTAACTTATTTATACTATCTCTGTTAAAGACTTGAAAGCATTCTGAGGGTATATATTTAGATGTGACAGGAACATGAATATTTCAGAAGTCAAGTCTGTATAAATACCAAAATAAAAACAAACAGACCTGAAACCACTATTTAAGCAACACTATTACTGGGCCAGATTCTTCCAACCATATTTACTGCAAACAGTATTTCCCTCTGAATATCTTCCTGACACTCTCTACAGTCAGTGGGACTTTATCTAAGGCAAATCAGTCAGATCTCTCTTGGAACAGCAGCATCAGCATCTGGCTGTAAATGGCAATTTTGTTCACTGCCATGCCATGAGCAATGTGGCAGAGGGAGGGAAGGTAAGTGAGTAAGGGGTAGAAAAGGTTGGGCAGTAACTTCTTCATAAGTACACTTCAGAAGGCTGGGGAAATACTGCTGTCTTTACTCCTTGTGTGTAGCACACACCTTATACCCCTCTCCAAAATCCTGGAAATTCATGTCATCGCTTCTTTATTAGAATACCACACAGCACGAACAACGGTAACAGGAGCTCAGTTACAGAGAAAGTGAAATATCACAGATAAGTACATTGTGGTACATGGAACTTCATGAATGCTCACTGGGATCCTTTTCCACCCAGGAGAGAAACTGCTGATCCCCGATTCGGCATTTTGGGTGCTTCAAAGAGTTCTGGTAGTTAAATGACACAGGCACCAAATTCCCCAAGCACATGTGTAACTTCCCCAACTTCAACTCTGCACCTCCAGGGAGCGCAGGCCAAAAAGGATGTGAGACCAGCCAAAAAAGAGGTGTTCTTGGCTCGAGAGACCACTTTGCACCTATTCAGAAAGAGTGTTTGGAAGGTTTTTCACAAATGAAGGCAAGCAGCTCACTCAGGCTGTGGGTAGGCAAAGTACTTGTAGTATTCTTTTAACTACTTATCTTCAGATCACACTCCTCTCACTGGGAATAATTACTAACCCCCTGTGGATGTTGAACAAAAACACTGGGCAACATCAAACCAGCTGCTTCAGGGGTCAAAACAGTTCTTGGTTGCTCTGTTATAAAAATTTTCTCTAGCAAAGATATTTATTCAAAAGAAATAGTGTTTTTCTCTTTATAGGAAATACTTCATTTTTGCAATTTTTACTCTGAATCTCTGCATATTACTGTCTAGTTGATACTGTTGGAGAATACATTTTCTGTGGCATTACTGGTGTGATATAAACTTGTATTAAGTTAAATTCTACATACACCGTTGAAATAAGCAGGAAGTAGTAAACATATACTTCATTCATTTAATTTTTTGAAAATTAATTTCTCCCCCACCTAACCATCTATATATGGGTGCTTATAAGCCACCTACAATACAGACTTCCTCAATCTGAGTGAAAATAGGTTCATGTGTCCAAAAACTTCCAGTTTATACTTTTCCCCATTTGATTAAAAAGAATTCTTCCCAGATGAGATTTTTTTTCATTTTTGTATCTCTACTTGAGATGTTTCAAGTCCTTTTCCTTACACAATCAATGTATCTGCTACACCAGACCATTGGCAAAATTAAGCTCAAAGAGCATATAAACTTTTTTGGTTTAACGTGCTAACCAAAAGAATCATGATTTTCAGTTGCTGGAGGAGATGACTCAAGAAATTATCAGCCACGACAGAAAGTTCACTGCCAAACTGATTCAAGACTTCCTGAAGTCTGTGGATGCTCTTCTGGCTTTGGACCAGATCCTACACTTGATAATAGGACTATTGTGTATTACACCTGGAGTAATGAACAAAGTATATCTCAATAAATATAAAAGGAATGATTTTTTTTAACAGAATTTCCTCTGTAAGCATCCTAGTTTTACCATTTAATGCAGTATCTTCTTGCTTACAACAGGTTTATAAGCTTACTTGACAAAAAAAGAATCAATAAGGCTAAGTCACAAAATAAAGCAATGAATGTGGCATGATGCAGACTTAAAAAGTTAAGAGCTTCTATATGGAAATATCATTGTCCATCACAGGCATGTTAGTGAATGCCCAACATAACTATTTTCCCTTTCCTTTTTTAATTTTTATTCTATTTGCTAAAGCTCTGCAATGCTCAGTGCTGACCCATCTTTTAAGAATACGGAATTACACCCACTTCCTTTTGTGCAACAATTACAATAAACTTCCTCTGTGCCTCCAGTTTCTGTTAAGAAAGTGTGTTATTACAGTGAAAGAACACAGCTCAGCTGGCTTACATACAATCAGCTAATGATAATTAACCATCAAAGCCGAGCACATCTTATAGCAGTATGCCCTACCTGATTTGTCTGGATTTTGTGATTTATCACAACTCCCTGTGTCATTGCAGTAAGAAGCCTACACTCATGTACTGCTTGATCCAGACTAAAAGCTTTAGAGCCAATATTTTAAATACTTTATCGTTTATTACTTTGTTAGAAGACAGGTCTCCATCCTGCCCACACAGTTCCACTGCTATTTAATGTGCACAGCTTCTGTCTTTAGAACACTGTAAGTGAAATATCTCACTTAATTATCCAAACAATATTCCAGCTCCCATTCTTTCAACATAAATCTGAGCAATTAGCATTGTTATGACTAAGAACCAGGGGTCTGGAGATAAAATTTCTCCTAGTCCCTAACTAGTAATAATTACAGTGAAACCTGGGCATGGAAAGATTGGAATAATTTAGTGTCTCTTCTTCTTTCTTCTTCAGATCACAGAATGCAAATAAGATCCAGAAATAACTTTTCTATTCCACAGCAGCTGGCAAAGCCAGGTGTTAAGATTGGCTTTTAGCATATGATCACAGTGACTACTAAACAGTATAAATTTTTTGAAGTGACAGCTTGCCAGTTCTATAGCAACTTGGACTATAGTTCCTGTTTTTATAAACTTCCAACCTTTATAAGTTAAGCCCATTTTTATTGTCAATACACTTCAAATTTAACATAATGCCAACTCAAAATTTTTTCCTTAATTCTTATATTCCCAGAAATTACTAGAAGATGAAAAAGAGAAGCACTAAATTCATTTTTAGACCTGCTTTTTCTTCAG
Source organism: Tringa tobata (assembly GCA_033628505.1). Taxonomy (NCBI): domain Eukaryota; kingdom Metazoa; phylum Chordata; class Aves; order Charadriiformes; family Scolopacidae; genus Tringa; species Tringa tobata. The sequence goes on along the minus strand of JAHREE010000422.1, from coordinate 5,903,228 downwards.
TTTCCCAACTGCTTATGAGTTCGCTTCAGCTTTTTGTTTTCTTGAGTATGTTTGCCACTTTGAAAGTATGAGGACATAGAAGAATCAATAAAAGAAAGTCAACACAGGTTTAAAAAAGCACCTGCCTGCCAAGGCCATGCTTAGATTGACAGAGTCAACAAAAGCACAGATGAAGCAGACTAGGACACCTGCAAACTCTTACTGTTGGCTATGGGCCTTCGGCCTTCATTCAGTACAAAAAATAAGTGTTTTTGTAATATGAAGCATCTGAAGTCACTGGAGCTGCAGCCGATTGTCTCCACTATCATTCTCATCCAACAAAGCTTTTATGCTTAACTTCAAGCACGTGTGCTTGTGATCAAAATTTCCAAAAGCACCTGAAGTCCTGCTCCTGCAAACTCTCCACTTCTGTACCCTGACTGACACGGTAACCTGTAATCTTACCCCCAGTTTCAGGGCACCAACAGGCCTCACAAGCCCTGCCTGGACCCCAACCCACCCTCCCTGCCCATGGGCCCAGGGTCTCCATCTCTGTCCTTTGCCTTTAGTCTCTGTCTCTCTGACTACACTGTAGGAGTATCTGTCTCCAGCCCCGGTCCCTGTGTCACAGACTGACACTGGACACACACGGTACATAGCTTGTCACCTGGATGGGTTCCACCTTGCAGTTTGCCTTCTGTCACATCACAGAATCACAGAATGATATGGGGTTGGAAGGGACCTTGGGAGATCATCTAGCAGGGTCACCCAGAGTAGGCTGGATAGGAACACATCTAGGTGGATTTTTAATATCTCCAGAGAAGGAGACTCCACAAACTGTCTGGGCAGCCTGTTCCAGTGCTCTGTCACCCTCAAAGTAAAAAAGTTTTTCCTCATGTTCAGACAGAATTTCCTGTGTTCCACTTTGTGCCTGTTGCCCCTTGTCCTGTTACCAGGCACCAGCAGGCCCCATCCTCTTGACACCCACCCTTTAGATATTTATAAGAATTGATGAGATCCCCTCTCAGTCTTCTCTTCTCCAGGATAAACAGACCCAGGTCTCTCAGCCTTTCCTCATAAGGAAGGTGTCTTTGGTGATGTCTCCTGGATGGACTTTGGACCCATGTTATAGCCTTGTCTCTAGTCTGGCCCTGTCTCCTTTCCTTCCTGACTGGATTCTCTGGAGGGATGCTGGACCTGGTTCATTGCTTTGCCTTGTCTGGGACAGTTGATGGACCCTGTTACTTTGCTCCACTTGGGTGCTGTGGGACTGGACCCTGCATGGTGGGGACACTGCCTGTGCCAGGGTTCCTCCTCGGCTCACAGCTCCCTTTCCCTCGGGCAGCAGGCAGACCCTTCAGCTCCCTGACACTCAGAGAGGTGATTCGGTCAGTAAAATCAACCATTTCCCTTTAATTCACTGGGCTTTGGATCAACCCATAGATAGTTTTGTTTAAGACAATGAGAATATTTGCAGTCTGCAAGATCAGCCCTTCAGTTTCCTCACTGAGATTCCCTCTGAAGTGCGGGAGAACTTTGAATGCTCTGCAACAAAAACCTGAATAACCAGGCCTGCCTAGTGCAGTGCATGCAAGAACAGTGTTCCTTGTTCACGTGTGCTATTTCAACTCTTCTAAAAAAACTAGTAGTGAAACATCTGAACATACCTTCCAAAGTGCAGAGAAGGCAAATGGGATAAGTACAAAATAAAGCCTTTTTCAGCCAAAAAAAGAAAGACTGATTTATGAAGTGAACTTTGTACCATATCTATTTACAAGGCACAAAGTAATCTCACAGAGATCTAGGACATCTGTCCTAGAAAATTCCATTCTCCAAGGAAAATCTCTGCCAGTGCCAAGTGCCAGAATCATTCTTCCAGCAAAAAGACAAGGATGACACAAAAAAATGGAGGGAAGGAAGGGGACACAGTAGAATAATATGTTACGCTGATTATCTACTCACACAGAGGCTACACCGATAGTACTTTATTAAATGTGACAGTTTTCTGGCTCATAAACCATCTGGACTTGCCTGACCACGGCCACACTATTAATTTCTCTCAGCCTCCAAAACAGGGTGACCACATCAAAACTCCAATTAGGAACAGTTCCTGGCCTGTGTCAGCCCCTGAACTCTGTCTGGGAATTGACTGGGAGACTGCTATCGGTCCAGATCAAAACTGTACCAGGATCTCTTTCAACAATAAATACGTACAGTCAAGAAAGTTCAGTGCAGGAGAAAGGTCCCCGAAACTACTTTATTTACTTTATAGCAGTAGCTCCAGTCTCTGAGGAATTCACTTTCGGTATCTTTCTCTTACACTGCAGTTGAATGGCTGAAGCTGTGGAGCAATAATAATTTTGCTGACTCCTCCTTATTATGTTTTGATGCCATGGAAAAATCAAGTCTGCAGAATCCCATGATATTAACTGACACCCCACAACACAGACGGTGCCTGTTCTGCTTCACCTGTCCAGCAGCAAAGTCAGAGGGTTTGGTGAAACAGCCTGTGCTCATGTCCTAGCTGTCCATGTGCCTGTCTGATCACAACCCAGGTTAACTACTGGTCTTACTGGGAACCACATCTCAGGCTTAGCCAGAACACATCCCCCTTCTCTTCCACCAAGGACAACATACCAGACGGGATACTACATCTGGCAGTGGTGAATGCTACATCTACAAAAGTGTGGATCCGTGGCACTTTAATGGTTGGTGACCCCTTTAATGGCTTCTCCAAAGTCAACGGAATGACACTAATATAAAATCAGAATCAAGCCTGTGGAAATTCTGGTTTTGTACAAATATAAATGGATTCAACATGTGGCCTTCCCATGAAAACTCTGAGGATTAAATAGTTACCTTCTTTAAATTTTGCTTTATGGTTGTACTGTCTCTCTCCACAACCTTCAACATTTCTTGGCTTGCCATATACAGGATGTTGGCTGCAGAAAAACGAAACATGCAATAATGTAAGTACACAGCATGTCTTTTAACAAAAAAACAATACAGGTCCCAGCCTGCAAAGAGGTAAGGCACCAAGAGCAGTCGTCATCTTGACAATCCCACTGAAAAGAATCCTGCTGACAGAAAGGGTAGAATTTATCTCACCTGAATCGTTAAAAGGGCATATAGACTAAATCAAGTCACCTCCCATTAATTACTTCCATAATTAATGGAAAGGGAAAGACACCTTTGGAATGTAACTCTACCCCTCTATCTTAAAGACTTCTCAATCAGTCCATGGTGATGACTTTCTTTCTACTGACCAGCAAAGGAACTTTGATGACCAGCTTTCACTACATGTTTTCAGAAAGGCAAAGGTAAGCATGATAATCACCCATTAAGTGTTTGCAAAAGTAAGCTTTTAAATCCAAAGCATACACTAAAAGGCATTATTAATCAATAATTATTGTATTACTGACATTTTAAGTCATTCAAATATTGAACATAACAACTAATAAAAATAATGGCAAACACAAGTATTATTGAAAACTGTAGTCCTGCATAACACTGATGGTACTTACCTGGACAGGACAGGACACCAAATGTCTAAGCCTTACCTTTCTGGAATGTAAAGTATTAAAAATGGCTCAGTGCAATTTACTGTGAGTTGGTCTGCAAGATACTGTCTCAGAGACATAAACGATTGAGTCTAACGTTCGAACACTTAATTAAAAGTAGTCTAATTTTATGAGGTGTTGAGTTCTGGCAGGTCCCATGGATGTTAGTGGGAACTTCTGAAAAGTGGGGTGGTTTGCCTGGATGCTTATATATTCATAAATTTAAACATTTTGACACAGAAGGATCCCGCTGTGTCCACCTAGCCTGGCTTCTGTTACAACAGAACCTACAGAAGCTTGGCAAAAAATTTCAGTGCACGGTCCAAAACCCGGCTTTGCACAAGCACATACCTGTTAAATTATGAATTTTGCTGCTAGAATAAACCTCATGTATTCAATTGCAGAATCAAGACTTGCTACATGATGATCAATGTTGCTTTAGGTCTGCAGAGAGTGAGAGGTCCTCCAAATGGATTTCAGATTTACCCAGAATTCAGATTTACCCAGTTTTAGTAGGGACTACGCATTTGTGACATCAGTGCTGTACTGAAGAAATGTACAGATACCACTATCCAAAATTTACCCTTTTTTTTCTGCCCAGTCAGCTTACTGTGCTAATAAGATGGCCAAGCCTCTACTGTCCTCATAATCTGAATCGTCTGTGCTGGTTGGATTACAGAGACATTCATAACCTACTCATGGGAATGAAGGGGAATATTCTTTTTTCTTACCAGTTTGCAAAACTAATGGAAGACCCCAAACAGCTAAAATACCTTACCGCATTTCAATTTCTGGGCCCTAGAATGACTGAAAGTATTCCAGAATACCAAATCCTCTCCTGAAAACCAGGAGAAAGTAGAAAGACTGTGACAACCTTTTAAATCTGAACCAATTAAGTTTTGTGCACAAATAGTTAATGACAGTGTTGGATCTGACACTGCTCTGAGACAGGAGTAATACATTCTCAAAACGTGTGATAGGGGAGGAAATGGCAATCACATAGGTCTTTGGCGGTGACCAAAACATGGAATTGGCTGAATTCCAGCAGTTGTCTAAGGAAACAGAACGCCACCAGAGAGATGAGTGATGGCTCCAGAGATCAAATGTTAAAAGACAAAGCCAGTGCTCTCACATGAAAAAAAAATAATCCTAGAAAGTAGCATCTACTTCTGAGCCATCTGAAGAAGATACAATTCAGTTCTTTGCCTGCAGAGCTCTGTCCTTTTCAATCAAACGCTGAATGAGGTTAGTGCAAGTTCTTCCTTTCCTAGACAAGATAAAAGGACTGCAGATGTGACATCATATAGACAATCCAGAAAATTTGCTGGTCCCATCCTATTCTTATGGGCAAAGGGACCTCTGTGCAGTTTTGTGTCTAGCAACCTGGTCATCTAATCCTGTGCTGCAGCTGGGAAACACCTATCTACAGCATTGTTAAGATCATGCCCTAATATTGGTCTTCTTTTCCTCAATTCAGCTCCAAACACTGACACATTATACACTTTTGTTTTTAGAAGGACACACATCTTAGAATACACCTTCAAAAATTATCTAGGAAAACCTTAAATGAGAGGTATGAAAGACAATGAGGAATTCCATAGGTATTTAGCTGATTTCAGATTGACTCCTGTTTCTAATGTGACAAAAATGACTTTAATGCTCAAAACTCCTACCTATACATGAAGCTAGCTGTCAAAACCACCGCTCCATGTCAGAAGGAAAGGCAGAACATGGAGAGCAGCCCTTGCTACCCTCAGCGCTGGTCCTTCAGGTGACAGAGGTGGCTTAGTATGGATTTACAAGATTTCACAAAGCACTAAGTGCAAGAGCCTGGATTTGGCAGGGTATCTGTGGCAACCCATTATACGAGGATTTTAGTATGCCAGGCCTTCTATTTTCCACTCCAGAACAAGGTTCTTGTTAGTAGCACACTTTGGATAGCCTACCTGTAGTCAGAACTTTTGCCAGTACCTTGCAACATCAGCAGTGGATGAATATACTGGTGGCCATCCATGCAGAACCCATAACACGTACCAGTTCATCCAATATTACTGGGATTCTGTGGGCAGCTCCCCACCCCCAGTTCAGTCACACAGCAAGAGCGGGAACAGTAAGTACTCCCATGCTCCCCTCTTACTGGTTTCTCTGTCCTACCATTCATTCTTGATGGGTTCTGCTCATATTTCTGAGCTGCTTGTGTGTTTTTTTTGCAGTAAATAATAAGAAATGAAATGGAATTCACACACTTAGTAAACTTAGATCATTCATAAAGATCCTAAAAGTAAAACTGTAAGAGAGCAAAGGCAGTAAGAACAGTACTTTAAAAGGAACTGTCTCTGAAGGCTGGTGTGTAAGAAAGGGAACCAGGAAGGCAGGATTAAGCTAAACCGGATGAATGGCAAGGTTCAAGAGTCTATTTCAACCAAAGAGAAATCCTTCAAATTTTGGAAACATGATCCCAGGGAAGCCAATAAACAGGAACTTAAACTTCAGCAGGCGTTAAGTAAGAGGAAATTGCAAAGTGCAAAAGTAGGTTTCCAAGAACAAACATTAAAAGATTTAAAAATAAACAATAAAATATTCCTTAAGTATATCAGAAACAAGAGGCCTAACAACAGAATTTGTACAGGCTAAGGGAGAGGCTAAAGAAGATAATTACACTGTTTGGAAGCTAAATGATTTTCCTTTTATTTTTGCATGCAACTTTCTTGTTCAAAACATTCAGGAGGTTTCTGCTCTCTATAAACTTTTTCTGGCAATAACAATGATTTCTCTTCGAGTAGTGACATATTGAGAAGCAGCAACAGTGGAGAATACAGAACATATTAGGGCCAGAAGGTACATTTAAGAGTTTTGAAGAATCTTAAATACAGAATTGCTGAGCTGATAAAAATCCTGCTAGGTAAGAATCACCCTGTCCAGTGGTTTGGGGAGCAGAAAATACCATCTAATTGCTACTGATTTTACAGAGGAAAGTAGCATTTTACTGATCTATAATTTTTTGAGCATTTCAAAAAACACAACCAGATGACAAAAATTACTGGTCTTCTAAAAGCTGTTACATTTCATACAATTAACTTTGGTTGAAACCAAACAGCTGTAAAATGAAAGATTGTAATGTGTTAAGAAATTGTCTGGAAGCAAATAAATAATATCAGGATTAGGTTAAATTAGATTAGATTAGATAGTTTTCATCACAGCAAGGAACAAGGTCTAGATTTATCACAATACATTTGAGTAAGAAGTGACTATCACTAAAATCTGTAAATTATCACTGAACACACCTGGTGATTTGACCATTTTTGGGGTGGGTTAAGTCACCTCTCAAGATGACTCTCTTTTCAGTGATAATGCCTTTAGACCTGTAGCATCCCAAACTGAATTAAGTGCCTATGCTGAGGTGAGATGAATCCTGGCCGAAGATTATAGCCCAGCTTCATATTAAAGTCATGGGTAACTTATTTCTTAATGGTCTTGTCAATGGATAAGTAGATTATGGTTAGCATTTGTAAAGGACACAACACTAATCAGTGTGCGAGGATCAGGCAGTGAGAAATGTGAGAGAGACCTAAAGAGGAGAGAGGAAAAAAATCAACGCACTAGCAAATGAGATTCAACTGAAGACATGGTAAGCAACATACATGTGGAAAAAATCCAAAATATTCTTCTTCCTTGCAGGCTTTTAAATCAATACAAGGAATGGAATCAGAATCCCAGAGACCCCTAAGATGACTGTTGTTCATTGTGCACATTTAATCAAAACTCCAGTAAAATCATAATTATGTTTCTTATATAATAGGAGGAGGATGATAGAGAATTCTGCAATGTCATTCTATAAATCACATAACACCACCACACCTGAAGAACTGTGTATACTGACAGTCACAGCCTCTGTGGGACACTCCAAAACTGAGAATGGTGATGAAAACCGTCAAAAAAGTACATTTAATGTTAATGATACTTCATCACGCACTATTTTTCCCCCTCTTACAGCATAATACACTAAAATGCAAAACAATAAAAGGAAGTACTTTTTTAATGTCATATGCAATTAACTATGAACCTTTCTGCCACAGGAAACTGATAAGCATACATATTTGCCGCATTCACATCTAAGCCTATTGCCCTGAGCTCCTCTAATTGTAAATACAGTTAATGCAATTAATCTTAGGCTAAATCTACAAAGGCTGGATAACTTATACATCTAACAATCTCTCTTTTCAGGTACTGTTCCCTAGGTCCACTGTCATTCTTGCTTGTTTTCCTCTGGATACATCCAATCCTCTGGCCCATCTCTCTCTTGATTTTTACAGACACGTTATTTCAGTTTATGCTGGAAAGTGTCCCTCTCTTCAAGAGTTGAGCTGTAGCTCTCTCAGCCCATGTACCTACCTCTTCATATGTAGCAAAATCACATCTGTCACTCTACAACACATCAACCCACACCAGCTTGTGACCCATGATATTCCTAGGATTTTTTCCTGCAGAACTGTTGCTTAACCTGTGATTTACCATCCTTATACTTAATTTACACACAGAATAACGTGGCTCTTTAAGAAAGACAGCATTCTTCTCTCCCAGACCCCCAGCCTCTTCTCTTAGCTTGTGAAAGTCATTTTGATCCTGTCCCTCTCCAGCATATTTGCTGCATGTTCTAGCATGGTACTATCTGTAAACTCAGTAAACACAAACTGTATTCTATCAGTCACTTCCCTAACAAAACTACTGAATAGCAAAGGAATGAAGACAAGACTGTTATAAACCCCTGCTAGCTCCATCTTTCCAGTTTCAAAAACCATCCTGAATCCTATTTTCCCAACAGTCAGACATTTCCCTAATAGTTGTTTCAGGTATGTCATATATCCCCAACTTTTTTTTATATGAATATAACAAGAGAGACTGTAAACATATTTATTAAGGTCAAATTATCCTAAATGTGGTGTTTTCCTGTAATCCAAATTACCTTGTAAGATGTTTAATGTCTATTGAAAGCTATATTGAAAGAGTGCTGTGGAATGTCAAACTGGGGTTCTTCAGAAAAGCTATTTTTCTCAAAAGCTGAGTCACAAGTTCAGGGAGAAATCTCTCTGCTATTTCCTAATGCTATACTCACTAGCCTTGGCATTTTTTGAATATTTAGTTCTTTCCTTTTCAAAAAAAAAGTTGTTCTGTTTCCTTATTTCATGAATACTGAGCCGCTTTTTCAAAGGAAATAACTCAGAAAAATTCGCTCACTTTTTGTATGTAATTAGAAAGCCATCTCAGAAGGCTCCCAGGGACTGTTAGTATGAGCATTTCAGCAGTTCTGAAAATCAGGCTGTGAACTGGGCACAACCAGAAGCTGAGACATGCAAAATGAATGGTCTCTGAAATCTTTCTTTAGGTTACGCAGGGGAAGGTCGTCCTGTGAGATCACCTTGTCAGTTCTTGCTACCTGCTGTTACAGCCTCTGGGAAGACTTCCAACAAGTGCTAGCGCTTGCTTTAGTGGAAAATCTCTAAAGATTCCCAGAATCATTACCAAGGGTCCTGGAAAACTATTTGTTGGTTTTGACTGTCATGATTTCAAGCACAATATAAAATGCAACCTATAGCTTACTTCCTAAGTGATGAAGCTGTCTCAATGAAATCTGCAGAATGAGTCTTTGCACAAAATAAGGCACATCTAGGACTCTGCAGGACCCTGGCGCAAGATTCAGAAATGAGAAATGCCCAGAATGGCAATGTGGAATGTGAAAGTTGTACTGGAGTTGTGACCTCGGTGTCCAAGTTATGGTGAACATGTAGCTCCAATCTGCACTCACCAATATATCTCACTCCTCATTGAAGAGAGAAATATCTGGGGTTTAGTAAAGAGAAAATAAGATTTAAATTAGTATTCTGAAAAATCATTACATCTGAAAGATAAGACTAAATATGGGATGAATGGTCAGGAGGCCCGGAATTTTTCTGCACTATCACTGACATCCTCTGAGACCCTGTGCAATTATAAAATCTGTGTGTGTCAGTTTCCTCCTTTTAAAAACATGCTTCAGGCTGCTATGACAATAAGTGGTTTTTGCAGGCTGTCTTAAAAATACTTGCAGTGAAAAGCATTGTGTAAACATAATGACTATTAATTAGTTCTTGAAAAATATATTTCTTTAATAATGAAATGCACAGAGCCAAACTGATCATGTCCCTTTGGAATTGCCCACTACTACCTTGAACGTTGCATTTTACAGAGAGCAGATAACAAAATCTTCAAAGCTATCTGATGAAGAAAACACGAAAAACAGAGTTAAGGAGTAGACTGTAAGTACCCACAGTCAAGATGTGTCTCTGTGAGAAAAACGGATGTTGAACTTCAAATCTTTCTCTAAACTGGCTTAGTGAAGCCAACACGAAAGGCTTGGAGGACAGAATACTGCACACACATACGCTTCTGCACATCATCTGCTGCCTTTTTGCTTTTAACAGGAATGACGAAAGTGATAATGTTAACTATCCGAAGGGTCAGAACTGTCCTGTAGTTTGAACTAGGTATGTCTTCTATCAATCCCTAACTGATATTTGGTTCAAAAGAAATAAGCTGAATTCTCATAAAATGAAGGTGTATGTGGTGTTTGCATGAGCTTTATGAGCAGTCATGCAGTTGACACAGTTTTGTACTGAAAGCAAGCCAGTTCCACCTGCCTGCTGAAGGAAGAACCTGAGAACATTCAGCATCTGAAGAACACACAGAGAACCGCTATGATGAGATGTGTACATGAAATGAACACCAAATACATCGGTTCTTTTGGTAACTTGGATATTCGGACCCAGAAATGAGACAGGAGTTCTCATGGACGTGAATGTGAGCACTTCAGAACTCTGCTGGGAGACCCACACAACAACCTGAGAGCACTTTACTTGGCATGGACAGTTTCCAATATCGAGGCTGGAGCTGTATCCTAAATCCTGGTTTGCAGAGATTCGACTCCAGAGGCCATCTCTATCCACTGAGGATACATAAACTGCACTCCTCTCCTGAAAAGACTTTGGAAGAAAGGAATAAAATTTATTATTTTTTCATCCTTTTCTTGCATGGTAAAAGTCCAGTACCTCTGTGCTCTCGATTGCTAGGAAAGGTATGTAAAGAAGCTCTTTAGCTTTTCCTGTTAATGTATTTTTGCTTATTCAATTTGTTTATCTGGTTTAACAGTATAAAGAAAATTTCAGCGTTTTTTTTTTCTTCATTTTCACAGTCTAATCACATTCCTTCAAATCTGTACTGATGCATGTGCTGGACTGATACCTTATGAGTCAGCCTGGGTCAGCGGGATAATCCAAAGCACAGAAAGTGAAGCATAGAACATGAATCTTTGCAGTATCATGGCCTCTGTAAATATTCCTTTATGTTGGTTTTTCACATACCAACTAAGAAAGGAAAAGCGTTTCTCAGAAAAAAAGAGAAAAAGATGTGATTGCAAACCTATAGGAACTGGCCAACGTACCTGGCGAGAGCTGTAGAAACCCAAAGCATTTTTATTACATTCTACTCCATCTCAAGTTGCTGATACTGTAATTCATAACCAGCTCAGCAGAGTTTAATAATAATAAAAAAATTATTGTTAATTATGTAACTATCATAAGCAATAAGGTCTTAGAGCTTAAAAGTGAAATCAAAGCTTTAGCAGACAAATACTCTGTTTATCATGCTTTTAACACATAAATACCTTCTTAAAATATCCTAACTTTTGATATGTGGATCTTTTATACACACAGATTACCTTGAAAGTGGAAGCCCTTCATTTATTCCCAAGTCAGGCTTATGAAATTAACTGCCAACTTAGTTTCTCCCCGTGATCCTGCCAATGACCTTTTTCCTGCCCTGCTAGGATCATTCCCTCTCCATGGATTAAAGGTGATTAAGGATCAGTGTCAGTTTAGTCTCATACATTTGCTAAGCAGGGACGACAAACTGTGCCAAAACGTGTTTGATTTATTTGTGGGGGTTTTGTGGTAGAGGAACCCTGATAGGGCTCAAATCAAGGATCCAGCAAAGAAAAGAGTGCTTTATATCATTGGTAGCTCTTTAACCCAAGGTGTCACAGCAAGGACTTAATATCCTTCAGCTAAATTATTAGTTTTCACAAACATTAATGACTGAAATCAATCAAGCTTTTCAGTGCTTAAGGTTATTTAACCACCAATTCAATTAGCCAGTTGTCAGACGAATACCTGTATCTATTGAGCTGAACGTCAAACACATTGATATATCCACAATGCAGTTAAGCAAATAATGTATGAAATAGAAGACTTCCCAATTTTGAAGAAACACATGCCTAGCAGCGTTATTATTACTTTGTAAGGATTTTAGAGCTATATTCTAAACCAGTATGTTGTCAGTTGACTCTACGGGTATCAACAGATCTATACTGGAACTTGGAAAGCGATGCTAATTCAGGGGAGAAACACGATTCTAACTTGAGACAGAAAAACTTTCTCTTTATACTTGATTCTTGAAGCAATACAGAGATTTCCTGTGCTTGGACTGAAATACGTGGTTTTCCTCAAGTCTTTAAACTTCTTGCTTCATGATGGACTATCCAAAGATCATTTGCTTGCTTATTTGCAAGAAAAAGATTAGATTAGGGCTTGATTAATCATAAAATCACACTAGAAATGGAGAGGTGACATTATGTTGTCTGCAAATACGAGATGAGCTGGAACTATGTCTGTATGGAAAGAAATCTTTAAAAGAATGACGTATGCATGATGAACATAGCCACAAAATATAAAAGAGGGTTAAGTATTTCCGACTTAACCCTGATAAACTGAGAGGTTTACATGCCTTTGATTAATTCAAAAATCAACTCTGTGTTGTGGTGCCATGACTAGATCTTGTTCTGTGTGGTTCTGCTCCGTAGTCGGTATCTTAATTACGCAAAAACAATTAGTATTCTTTGCTGGGCTAAGGAGATGAATTTACTGTGACAGAAAGAATAGACATTTACTGTGACAGAAAGAGATGCCATACTAATGAAACAACATTGACAATAACAAAGAAGAAAAAAAAAAAAGCCTTTTCAACTTCACTAGCTAATGAATTTCAGGAAATAATCAGAATAGTTCCTTTTCCAACAAAAATGAGTGGTTGTGAAGATAGCCCCGATCTGGACACTTTAATGGATGCACACACACATTCTTTTATAGCTTGTTCATCAGACTAAAATAAACATAATACTACAAAGGGTTACCCGAGCTCACTTCATTTCCCTACTGCTGTTGGCTTCAGATTATGTTGACTCTATCAACAAGATTGTGGCTGTAGGTGTAAATTTATTAAGTCCCACACATCAAAATATTGCTCTATTTTGTAAGTTAGTAGGAGCTATGCTCTGGAATGGGTACAGGGAGAAACATGAAGCCAAATTTTTACTTCAAGGTCCGGACAGCACAATTTCAACAGCATTAACCTTGGAAGAACATACTGTATGATTTTCCAGACTGGACAAACTCAGAGGAAAAGGAGACCGCAGCCCTACCTTCATCACGCTTCCCAAATGCAAATCTGGTGCCACTCGTCTTACCATATTTTGACCAACCGACCCCCTGAGCAGACGAATACAGAGAGCGGAGAGACTTCTTATGCTGTCTCACTAAGGCCACTGCATACCAAGGTATTGACTTTTTTCATCAAGAAATGAATAAACTTTCTTTAGCTAGAACTGGAGGAGTTTGGAAGAGACCAGTGATCCTCTCATGACTGCAGTGCAGGCGGTGGGTATTCTCTGTACTTCTATAGGGTATTCTGAGACCCTGCAGCACTGGGAATTTTTATCACCCCTCCTCGCCTCCCTTGATTCTGTTCCCCACCTACAGAGAACCTATGCTTTAGATCCATTTTTAGTTTTTTGTATGTATTCTATTAGTGCCATTTTTCCAGGTTGAATGTCATTTAGTTAATTCACATATTTTTCAGTCAAATAACTCTTTCCAGCTGGTCTCTGTCCTCCCCTGTGTTTGAGGCATTTAATAAAAGACAGCTCATTATGATTAAAAAACACAAATCTGAAGTGCAACCAGGCCCAGGAGAGATCCCTTTAGCTCTTCAAAAATCTTTTCCAACTCAAGGAATATGAAGAGGTAGAACTACCAGAACCTGTAAAAGGAAATCCATTTTGCACCATGTATGATACAGCACCCAAGATACAGCCTGTTATAGTAAGAACCTCCTAGGGCCATGAAATTAGTGTATTTTTTTTCCTTGAGGGTCACAATTTCTTGATATCTGTCATGGTTTTCAACTGATTAAATGTGGATATCTAAAGCTTAATTTTTCTTCCTTCGCAGTCAGTGGAAAGAACACAATTCATCTCATCCTACAGTGGTCACCTAGATAGATTAGACAAGTGTTATCCGAATCTCTCCACTGAATACGACAGGATTTTAAGGGGATTAGTGGAGGAACAGACCTCTATGTTGTAGACATTAGGAATTTCTGTCCTAGCACAAATGATACCCTTTTGTGAATATATTCAGCCTCACATCTTGAAATCCTTTGAATCAATCTGCCATGTATTCTCTGCCAATTGCTTTATCTAGCTTTTATACATATATGTAAAAGGCAATGCACTATGAGAATTAGCTGAACAGTCTATATGTTGACAGGTGCCTTCCTCTACAGGCATCAAGCACACCACATACTGCACTTTGGATGGCTTGGAAGTTTCTCAGAAAAAGTCTCCTGAATCCATCTGTCATGTGTTGGTGAACATAATATTCAACAGGGCTCCCTGTCTTTAAGATCTGGATGCAAATACAAATTCATCCATCATCCTCCTTTCTCTCTGACCTTCTTTCCTGAGCAAGTTATGTCCCTTCATACTGATATTCTAGTTCCATTGTTTATCTCACCTATGTCTGTTAAGCAAATTAACTAATAGTTTTGGTAACTTATAAAGTTTTGCAACACTATTTTCCATACTTTTAAAATTTACATTACTTTAGGTGCACGTCATCTAGCTCATCTGCCATCTTCCTTCCAGTATTCCTTTGATCTCTCATTAATTTCTTTGTCCTTTCTTTGAAGATCAGAACCTTCAAAGAACCTTTCGATCCTTCACGAGCACACTTTTGCTCACAACGATATAGAAGATTTCTTTAGCTTTCCCCTTAAACTCACCATTGAGCTTTCTTTACTAAATGTTTCAACTTTAATCACCTTTTCATGGTTAAGGAAGGCAAAGCTCCCATGACATTGGTCTGACTGAAAGTGCCTCCATCTCTGTACACCCATGCATACTTGCAAATATTCTTTGGAGGAAGTACAGTGGTTTTAATATCATGTGAAAAACTTCATTACACTGTCATTAGCCTCTCGCTGTCTACGGTTTCCATACATCTTTCTTTTCCACGTTGACACTGCAGTTTCCCAGGACAGTTCTGAGGCTCTGCCTTACAAAACTATCATTTACTCTCAAATTTTTCACAGAGCGCACCTGCTATTTCACCATTTGCCATTTAATTGCTATTATTGCTATTTCTTTAGACTCCTGTTTGTGTTGGCTAAGGGCCACAAGAGAGACCGAGGGACACATTTTGTCAGGTACGCGCAGGACTGCACATAGAAAAGCCTGAAATGATGATTTCTTCTGTCACACAAGGTAGTCCCACAGATTCTCCACAAATTCTCAGTCTCCTTTTCCCAGGAAGTTCACTGACACCTCCCTTAGTAAGCCTGCCTGGCAGCAGGACAATTTCACAATAATCTGGTATTATGACATACTTGAGAAATATTTTAAAATATGCAAAACATTGGAAGGTTTTAATTCCCATTCCTGGCCTCTGTACAGGTAAACTGGACAACACACAAGTAAATTTATAATGTCAATTAATAATAACAATAATAATAATTATATAATAATTATTAAATATAATCTATAATAATTACTACTAAAATTAATGTTAATATAAATTCAATAAATTGATAATTGATAACTGATAATTCACTACAATCCCTNCTGCTATTTCACCATTTGCCATTTAATTGCTATTATTGCTATTTCTTTAGACTCCTGTTTGTGTTGGCTAAGGGCCACAATAGAGACCGAGGGACACATTTTGTCAGGTGCGTGCAGGACTGCACATAGAAAAGCCTGAAATGATGATTTCTTCTGTCACACAAGGTAGTCCCACAGATTCTCCACAAATTCTTAGTCTCCTTCTCCCAGGAAGGTCACTGACACCTCCCTTAGTAAGTCTGCCTGGCAGCAGGACAATTTCACAATAATCTGGTATTATGACATACTTGACAAATATTTTAAAATATGCAAAACATTGGAAGGTTTTAATTCCCATTCCTGGCCTCTGTACAGGTAAACTGGACAACACACAAGTAAATTTATAATGTCAATTAATAATAACAATAATAATAATTATATAATAATTATTAAATATAATCTATAATAATTAC
>JAHREE010000422.1:5804032-5882364 GCA_033628505.1 Tringa tobata | reverse complement strand
ATGAAGATGACCCGTAATGCCATATCAAAAATCTCTCTGATAAAGAGAGAATTGGAATAGAAACGGATGTCAAGACATGACAACTCCCAAGGCTGGGATAATTCAAACTCAGAATGAAATTTTCCAGTTGGTTCCTTGGAGCTAAAATTTTAAAGTAACTTAGCCAATGTAAAAGCTTATGTTCCATTTTTATAGCAACAGGAAGCAAAAGAGAGAAGCAGCTACTGCTGGGAGAGAAGCCTCAATACCTCAGTCAGGACGCTCGCTTCCTACACAGTCCTGTGGGTGCAAGAGTGGAGTGCCTGAAACAGCCCTAGAACTATTTTTCTCTGTAAAATGAGAGAAATGTAAACAGTCCACATGAAATCTGAATGTCTCCACACTTGGAACAAGAGAAAATTCGAATCCAAACTCTGAAGTTGAATTTCAGTTCCTTGTCTTACAACATCTCTTGGACACTTAAACTGGAACACTACTGTCTCCAGCCTGCGTTTGTGTGACAGCCTAAAGCCATCTGAAACCCTCATTTTAGGTTTCTGAGTCCCCTCCTTCCCAAACTGGATTGCACAAAGCAGATCTGCCCCCACTCCAGATCGCCGCGCTCCCCTGCTCCCTGAACAGGTTAAACAAACAGGGAGATTCCTCCGGGAAAGTCACAGGTTCAAGATCACAAAGGACGCACCGCGTTTGGGCCAGTTGGAGGTTTTTCTTGCTATTGTGCTTATCTGTATCTTCACTGTCATCCAGACGTTCACCCCTGACCCCCGAGCCCGCCTCTCGAAAAAGCCTCGCGGTGTTTACCCATTAAGTAATGTCTGTGCTTTTGTGGAAATTTTACAGAAACAAATGGAGGAAGTTTGCCAGTCAAACGGCTGGACAATAAATCCTGTCCCGCGTAGATAGAATGGTTTACTGTCACTGTAAGTCTGCTACTGGCATCTGTCACCGAAGAAATGTTTACAAATTTCACCGGGCTGCAGTGCCAAAGTATTCCAGCACTGCAGGGCTGTACATGATTTGTAGAACAACCACCACTGTGCTAGATAGGGGTATCCTTGTTTTGCCAGCCTGAATAAACAGAGCGACAATGTTTCAGATAACTCAAGGTCACTCACGTCCAATTTTTCTGTCCATTCATCTCCTACGTTCATGAATACAAGTACCCAAATGCCAGCTTGGTAATTGTAGTGCTTTTTCTGCCCTAAGTTATCTTTGTTAGAAGTTTAATCCAGGTAGGCGAACTGCCTTCAGACCCCTTTGCTTATTTCCAATAGGTCCTTTATTATGTACACACCGTGTCTCCCCATCCTTCCTTACAATCCATTTTCTTTACAGTCCCTGCTGTCTCTCCTCTTCCTGCACTATTTCCCCTTTGGGACAAGACATTATATTATGTTACCTTTCTGCACAGCATCATTGTGATGCTTTCTGCTGTGTGGCTGAGGCTTCCAGTACCATCAACTACAAAGTCAGGACAGCGGAAAGACAAGTTTGGATAAGAAGCAGGAATAATTTGAAACAGTGGGACAGAGAGGTAATATAATTCTTCCTTCACTGACTCTTTCAACGGAGGGCCTGATTCTGCTGCCACCGAACGGAGCTCTTCCCTCTCCATGTCAACGGGAGCGGCACTCAGTCTTAGAGTTCCGCTATAATTAAGTTTTCAAATCTCATTTCCTTTCAGAGGAGAGAAAACATTGTTGTGACTAAGCTTTGGATGTGGTAACAAATCCCTGGCAGGTTGGTTTGTTTTAACGGACGTATTAGTTTTAAGGAAACTTTTACCATCTTTTCTGCCCTTAATCACAGCTTTTATTACAATTACAGTAATGCAACAGATCTACATGCCAAAGGCAATATGTGTATTTTTAATGAGTTGACATGCAACCTTCCCGGAGAGGAGAAACAACTTCATTTGCTGAAGGTTTCTGAACCATATCTAGTAGTTTATTAAGGGACAAGGAATCAATCAGGAAAACATTTACCACGAATTCAGAGGCTTCAGTAACTCACAGATGAGCAGCCCCATAAGACAGACTCGGTTGTTGTGCTAGATTTAGCAAATTTTTGCTGAATGGTTACATTTTCTATTGTCCGCAAACAATATGAGACAAGGTTAAGAGGCAATATCCGGAAAGCCCTAAGATTATTAATCCACACATGTGGTCCTGAGTCACTGGGTTGTAAAACCTCAGATGAAACCTAAGGGGAATTCTGCTCAAGAGAGATGATATCACAAGCCCAAAGGAACCAGTTGCATCAATAAGGCCTATTTATGCAAGTTTTACAAGACATGGGCTCACAGGGGGTTTCATTCTGGTACAATGAATTCAGTCAATAAATTGAACATAGGCAGGGATCCCACCCTGTGAGCACAAGAGCCTTCAGCCTGGTTTCTTGCCTGAATTTACCTTACAGCTTGGACACAGATCAGACCCTGGTGCACACAGAAAATTACAACAGGCTGACACGCAGGCATCAACCAGGCTCATTCCTCTGGGGACTAAAGAGCTCAGAGAGTCAGGCTCCAACAGCAGCACACAAAATCCGTTCTGGTAGATTATTCCTGCCCCTGCTCTGGTCTGGGCCAAACAGCCCACACAAACAATGGCTGGCCATGCTTTTTTGGAGGTTACTGCAGGCCAAGGACCATTTCCAATACAACCCTGGATGTGGATAACCTGTTTTGAGAGGTAAAAGTTTATCTGTGGGGACCAGAGAAAGGTTCCTGGCTTGTGGAGATGTGACCCCACAGACCTTCACATACCTTTCTCCGAGACTAAATTATCAAAGGAAGAAGCCTGAAAGCCCAGTGCATGTGTGACTGCGCGCTTGCTTTTTCCCTTGCTCATCAGAAAACTGCAATAAATTAATAGGAATTGAAGCAAGAGACCATATGACTCCTATCAGAAGTTTACGTTATCAACCGATAATGTAAAGGCCCAGGGTACTGCAGAGGAGCGACTGTCTTTATGCCAGGTTTGTGTAACAGAAACAGGGCTTTGGCAGCAAGAACCCTCACTGCCCACCTCCCTTCCCACTTCATCCCGCACAGTCCCACCGCGAGCCTCCAGTACACACCAACACACCCACAGAGATCCGTCAAAGGCACAGGACCTCGCCGCAATCACCGCTACTCTGGCACATCTGTTCAGAAGATTAGTAGTAAAATTTAACTGATAGAAGACAGAGCACAACTGGAAATGTAGGAATGTGTTTTTACTACTATTAATGCAATCAAAACTTCCTTCTTGCTATTATGACTGTGTTAGCACGTCAATTCTATTCCAAATTGTTTTCAACTGCTAACTTACCAAAATACCTGGACTATAGCACAATCCACGTTCTGGTTTTCATTCTGAACTTAACATAATTTATCTGAAATTATTCCCTTTCTTAAAGCTGTTTCTCCCGCTAGAATGTGCAAAATATACATACAATATGCACTGGAGGAACATTAATCTTTTTTCTTCATATGCCCCAAAAAGTGCCGAAACTATTCTGTGCATAAAGTAACTTCTATATGTCTTTGTAGGCTGAAGGCCCTTTTTTGAATTTACCAATACTCTTATTCAGATGACAAAATCTATAGAGCTGGTTAAATCATAGCTTTAAAAAACAGATGCAAAGAACCCTTTGTGAAAATGATTACGGATTTATTTTCACCATTCAATATGAATTAAATGCAAAAAGAAGATATAGGTCAGTTTTCTTAAGAAATGTATATTCTTTGGGAAAATATTTTATTTGTTATTTTCCTCTTATGATTTTTTTTTTTAAATTGACTCATTTGAGGGTTTCCTGTACCCATGGTCTTAATTTGAGAAAAGATTAGACCTGTTCTTCTTCAAAACTTAAACATGCTTTAGTATGAAACTTTTGCCTAGAAAACTCCATTACCATTTACTAACTGAGAACAATACAAAAGCTGGTATAACAAAAGGGAAAAAAAAAAAAAAAGGGTGCTCACCAATGCAGTCCACGCTGAAGAGATTCACGGAGGTTGTTATGGAAGATTCATCGCAGGTCTTCATTCCTCGCAGAGCAAACCGCACCAGGGAGGCTTTGACTCCCTCCGGCAGGAAGGAGAGCAGGTAGACAGGCATGTAGAGAACGTAACGAAGTTTGCACAGCAAAGGGGTCATGAGCTTTCCTTGAGGGGACTGAGCCATGCGCTCTATCGTCGGAAACAGCAGCACAGAGCGAAGAACCTGCCAGGCCATGAGAAAACGACTGTCAAAAGTCCTGTCAAAGTCCTACAGCACCTCATCCCAGCCCAAGAGACTTCATTTATAAATGAGTCTCTGCTTGACGTGAAGTTGGGTTTCCAGGTGCGTTGGCCCTCAGACACACCGGCAGGGCTTGCGGTGTGCCCAGGCTAAATTTTTAAACTGATTCTATTTCGGCTGGGGTAGAGTTAATTTTCTTCATAGTAGCTATTATGGGGTTATATTTTGGATTTTTGCTGAAAACAGTGTTAGTAACACAGGATGTTTGAGTTACTGCTGAGCAGTGCTTACACACAGTCAATGTCTTTTTTGCTGCTCACACCACCCCGTCCACAAGTAGGATGGGGGGGCACAAGAAGTTGGGAGGGGACACAGCAGGGACAGTTGACCCCACTGGCCAAATTGATATTCCATACCATATGACATCACGCTCAGTATATAAAGCTGGGGAAGAAGGAGGAAGGGGGGGACATTTGGTGTGATGGCATTTTGTCTTCCCAAGTAACCATCATGTGTGATGGAGCCCTGCTTTCCGGGACATGGCTGAACACCCGCCTGCTGATGGGAAGCAGTAAATGAATTCCTTGTTTGGCTTTGCTTGAGAGTGGCTTTTGCTCTACCCATTAAACTGTCTTTATCTCAACCCATGAGTTTTCTTGCTTTTACTCTTCCAATTCTCTCTCCCATCCCACGGAGGGGAGTGAACGAGCAGCTGCATGGTGCTTAATTGCTGGCTGGGATTAAACCATAACAAAGAAGAAGCAAACAAGAATGTGGTTATGAAATGCTCAGGTCCATCAGTTTTGAAACAAGGGAGCACAGCCCCTTGCTCCAGGAGGACGTGACCCCACCAGAGGGCAGCAGGCAGGAACCCTCGCTGCCCTCCAGGCGGGCTTTGTATGTCAGCAAAGGTACACTGCTTTTTATTGCATCTGGCAAAATGTTTTCTCTAAGTAAACCAACCAACCAAAGTGAAAGATGTCAGCCACTCTGACAGTATCTTTACACTTTGACAACACACGGGGTTTTCAATCTGCAGTTCAGTATCAGTAAACCTGGTCAGAACAAGAGGCTAAGCACAAGGCTCCTTCACGAAGACGTGTACGGTGGTGCATGATACTGCATTTTATATACTGAAATATACAAATTCTAGAGTTGGTAATTATTCTATTATTTATAATAGAATATTATATATTCTATTCTATATATATTCTATTCTATATATTATATATATTATTCTATTATTTATAATAGAATACACTGTAGCCTTAAAATAGAATTGTATTAATTAAAAACCTCACCCACACTATCCAAAAGGGAATTGATAAACCTACTCTCAATTACATTTCAATGTTAAGATCAAACAAATATTCTAAAAGGATACCTGCTACTTTTCCCTGGAAAGCAGAAACATGTTACAAGAATTCTTATAGGAAAACCCCTCAAAGACACACGACTAGAGCACACAACAGAAGCACCAAGAAGGCAAGGTAAGAGCTTCTGGATATTACATTTGCAGATAATTAGGTATAAATTGCTGTGCTTTGCTGGTGACTCAACATAAACAAAACAGATGTAGTTACATACGTCTGGTTACTGCACACATCATTCTATGTATTGCACAAATTAGATTAATATTTTTGTAAAAAATATTTTAAAATAATTGTCTTTGCTGTCAAATGAGACTCAGCTGACACATGCCACTGCATCTGTGTGCAGCACCGTGGTCTCAGCAGTTACCCAGTAGCAGGCAGGGCTTGACACCCAGAGATGCTTACAAGAGCTGGGCACTGGAACACAGCAAACAGAAGAAATTCAGGAAATATCAATAACATCTTGTACTTTCTACAATATTTTAAAAGCAGACTTTGAAAGTGCTATTTATATCTAATACAGAACTATTTTAAGAAATCTTTTTGCTTTCCAGCTGATACTACTTTGGTTTTAGACAAAGAAAAAGACTTTCTCAGGGAAATCAATCCTGGGCCTCTTTTTATTAAAGGCAACCAGCAGCTGAAGTATAGGAATGCAAGACTTGTACTAAATTATATGGTAGTTTTGTGATATTTCAGCTAGGAGCTGAACTCAAACTGTTGTGATCTAAAGCAGATTTGACCTGTGTTCCCAGACACACATTAATCCTTTGACATTACAGTTTATAGATAGAGGATTAGTGGCTTGGAGTGCTGTACTAACCACTGGGGGAAGTTGCTAAACCTTGGAAGAGAAAGGACAAACCAAAAAAGCTGTCACAATGACCCGTGCATTCCTGCATTTTTTAATGGCACACAAATTTAAAAGATGGTGGTAAGATGGAAGATAGTTCTCTTGAATTTCTTTTTTTATATACATATATATTTTGCAGATAATAATAGCGAAATGTAAAACTTGCATTTTTCTATCATTTATCAGGTATTTCTTAGTTTATTGCTAGATTCCTGAGCCAGGATTCTGAAATGTGCATTTGCCTGCAGAATTGCTTGAAGATGTAGTTCAATTTCTTTGTGATACCACTGCGGATACAACAGATTTAACATATTTTATTACAATGACACACACTTTCATAAAAAAGTGTGTCATATTTGTGTCTTGAAATAAGTGAAGTTGACATATACAAGTAAAATGAAGGAAATAAATGAGATTTAAATGCTCTTTAAGATTTTTTTTTTTTACCTTTCCATTGTCAGGATCTTATCTATGTGTAGTTTACACTAGCTGAAATCAAATAGATGGCACAGAATTATATTCAAGTTACAACTTTCGGAATTATTATAAGACCAGTCATTCTGAAGATGGAGGACTCTGTCTGTCATAACCACCAGGTACCGTCACACCTATGAATTGCACGGTATATCCCATTAAGTACAGTGTAAAGCTTAATGTTGCCTTTATTCACGGAAAATTAATGATTGAAGTTTCTTGTGATAACAATCATTGAAAATACAAAAAATATTACACATATCTATAGAGAGAAATCCAGATTCACCTGGTTTAAATTGACCCCAGTTCAAAGTCCAGTGATTTTTATGGGCCAAGCACATGGCAAGAGCCGGGCAACTAGAGACACTAGTCACAGAGACTCGAGCAGATCTATGGATTTCTGAAAGTTGGCCAGTGAATCTACCAAAGGCAAACACACCCTGTGCCCATGAGTCGCTGAGAGCTGTGGGTCACATCGCATACCCTTGGTGTGCTTTGGACAACCCCATAAAACCAGTACGTGTATTCTTACATTGTACTGGAATTGTCACTGTTGATTGTTGTGACAATAAACAATATTTGTAAAACTGTTGTTCAGTTTATTTAACAGTTATTTATTCAACATGCTATTAAATTGCAAGATTTCAACACTCAGGATGACGCATACATTAAAGTTCAATGTACAAGGCAGAGCTGTTCTTTGGGTTAGTCACCAGGCAGCTGCTTCTACTTTCATCATTAATTTTTAACTCTTTAAATTACACAGGGCTCAAGACCTGAATGGATCAAGGGACTATAATACAATGCAGTGTCTCAGAAGTTTTAGATCTTGTTAACAACAAAAGGCTAACACTTTCTGCAAGCTCTTCACACAATTCAATGTGGATGCTGAGGCAGTTCCTGGTCCCTACTTAAGTGGTACATCTGTCACTGAAAGAACAAACAGGGCATGGCCTGAGCACATGTTCAGAGAAACACTAACTAAACCCCCAGTATGTTCTACTCTTTATTCCTTCAACACACACAAAAGTGGGAAGCTGGGGTGACTTTTGGAGTTTCACTTTTGTCACTGTTTACATACTTCGGTGTCTAGAGCTACCAGATCTACTTCAGGTATGTTTGACTGCACAGTAAATTTACAACACAGAGGGAAAAGAAACTACTTATTTCATAGGAGAAGTGAGCCCTCAAGGGAGAGAATACTAAATGTCCATTCCCTGAAAGCAGGGCACTGACCAAGGAGCTTTGTTTAGTCAGGATCCTTACAATTCACTTCATGTGATTGCTCTCTACAACTACCTGAAAGGAGGTTGTAAGGAGGTGGGTGACCTTCTCTTCTCCCAAGTAAGAGGCAGTAAAACAAGAGGAAATGGCCTCAAGTTGCACTAGTAGATGACCAGTAGACCCCAAGTAGATGAATTCATTAATTACAGCCAGGCTTTCTCAGTCCTGTACTTGGGCTCTCAAGGGACAGACCGTCCCTGCCCACAACACCTCACAGGCACGTTCAGATCTCTCAACTGATGTCATGAAACAACAAGACTCCAGTGTACTGAAGAAAATATCCATCCCACACCAGCAGAAAGTAAAAATTCCTCAAAAATAACCCTTTGGTTCATTTTGCTTTAATGGCAGAAGCAGCGGTTGTTGGAGGCTCACACTGACTTCTGAGCAGGGAAGGTTTTGGAAAGTATTTGCTCCTGCTGAATAATCTGTTCTTAATCACTGGGGGTGCAGGAATGGTTAATACAATAGCAACCAACAAAAAGAACATACAACCCATATTCTGCACAAGCTACACAACTCGGAGCCCACAAGGAACTCCAGAGACCCAACCAAGGGAGCAGTCTATTATGTTTTATGACCGAGCCGTTGCCCTGACGGATGCTCAGTGGAGAATCACCCAAGGGCAGTTGTGCGGCCACGTGCCTGCAGACCCACAGCCACGTGTCCCTGCTCTGCAGCAACAGCATCGTTACGGGAGCAACATCAAGGGGTGGGAAAGAAAATGAGCAAACAAGTTTTATGTAAAATTCCTTCAAAACCCAACGAATCGCAAAAGGTCTCTTTCTCCGTACAAAGTTAACACTTCTTTTGACGTATTTTAGTACATCCTATATATTAGGGTTTTTTTCCTCTGTTGTGCTGGCAGAGAAAAAGCTATTATCTGTCAGGTGAAACCTAGTAAACTTTTCAAAGATAACATAATGATGCACTTAATGGTAATCTACCATCTACCCTTGACACGGAGTGCCACATCAATCACAATTTCTTCTACTCAGTATGCAGAAACCTGCAGGCAAAACAAGTAGGGTCAGGGAAGCATCCCCTGCTTTATTACCAGCTGTGCCAAGCAAACTTCCAAGAAAATGCTGGACAATGTTTGGACAAACCAGACACCGTTGGCTTGGGCTTTCCTCACACCAGAGTGGGACTTGCCCATTCACCTTGCTCAGTCATGAATTATACGAAAGTTTGTGCATATTAAATGGGCAACGGAATAAATATCTCAAACACAGTTAATGGAAAATCTTATCACTGAAAATTTCAAAGTGTTTTAAAAGAATTAAGTCCCACAAAGAAGTCTTACTACACTTATTTTATGGTCTAGGTATTGCCTTGGGCTCATGACATGTCCAGCACACACACACACACACACACACACACGTATACCTACCACCCAGGTACATGCTTCTAATTCTTTGCTGAATAAATATAGCAATTTATAAAAAAAAAAAAACCTAGAGATCCCCATCCAGTACACTGGTTACATGAATATTAATGATGTCCTACACTAAAAGAGCAAATTCATAATTAAACACACTAAAGTAGCTTCATATGGACAGAGCTGAGCTATGGCCAGAACAGGAATACGACAGTTTTCTTTATGGTATCAGTACAGAAATAACCTAAGCTTCATCATATCAGAGGCACTGATTATTGACTATTCTAGATGATTTTTTCCCTTTGTATTGTGTGCCTTCTGTAAATAGACAGAGGTGAAACTAGTAGAAAATTTTTTATCAGCTATGCTTGTGGCTTGCTGTTTGCATTGTAGCTTCCACACTGGTCAACTAAACTGGGCTAGGACCTAGGCTCCAAGACCAAAATTTTTTAGTATGTGCTCTGGAATGATTTTGGCCAAAACCAGTCAGGATGTTCCAACACAACATCTGGGCACAGGTTAGAAAATAGCACAGACCAGAAAGCGTTCTTAATAGAAGACGTGTGTGAAGCAATGACGTTTGGGGGTAGGGGGAAAGGAGAGGCGTGTTGGAATATAAGCTATATTTTGCCACTGCTGTCAAGAGCCACAAGATGGGCTCTGATTTGTTTTATATAGAATAATAATTTAAATGCTAGTTTTAGTGTATCTACCTCACTCAATCAGAAATACCTCTAGCTGTTCAGAGGGATTTAATAATTGATTTTGTCTAAGTCAGATTCTAAACCCACTTTATGTCATCCTTGACAATTTTATACAGATCCTCCCTTCTGTCATCAAGAAATCATTCATCAGATGCTCAGCAAGGGAGTCAATGTTTGCAGGTCTGGTCTTCAAATTACAGATAGACACTAGACGAAGAGAAGCTAGAGGTATTTCCTAATGACTATCACTACCTCTCTTTTATAGCCAGATTACAGTTTGCAATGTGTTTCAGTACAGGCCAAACCAGCTTTATGAGATCCAACCTGGGTATCTGCTTCAAAATACTCAGGACAATTTTTCCAAGCAGAAGTACAGAAAAAACCAAACAAATAAACAAAAAAAAAACCACAAACCCAATCCCAAAATGGAAAGAAGCAATATAATAAATAGGTTCTGTTTACCTAAATTTGCTATTTTAATTATTCAGCTCACAGAACCAACTCAGAAGCTACTACTATCTTTAAATATGCCCAGGAAAAACAATCTAAAGCATGAATGAGTGGGAAAAAACCTGGCAAGTAATACAGCTGAAAGGACCCATGGGAGATGGTGAACAGCAAATGATATGCAAGCTTGCAATATGATATGGTGCAGAAAGCAAGCAAGAGAGAAGCTCTGCACGTTAATGTTACATATAGTGAGAAAACACATCACAAATACCAGAGGAATCTCTGTCTCCCTGGGAGACAATGCAAGTTGCATTCTGTGCTGTACATCTTAAATGAGAATATTACAACCAAAAGCCGGCCATAAATACAGCATAAAATTAATGAAGAGCTTGAATGATAAAATTCCTGAAGAAAGTTATGTATAGAGAGAGGAATATGAATAGCCTGGCAAAGTGGGAGCAAAAAGCCAAGGGAGCAGAGAACTGTAACTCCACAAACTTTTAAGGGCTACAAATGCAAAGGAAGCAAAATAATCATAGAATCATAGAATGGTTAGAGTTGGAATATTTTGGGTGGGACAAGTGACATAAGTAAATGCGATAGACGAGTAGATGTAGTCCTTTTGATATGGTTTAGTGATGATTCTTGTCAGTGTTATGTTGGAAGAGAAGATCTGAAAGGTCCCTTCCAACCTTGGCAATTCTATGATTCTGTGATTGTATGACAGTACTTAAGCTTTTCTGTCCTATAAGCCATATTCTGCTAAACTAAGTGTGAGTTCTCTCCATGGTGACATATGTCATTCACCTTCCCAAGAGCGCTAATGAAGACCCTTAGCCCTTTTCTGTATACTCACACATTCAGCAAGAAAAGCAGGCTTTTCTTAAACTGCATCTGTGCAAATATGACTCATGAGATGTATAAGAAACAGTAAGTACAGAACATTTTAAGTCCCTGTCCTGCACAACCAGACTTTTAATTCTTACAATACGTGTACAGCAGGCGAGGCTGCCTCCTTAAAGTGCTCTGCTGACATGGTTGTCTTCTCAACCTCCTCACTCTTGTTCCTTGGCCAGATTGTCACTCAAAGGTCAAACTAGAGCACAGTCAGCAAGAGCTGAGGCGGGGGAGAAGGGGTAGCCAAGCTCCAATCAATGTCTCCTCTAGAGATCTGCAAAGCAAAGCAACTAGAAATTCATAACATACTTTTAACAAAACAATATTGCCTTAATATTGTGTTGCATCACATCTTAAGCTCAGGTTGGCTGTGTGACAAGGGCTGTTTCCTGTTCAAGTGCTGTTTTCCGTTTATCTTTGTCTGATGTCAGAGATGTCTCTGCCTCTCGGCATCTGATATATTCTCCTTTGTTCATACTTAACTTCATGTTTTTATAGTTAAAATCACTGATAGCATAGTCGAATAGATTGGGATATTCAATTCAATTCAATCCAATCCAATCCAGTACAATCCCTATTCTGGATTTGAACAAAACAGATAAAATGAGAATTATTAAAATGTGTGAGAGATATCACTCTTGTTTCTCTGTGACCGCAGGCACAACCTGTGCAGACTCCCTCTGACTCCATAAAACTGCAAGACCACTACTGACCTTAAGGGAGCCGGTCAACTTAGATATGTCTCCACTGCTTTGAATTACAAAAGAGATAAGTTTGGAGACTACAACAGGCTGGATTCGGGGTAACACAAATTCAAACAACCATACATCCAATGGTTTTTGCTATTTCTAAATTGGACATACGCATAAAGTATCACCTATATCAGCTCTTCAGGAAACAGTACACATCCATATATATTTCCTTATACATTCCACAGAAGGTTACTCTAAGAAACAACACACATATAAATCTTCCTGAAAAGCTCAGAAATGCATTGTTTCCAAACATTTCAACAGCATTAACTTCCTTCAAGACACAGGGCAACCAAAGACACAGGACACAACAATGCTCATCTTGTGAAGTTGCACATAATATTCACAACTTCACAGAATTCTACTGTGGTATTAACTTGTAAAATATAAGGTCATACTAAGATTTTATTTTTTTTTAAATGGGAAAATTAAATAGTTGTATGGACAATGCTGTCCTCAGTGATACTAGACAAAGTCACTCTTTGTAAATGGCACATAAGTATATGTGAGCCAAGCACAGTTAATGAAATTCAAGGGGAAACTTCCTTTTTGTATGTACTGGTTCCCAGCTTCCTAACCATTGGTTTTCTTGTACCTTCCTTTTGAAGCAGTCAAATGTAATACAATGGATCACAACAAGCTGAATTTTTATCTTTCCCAACTCCACAGGCTCACTCACAATGCCAAATCTTTTCCTTACTTTTCATGACTTAATCAGAGAAATATTATTAAAAATAACTTAAGGAGCATGTCCTGCTTTCATACTCTGCCCCTGGTATATCCTTTGCCTGAGGTACGTCACCACTTCTGGGACAAGTTAGTCAAAGGCATTCTTTTAGCTGTAGAACATACAGGAGCTACAAATAGCCATGCTATTCCTTACTAATGAAACGCAGAAGCAAAATAATCATACCGAAGCACCTCGTAGGCAGCTAACCTGTGCTGTACTTGTACAGACTGTCCTGGAAAAATAAGACAGGAATAGTTTAAGATACAAGTGGATGTTAAGTTTTAGCTGATGCTATTCAATGACAGGAAAACAGAAAAACTCAAACTTCTCAGATGATGGAAAATGTCAGGACTCCCTTGTGTACACCAACAGAACTATGACCAATTTTTGTCAGCAGCCAAAAGTCTCCTTAACTCAGCTGTGTATCTAGCATGGCTTTGCTACTACTCTATGTGGTAAAAAGAGAATCATTTAGCTAGCAGAAAAAGCAATTAATAGGATGTCTTGAAAATAAAAGTTAATGTACCTGTTCCATACCATGAATGAACACTTGGCTTTATTTTTTTACTATTTTCTTTCAGATTCTACCTGATGATATAAATAGCAGGCAATATTCTCATCTGTTTAAAATGCTCTACGGTGATCATAAGGTTTTTCCATGTCCTGGCACCCTCTTTATTTAACATACATTATCCAATTTTATTTGAAGTACATCTTTAACACCACAAGCCTCCAGTGCTTCCTGGCTGTTCCACTTGGATGGAAACAAAATTTAAGGACCAGCATTTTGTTTAAATGTATTTGTATTTCAAACTGTAGTTTTTAGTGTAATGATGGATACAGAGCCAGGTACAATGATTACGTCCTTAGGTATGTAGTCATTTGCACCAAGGTGAGGTGTGACTAAATTTATGTCTACTTTCAGGCCACTTTCCACTGACTTAGCATAAATTTAATTCTGAGCATTATATGTTGGAACCCTGCATCCAAACTCATTGGGCCAACCATACAAAGTCCTTTTAAAAATGTGAATCCCAATTAGGCTTCTACAGTATTAACTTTGCGCAATATCATTAAGAGTATAGTAAACCTTGCTCTGCAGAGTTTAAGTATAGAAGAACTAAAATGGGGTGAAAATAACTCAGTAATTATCTTCCAGTAGCAAGAAAGTAAGAGCCATAGAAATGTAACTTCAGCTGCTAAGACTAAGATACTACCTTTGCCAACAGTGGTCAAGAGCAGAGTAACCAAAAAGGTAGAGCCCTAATCATAGATTCATAGAACAGTTTGGGTTGGAAGGCACCTCTAAAGGTTATCTAGTCCAACCCCCCTGCAATGAGCAGCGACATCTTCAACTAGATCAGGTTGCTCAGAGCCCCATCCAACCTGACCTTGAATGTTTCCAGGGATGGGGCATCTACCACCTCCCTGGGCACAGAGTGCCATCACTTTTCAAATATCACGGAGAGCAGCTTGGTAACTACATCAGCCAAATCCCTCAGAACTTCATCAAGCCCCACAGACTTTTGCATGTTTAAGTTCCTCAGGTGGTCACAAAACTGATCTTCTCTTAGAGATGAAGGAACTCTGCTCCCTCAGTCCCTGTCTTACGGTCCATTCACTTGAGAGGTGTGGGGAGAGATTGTCAGTGAAGACTGCGGCAAAAAAGTTGTTGAGGACCTCAGTCTTCTCCTCATCCATCGTTACCAGTTTACCAGTCTTGCTCATCAGGCAGGGTACACTGTCTTTGGCCTTCCTTTTCTGGCTTACAGGTCTGGCTGACCTGTAAAAGCCCTTCTTATTCTTGGTGTTCCTTGCCAACTTCAGCTCCAGCTGCACCTTGGCCTTCCTACCCCTACACAATCAGGCAGCATCCCCATACTTTTCCCAGGATACCTGTCCCTGCTCCTACTGCCTATGCATCCCTTTCTTGACTTTTAGTTTAATCAGCAGGTCTTGACTCAGCCATGCCAGTCTCTTGTCCTCTGTTCCTCATTTTTTCCACCTGGGGATTGAGAGCTCTTGCGCTCTAAGGAAAGGAACCTCAAAGTTCTGCCAGCTCTGTTCTGCTTCCTTGTCCCTGAGGGCAGTTTCCCAGAGGTTCTTATTGACTAACTCCTTGAAGAGCTGGAAGTTTGCTTTCCTAAAATTCAGGGTCCCGACTTTACTCATTGCCTGACTGCAAACTCCACCAGTGCATGATCACTGCAGCCCAGGCTGCCTCTAATTTTGACGTCACTGACCATCAGGGCTATCCCCTCTGGTAGGGCTGTCTATTACCTGGCTTAAGAAGTTATCCTCAGTGCACTCCAGGACACTCCTGGATCGCCTATAGAGACTGCAGCATGTCTGATACCCTACTGAATGCTTCTGGTCCCCTGTGGTTCCACCTACTGTATGGCTGGGTGCGTGATTTTGCTCCCGTAGAAACTAGTGGCAACAATTCCATCAATGTAATGGGACCTACTTCTTCGCCATGAATACATCCTGATAAAAGGATTTATTCTTCAGTTATTATATATGACAGTTTACAGTTACACGTCTCACCCAAACACAATATTCCCAGTTCTAGAGACCAAGATCCTCTTACTATTCTTGGACAGAGATGAAGACCATGGCTGCCCTAAAACACTTATCATGGTAGTTACAAAATAACCTCTTCGGTTGAGAAATAAATTGAGACCATTGACAATTCCCTTTGAAATCAATACACTTTCAATCACACCTTTCAAAAGGTTGTCAGTATCTTCCATAATACCTGACCTCCAATGTTGAAATCTGTTTAACGGCAACAGGGGAGGGATCATCCACACCTCACCTTACAAGTGGGTCATAGCACAGCAAAAAATTATCTCTTGTTTCATATTACTTGAAATATTTTCCAGTAAGAAGTACTCCTAGAATTTTTCCAGACAAAGGCCAGAATTCTGCTAAACATACAAAAGACTACAACTCAGAACTGTTCTCTACAGACAGGGCAAACTATTTCTCAACAGGTCAGGTCTACATACTCAACTATTTGCAAATTATTAAAAATATAAAAAATATTAAACACACAGACTGTTCATTACATTTACAAGTCTCACAGGGCTGAAATGCAAATTACTCTGTACTACAAATATTTGGGTAACTGAAGACTTGCCCAAAATGTTTGGAAAAAAAAAAAAGAAAAAGAAAAGCCTTTTTATGGGTTAAGGTAATAATGAGAAAACTGTTCTCTCAAAAATCTGTATCTTATTGTTGGACTGAAAATAGTTTAATAGAGAAAATATTCATTGACAGAGCAGTATTTTACATAGAGAATTAAGCCCCATCAAAGTGGGCAATATCATTCCATCTACAAGGGAAGTGCCAAAGGAGACAGCCAAAATTTGCAACAGTGTGATAATACCGGCAGGGATGGATTTGTTGCTATTATGATTAAAGCATATAAACAGAAGAAGATTAGGAGGGGTGAGAGTGAAAAGAGAGGAAGAATAGTTTATTGGTTGGAAGAAGGGCAGGGAGAAGCTTATGTTGGAATGCAGTGTCACAGTTACACACCATAAAGCTTTCAGTTGCTCCCATTACATGAATGTCAGAACGCAGCTGCCACTTTCCAGGAGAAATTCTTTCCATTTTCATTTTGGAAGTACAGGGTGGAATTTTTTTTTTCAGAGCAGCACTCCCATGAGATCACCACATTGCATCTGCAGGTACCCTTATGGTACATGGACTGGTGATCCTTGTAGACATGATCTAGGACACCTACCACTTACAGTGGTCCAGTAATATGCCCTTAAAGTAGAGAGATGGCTCAACAAAAAAGAAAGTGTTAAGAATCAGATTTTTTGCTGTCTTGAACCCACTGCTTTCAGAGTCATCAATGTACGGCCATACCTACCAATAAATTTCAATGACAATCCATTCAGCTTAAGGAAAAGCGGCTAAACAATGTGAATGAGAAACCACCCCGACAATTATAATCTTATTTTGATGATGAAAAAGGAAGGCCATGATTTTCCATCAATGCCTCGAGATCCTTGGACTTCTATTTTTAAATGCAACACATTTGGAAGGGGTATATTTCACAACTCACTGAAGTCAGCCCTCAAAAAGGTATCCAGTCAACCCATGCCTGGGCTCGAAGGGTTAGCAGACAGATAAGGAAAGCTGAGCTGACCTTTGATGTTAGAAGGAGTTCAGTCCATTACCATTTTAACCATTTTAAGTGGCTTATTTAATGAGGTACTCTGGCAGAAGAAGAGCAGAAGAAGCCCTGATTTGTGATATCAGTGAAGACCAGAAGGATGAGTGAGCCAGGAAGTACAGACTGAGAAGAAACGGAACACAAAGCCTGTATAATGTCAAAGGAAGAAAAGAAACAAGGAATATTTGAGGTTCAAGACAGAACTTGTATCCCAAAGTCTTGTCAGGGCATCAGACAAAAAGAGAGAGAAGGGAGTGTGGAATTTTCTCAGTCAGCACAATTTTCCATCCTTGCATTGATTTTCCCATAGCTTTAAGAATTTTAAAGAATAAGGGAAAAAAACAAAATTCCTTCCTTCACAATACTGCAGACTGCTCCTAGCCTTAATTATTATGACAAATGGAATATCGGCAGGAATCTGCTAAAAGAGCGAAATTATCATATTTAATTTATCACAGAAATAAAACTGGTCATCAAATAGGAAGGGGTTTAGTGCAACTGAGAACAAGAATTTGGAGAATACCTTTCAATTGCCAATGCCAGATAAAAAGTATGAACTCTGCCAGCTGCCATTAGAGGTCACAATTCAAATTATATTTATTGAGATCTGGGGTTTGTACCTTTCATTTCAGTAAAATACACTTACAGTAGTCATACTGCTGTTTTAAAATAGGGCAGCAGAAATGTAATGTTTTCAAGAACAATTAGGACTCCGTGAATTCTACTCCTTATACAGAATTATGCTTCATTCTGGAATTTGAAATGAAGTGGAAAGTTCTTACAATTTTCCAGTGACTAGAAATGTAAAAAAGTTATTAGAAGCATATTTTCATTAACTTTAATTGAACTTTCTTATAGAACTCCAAAGGTAACAAGTTTATTAAATACATTTGTGGTTCCTGGACTTTCACTTAACGTATACTTAACACTGAATCCCACATTAAAGGACAAACTCCAATGACTTTTTTCCCATATCTCACAGTTAAGTAGACTTGTACCCAAACAATAGAAATCAAGCATTTCAAATATTTATACATTGAAATAAATGGAAAAGGAAGTTGACTTCTATTACATTAAATTTTGAAGATAATCACAGCCATAAGAGCACAGGGGTTGACTCTTAAGAAGAAATCCAGGGCTTGATTTAGTTCTCTAAACATACGTGTACAGTCACTCAACACATCCTCAGGTATCTAAAAAGATACATCATGGCATTGGCAAAAATTCCCCTAAAATTATCAGTAGTCAAAGTAGTACTAAAATCACAGAAAAAAAGTATCTCCATTTATCTAAGTATATATAAAAGTATATCTATTTATCTAAACTTAATTCAATGTTGTACTAGAAATTCCCTAAATGCAGTGAACATACAATCTAAGTGCAGAGATCTTCTAAGTGTTTTGTATAAAGTTTGTATCTTTTTTCTATTCCTTTCGCACCAGTGGCAAACTTTCAAACAGTACACACTATTCCCAGTACAGAAGCCAATGCAGAGAAATACATTTTCCCCTTTAGCCTCTAGAATAAGCATTCCTCGACTTCACTGTAGACCGTGGGGAATGAAAAAATTAACAGTTACAAACCTGTCCATTCTAAGTAACCTCTTTGAACAAGAAGATCCAAGCCAGGTCCCTCCTCGCTGCTTGAATAACATCATCACATGCAATGAAAGGCAAGAGTTGATGAAGCAGCCCAACTTCTTTGTTGAGGGCTCAGGATGGCCAGCAAAATTACATTTTAACATAGAGCTTCTCCAACAGATACTGGTTACTAGAGTTATAACCACACACAAAGTTTAACTACGTGTTTGCAAAGTCTATGTTCAAAAATTCCACAGTGTCCCTTCACATGGTCCTCTCATGATGGATTCTTTTATGTCCTAAATGACTGCCTTCCCCTTTTGTCTACCCAATTCTAAATTAGCACAAAAACTGCTGATTTCTGGCTCAATTGTCTTCTATAAAGCATATTAATTGCAATAGAAAAACAAACCCAATTTAAACTACGTGTAACGTATCTCGATACTGAATTTTGACTGTTTGGTCCAACTCTAAAGAGCAGGTTTCTGATTTTCAAGTGTTAGGCACACGCATCTGCAGGCAGAATTTCAGATGTCACCACCCAGCATAAAAAGTTCTTTGGGAAATTTGGCTTTCAAAAGGGTGTTGAGCTCTTTTGAAAACTTGTGCTATAAATCCTAATTGTTTTTGAAATTCACTTCTTGTTTTATGTTTATGATTCCCTCATTTTTATAGAATCATTTCACTTAGTTATTACAATATGAATCCAAATTTTTCAAGATTCAAAATAACAAGATTTTATGAACAAATCTGTAAAAATCCACAGTACTTAATAAATCCTGTTATTCTGCCATTTACCATTCTAGCCATCTTTTTATTTTTAGTCCTTCATTTCCTCTATATTCTCATGTTTTACTTTGGATTCTTGATGAATGATCACAGATTCCATTTTCCAGTTTATTTTCCTTCCTTTTCTGTTTGTACATTTGGCTACTTTAATGTCTTTTAACTTCCTAGAAAAAATAATTTTTACAGGTTTATTTGAATTCTGACTACATACATCTGAAAATAAATCAGATGTTTCACTAATAGCTAAATAAACACATCACACAAAAAAAAATCAAGTGTCTTGAAATTAAAATTATTGTTTTATATTTTCCTACTTTCAGTGATCACAGACCAGAATCTTGACTTTCATATTGTTTCTATATTCAACTGAGCAGTAAACCCAGTATGTCAAAGGTGACGGAAGTTGGAGGTTCAGTGAACACTATGAACAAAATACGATTTTCCTCAGAAAGTCTTGGGAATTAATTTTTCCCTTTTTCCTCAGGCCTCCTTATTACAGGCTTATGAGCTAAACAAGCTAATCTTAAGGCAATGCTACTATTGACTCTGAATCCTCACTCCTAAAAAAGTGATAAATGTTAGAAAAAGAAGCTTACATTCATATGCTAAGTAATTACATTCTTATGGATATACCGCTGATGATTTTGTCAAGCCCACCTTTTAATTGCACCAGACATCAATTTTAATTAAATTCACACTTGTGCTTTTAATTATCACTCTACTATTTACTAGTCTCACCTGATCTTCAAATTTCTGGACTCTAAGTTTTCCTGACTCAGAATAATATTGATCTATATGTAATTTAGTATTTCCTACAGAGTTCTAGGACTGAGCAGGTGATATCTACCTGCTTCACCCACTTCAAAACCCACACGAGGCATGCTATGTATGCACAGGGCAGCACTGCTCAGAAATGCAGTATTTGTTTTCAAAATACATATAAGGCAGTATTAAGAATGAATTACATATATATTTCAGAAGTATTTTCTGGAAGGCAAAACAGAGCTTTAATACTTTCTGTACATTATCTCTCCGGTATCTCTATTTCTGGTTTTAGGAGAGACATTTAGGAATCAAATGATAAGACAAACTGACAGTGTCTAGTCTTTGGTCTATATTTGGTAGATAAAAAAGAGTGGATTTAAAAATAAGTTTTGTTTAATTTAGCGTATATCCCTTTTTTTTCAATTCTCAAGACTGCTGAATTGCAATTTTTAAGCTTTTTGTTTTCTAAACTGAATTTCTACACTGACACTATTTGGTCAGATACTGAACTCAGCCAGGTGGATCCACAGCTCGGATACCCCCTTTCAGGTGCTGACAATACGATGAACTGCAGGTTGCCTGTGGTAACGTGAGCTGAGCCACAGTGCACTAACACAACGGAACAGAAACATGTGAGCAGAATAAAACAAAGCAATTCAAGTCAAAGTTAATTTCAAAAAGCTTTCTTTGGATGAGATAATCAGGCATGAGCTTTGGCCAAGTAGGCTGACAAGGACAACAAGCCTAAGTCAAACCTTCCATTCATGCTTCCTTGGTGTACTCTAGGTCTTGGGTTATAAGTTTAAGATCTCAACCACAAAGATGATCTTGAAAAAGGGCATAGTTTAAGAGGTAATCTTTCCCAAAATGAAACTTTGAAAATTCTCCACCTTCCTGATCCTAAAACTTTGTGTTGCCAAAGAAATCCAGAATTTCATAATCATATGCTGGTAACTTGACTCGCACCTTTCATTGTTTCTTGCTTGCTACTTCTACAGTTACAAGCAAGAGTAAATCTGGATTGCAGACAGAACAGATATATAACGTACAGCCCTCTGGAAATCTCTAATTTTTATATCTCTCTTGCTCCTTTTGTTGAGGGAACAACTTTAAAATGTAAATCTTGTTATCTCATTTTAGAGGAAATTGGAGTGTTATCTAGCAGGCAGTTATACACTGTTGACCACAACATATTTGGTCAACATTCGAGTCAAAAGATGGCACCATGTGTAATAGACTACACAGCATATGACTAAAAGCTAATTTCTCTGCTTCACACAAGGAAGCAGAAAACAGAAAACCAGAGAGACACAAAGCAATAATGGTCAGGTATCTTCACAGCATGACTGAAGACTATTCTCAAGTTGCTGATCACATTTCAGTTTCTGATGCGTTAAGTTATTTGCTGATAATTGATAGTTCATGCCACTTTGGCTTCAAATCTATTTTCTGTGATAAAAATTATATTTTTAATGTGGAGAAAGATGCACACCTCTCCCTGGTGAATGCAAAAGACAAAAATTTGACTCTTTATTTGATTTGCCCTCAGGCATTTTTACATATGAAGATGCATCACCTTCAACAGTTTATTTCTCATTACATTTTAACTTTCCTAAAATTTTTTGTATCCTTGAGGTATTTCATGTTCTTTTGTCCTCTGTATTACAAGTTGGGTGGTTTGTCTGTGAAGGGAAGAGTAACGTCAGGCAGAGCTATGCAGCCCATGGCAATCTAGACAGTGTTTGTTCCTATTCACAAAGGCAGCGTCCAGTGCGGGTTACACAAAAAAATCCTGTCTGCATGTTGATCGCTTTTTCTTACAGTTTACATTTTATAAAGCTTTTTTTTGGCGTGGAGAGGTAGAAAAGAATATGACTGGGACTGTTAGGATTAGAGTCTGTCATCAAGCCAGTGAAAAATACTGGTTGCTAGTGGTCTCTTGGGGGAGCCGACACTCTCAACACCATTCCACAGTTATCGGCCTTTCACCGACGGCGTTCTGAAGTCCTGTTGAGTTTTAAATTCAGGCCAGTGGCTTTTTACGAGTGTCTTAGTCAGAAGTCAGTATCTCCCTAACAAATCTTTGTTTGCCATGAACTCACCCACTATTGCTCTTTGCTTTGCTGCCTCCCACCCCACAGAGAGAAGGGTTTTGTGTTTGTCTTAGGTTTTCATAAGGAGGTTGTTTTCATTTTTCTTTTTTTTTCTTTTAAATCTCTCCTCAAATCTTTGTAGAAACTTCCTTGATGCTTCAAAGATATGGTATCTTATTTATTTTCTTTGGTCAGGTTTAATAAATCATCTGTGTTACTTCTTGCTTTTTCCAAATAAGAGAGCTGCATGATGTTTGCATATGCTCCAAGTTCATATTGCTTGCTTTCCTGGCTGTTCCACTAGATTTACGGATATGGCCTGAGGCGTCACCAAGAAAACATACCCGTCAGAACTTTGTCATCTGTTGCAAGGTGGATTAGGCAGACTCTGTACTGTGTATAACGTCAACTATAGCAAATTTTAGTCTAATTAGTGGCTCAGGCCACCTGTGCTTCCTTGTATACGCTCTCAAGGCTCGCTATCTATCAAGAACTGATAGAACTGTCAAAAAAAATTATTATACAAATAGTCCAATTTAGTGACCAACTCAAAACACCCATAAAGTTAAATTAACACATCTCACTGAAAGCAGTTGAACTTAGACTCATGATCAAATCTGTGCAAAACTCTGTTAGAGTCTGTCTTTTTTTGCTCCCTCAACACTTAAAGGGGGATGAAAGTGGGTGTTTACCTGCCCAATGCCGTTTGCTTGGTTTTTTTAATATGTAGCTCATTTATCTGGAACGGATGGACTGGAGGAGAAGAAAAATACATCGCACTCAGTTTAGTTTTATATCATAGTCTAGAAATTCACAGAGAAATTCTCTTCACAAGATACACATTTATTTCAAATGTGTACCAATTCCCCTGTGAGATCTGCTAAGTATAGCCATCTATTTTTTTCCTGCATAATAATTTTGCAAATGTTGTCATTGGGTTTGTGTTACCGTAAGTCTTTCACTCATTTTAATTTTTATGGTGTTTTCTGGTTTTGTACTTTATCACTTAAGCCTGCAAGTAACACGAAATTCATGTGAAAACAGTGTTTCTCCAGCTCACGATCCCTACTGCTAGACAAAACTACATATTCATATTCCACCCATCACTGCAATCCATTAAGGAACCAAGAGAAACAGTTCTCAGCAAGGACAAATCAAAACAAGGCTGCACAGACCACGGACATTTCTTCACGCCTCTGCTGTGCTGTTGGTTACACTGCACCCTGGCACACACACACAAAAGATTAATCCTCTACATGAGAGAAGACATTGCCTCTCTTCAGAAGTCTTCTGGCTATTTTGCTATTTTATACAGTCTCACTGTACTCTTCAAAAGACGTGGGACAAGCTTACTTTTGTAAGAGAGCATGCAAGATAGTAAAAAATAGATTTCTTCACTAAGCATACTTTAAACTTCATAATCGCCAGTGAAATAATCAGAAGTTAATTTACCCAGACAACAGCTATTTAAACTGATTTTGCTAAAAGTATTGTGACATAACTTAGGTTATCACCCTTTGAATGAGATGCTATTATATTAAGTAGAACCTTCAAAAATAGAAAGAAAAGTTATATTCCTGTTTATTTTTCATTTTCTTTCTGCTTCCAAAATGCACTATAACTTCTAAGGAGTCAGAACCTGCTAAATTAGTGTCCTTTCAGAAGATGTTTTCTGTAGTGATGGCACCACCTGTCTTGGATTTCATATACAGGTTCCAGTAACAGCAAAACAGAAACTGAACAAATATCATTGTCTTCATAGAGTCTTTCCCTCATTCATTTGTGCTGCTGAAAAGATTCCCCTGTTATCTCAAAGGTCAGACATGCTTAGCACTTCCTGTGTCATTAAAAAAACTCCCTCTTTTAATCTTGTCCCTGTGGATTTCCAGTAATTCTATATTAAAGAATTTTGTTTTCTTGCAGAAATACCTGTATTTAAAAACATCTTTCCCAACATTACGGAAGTGCTTCTCAAATTCATGATCAAGCTTTCAACACAACTGAAAGTAAATGATTACTGTGAAGGGTCACTGCATTGAATTCTGTATCACAAAAAATCACTTAGTAGGGGAATTCTGACATCTTTCTCTCTCTTATAGCCTAATTCTACTTTCACTGAAGTTCGGGGGAGCTTTCCAAGTACTTCAACAGAAAGGAAGTAAGTGTTAACCACAGATAAAAGAATCAACTTGATTTGATGTAGAAAGGCAGCACTGAGAGAATCTACTATCTGTCCAAGTGAGAGATTTAAGCCGTTACAAAACAACTTACACACTTCTTCCTCCCTCCCCATAAGTGACTATTCTCATCACACCTACTTGAAGCTTCTGTCTGCAGGAAACTGTTATTTCAAAAAGAGGATTACCTCTGCCAGCAAACTTTGGAAAAGCTTTTATAACTTACAGAATTGATGACGACCAACAGCCTTGATAAATTCAAGCCTGAATAAAGAATTTCTAAACATTCCCGAGTAACTTCATGTGTGAACACTCTTGTCCAGAATGAATTTAGAATACATTCATAACCATTATCTTAAGCTATTTTGAAAACAGATTAAGCTATATCAGAAAGAGACATCTGGGTTAGGATCAAAATGTTTTACATGACTTACCCAGGAATAGCTAATTTGCTTTAAATTTCATATTCTGTCTCACTGCAAAATAGTATCTATGGATAGACATTCACATATTGTTATTCTTCTGTAAGCGAATAATTATTTACTGCATTTTATGTTGCAAAGAGGCACTGCAACGCAAACTATCTATTGCCATTTTTACTGTTTTGGTAAAGCTTCTTTTAAAACAAACTACTTCTATACATACAGGTAATTTCTCACACATCCTGAAAATAAACACCTCCCTGGCCAAGAGATGGCAAAGAAAAGAGCATTTTCGAAATTTCAAATGCCAATCAATGTCTTTGTTGGAAGGGCCACGTGCAGAGATGTTTTGTCCCACTAAGATGTGTTGCAAAGGGCTGCAGGTAATCAGGAAGAAGCAGTTTTCTAGACAATAGGGGAACAAAAAGGTAACAGAGTCATGACATCTGTCATTCTGTTGTGTACCTGCAGGCCATCCGTGTTTCCAAGCAAGCTGTTCACAACAGATGGAGCACGGCCTTTTGGTTCAAGTATGAAACCACAAAATGAGGGCTACATATGTCATGCCAAAGGTGTGTGTGATCGAGGGGAGCACCAAGGGTAATAAACCCCCTCATTACTAACAAGGCAACAACAGAAACTTTGGAGTGGCCGAACAGAAGAATAATCTATCATCAGCTAAATTTAAAAAAGAATTATAAAATTTTTTTTTTGGCTTTTTCTAACATCAGAAGTAACAACAATATTGTTTGTAAGTGAAAGCTTTTTTAACTAAATATTTTTTAAAAATTCAAAAAAAGGAAAAAGAAATACAACTACCATACACATATGTAGAAGCATCATCCAAAATAACTATATTCAAAAAGCTCCAACAAAATGTTTCCCATTAATCCCTGTGACTAGAAACGGATCAGAGAAACATTTTTATATGGCTTAGAAATGGGCTAAACAGTCAGAAAACCAACAGCAGGGATATATCACCAATTTCAGTAACTCAAAAGGTTAACAAAAATGCCTGGTACCTCCTGTTAGGCATGCTTAATGTATCTATAAAAGGGTATGAATAGCACCAACATTTTATACACCATAAAATAAGTTAGAATGGTCAGTAATGAAGAAATGTTTGCTTAACTCAATAGAGCTTGTTTAGGGGACAGCCTCCTGATGGGTCAAAGTCAGTACCAGTTTCTGAAGAACAAGATACATTGCAGACACCTTCTAAGCTACATACAGTACCAGAGCCTGAACAAGTTGTAGCTCCTCAACTGAAAGACTGGAATGCAATTCGTATACAGACAAAAGAAAAAATATGAAAATATGGTTATGCTACTGTATAAATGCGTGGAATTATTAAATGCAAACTAGGTTATTTTGTTATGTTCGTCACATTTCTTGAAAGAAATTACAGACCAAAAGATTTCTGTTTAGAAGAGAGCACAGTGAAGGAAAGCTAAGGCAGATGCACACCATTGTGTGCACAAGAATGATGTGATGGGGTTTCCAAGCTATGAACTTGTTTTATACACAACTATTCCAACTTATGTTTTCTTAGCTATTATTTATTAAATCAAGCAAGTTCTAGAAATACCCAATATTCTTTGGCACCACTAAGACATATCAGCAATGCATGTTTTTGAATTATATATTATAGCAATTTTATTTGCTTAAACTGATACATACTCAGAGGTTTTAAACTCTTCCTCCTCAATGAGTTTGACAGGAAGAGCAGTACTCACATTGTATGACAATTTCGCTCATTAACAGGTGTTAATTTATTACCACCAAGGTGTTGGCATTTCAAAACTATCACTGCAAATGAAAGACTAATGCTGTAACAGATTGAATTTCATTAGCAAGGAAATGTGTCAATCTTTTGATAAAATTAATTATCAAAGGGACTGTTTTAGGAAACACTCAGTAGCGTTGCCAGGCAAAGCACAAGGAAATCCTCCAAGTAAGGATTTGTATTTTTAAAGAGAATGCCTGGAGGATGTAGCATATTTATGAGTTAGGCTCAAGCTCCAACAACTGAGAAAATAATTTTGTCACTCAGCTTCAATTTTCAATTCTGCTGGCTGAACAAAGAGCGAAGAAGATTATGAGGTTAAGAGCAATTATCAAGTAAGCTGTATGTTACTGTATTTTTCCATCTCCACAGAATAGAATCACAGAATCATCTAGGTTGGAAGAGACCCTTGGGATCATTGAGTCCAATAAGGCTGATGAACATTTTTTCCTTCCCAGCGTCTAATTTTTTAGCAGTCTGGCAAACTCTGGACGCTTCACTTCCCACAAAGAGGTGAATCTTTTTAAGATTTGATGCCCACCACGACAACTGAGAAGTGTTCACGGCTACATGTGTGCCAGTCAACAGACCGGGCAGGATCTATTCCCTGGTCCTGCCGTGGAAGAGGATGGCATGGGATGGTCTGTGTCCGTATGGCTGAATTTCCTCTTGCCTAA
Source organism: Tringa tobata (assembly GCA_033628505.1). Lineage (NCBI taxonomy): Eukaryota > Metazoa > Chordata > Aves > Charadriiformes > Scolopacidae > Tringa > Tringa tobata. The sequence goes on along the minus strand of JAHREE010000422.1, from coordinate 5,854,759 downwards.
AGTCAGGATGTCTGCATCCAAACTAACTACTGGGAATGGTCCTGGGCCTCTGCCAAGCCCAGAACCATGCCAGGGTGTTGCCTGGCAGTTGTTGGCTGCTTTGGGTCAAAAAGTCTCCTAGGGACTAGTCCAAAAATGTCACTGCACAGCTGTCCCAGTACTCAAATCCATGCAGCAGCCCCAAGTGTGGAAGCAACCCCTGTGGCTCTTCTCTGCCAACTAGACTTAGTTAAAGGCATCAGCCTAAGACTAGGTTTGTGTTAAGAGACGTCCTGAAGAAATAGTTAATTTTAATTTAATATTCTTATTCTAAGAATAGCCTCCCTGAGAATCAACAAGAAAATAGGGATGGGGTCCAAAACTGAATTTATCCTGGGGTAAACTGGCAATTCCTCTTGCATTTCTTTTCATAAAATAAGAAAGCATTATTTCACAGAAGTTTAAGAAAGAAAAAAAAAACAAAACACAACAAAGTACCCTATTAACCTGCAGAGCACAAGGGAACCAAGAAATTAGCAGCATTCAAAACCAACAGCTGAAGAGCACCCAAGAAGGAGAGATAAGGAGATAGTACTTTCTCCTTCTCACCCATAACATCTCAAGTTCATCAGGTTCCCTCATCATTGTATGAAAGACAATTAAGTCTATATTTGGTTAGATTTTGAAAGGGCTTTAAATAGGGTAATGAAAATCAAATCTGCTAAACAACCACTCCAAATATAAACGTTTACTGAATTATCTGAACAATAAATACAACACATTAACCTCTAGCTCAAAATAATAAACTGTAAGCAATCAAAGGCTCTTAAAGCAGAGAATTTAAGACCAAAACCAAAACTCATGTAATAAAAGAATATCATATAAGAATTACACAAAAATAAAATCAAATGATCTAGCTACTAAAATACACATATGTGCTCAAAATCTTGTGGGAATCAAATATTCCAGTAAAAATAAAGGGAGAGATGGAAACACAAGTTTCTTATTATCACACTTCATATGTTATAAAACCTAACAGTTAACTTATTTTTGGCAAAGGGACAAAGGTTGCACAACACTCTGGCTTACACAAATATTTTCTATTGTTAAAAGCATCTTAGATGTAGCTTGTCATATATTAACTTCATGCACACAGTGCACCATGCAGCCCGAGAGTGTCCCAGAGATATCTACATTTCAAAACACTGATGAATAGCAAGCTGCCAGCATCCAGTGAACCAGGTGTAAAAAAATTACTCAACAATTCATAGTTTAATTGAAGACAGATAAAATCATTTGTGTGATAAAGACTGTACAGATGTTGACCAAAGAAACGTTGACATTTTTGGACAAATTACTGCATATGATATTTTCTTGAACACTCCCTCTTGAAAAGATAAAACAGCAATAAAAGTTCTCTCAAAAAAAATGCCCTTGTTTATAATCACAAAGTAAAATATGCCTGTGGAATTATATCAGGTTAACCTCATGTTTCATGTTTTTAGTTGCTGTTTCCTTTAAAGGAAAAAAAAAAGTTAGATGCGCAGTGGAAATGGTTATGAAGAACTGGAAGAACCTACTCATACGTATCTTAAACACAGACTTTACGCTAACACTGCACTTCCTTCCACTGAAGATTTTATAATGTAAAGGAAGCGGCAATGATTTAGCAAGAGTGAAAATGTTTAAGAATAAAATTTCAATATTCTTCATTCACCATCCACTAGTAGAGTGAGTTATTACTGAGCACTAAGAGTTTGCCATTTCCAGACACATGGCAAGGACACGGTCCTGCATCAGCTGCCTTATTGCTTCACAGTGACAAAGACAGATGTTCAGATAGACAAGAACATGCAGAAACACCTCCCATTCTGGAGTTACACAAACCAAGACTGAGTTGCAGAAGCAATGATACATGCATATTTATTAAATTTTTAAACCAGCATCCTTCACAGTAGTGCTCATTACAATTTATATTACTATTCTTTTCCATACGTTTCTCCATGTACAGCCAGCAATCTGCTTGCCTTGAGATAAGAAACTGCTATTAAAATCATATCCAGTCTTAATTTTTGGTGTAGTAACACAATGTAATTGCCAAATATCTAGTGATCTGTTCATAAATTATTTAAAGATTAGAAGACAATAAGAAAGTCCTAAATATATTCATCACCATTATTATTTACATTACAAGGGCATTTGAAGGTCCAAATTCAGATTCAGAACTTAATTTTACATCAAACTACTTCATTATATGTTGTTAGGATTAGTCATTAATGTTTTTATTTCATTTTAATTGAAAGTTTGTGTATAGCAGAATAGGGCTTCCACAGGAAAGACATGGCATTACCCACAGGCTGAGCACATGCACTACTTTGCTAATATCCCATTCTGTAAGGTTAATGTACCTGAAGTTCTGATGCTCGCTTCATCATCTCCAGTGTGATATAGCAACCAATAGAATGAGCAATCAGTACCAGCTTTATATCTTTTGATACATTCTTTTTGAGGAAGTTCAGCTTATGCTCTACTTGTCCGTTAAGTCCAAAAACATCCTCTAGCTCCTTTATATCTGTGTCTGAAACATAAAAGAAAGAAAGTCCTTTGTTTTAATGATAGAAATATCAAGTGTCTTTTTTTTTTCTTTACCTTACCCCCACTTTGGAAAACTCCGAAATAAATAAACTTGATAATTAAAAAACCCGCACCAAACTTAAAAATTTAATTTTCAACTACCACCACTGGTAAATATAGACTGATGGATCACATTTACAGGATGTGAAGCCTTACGTGTATCTGGGGAACCCAGGAAGGATACAGAAACATATGGAGCTTCATGGCATATCATCTGGTGCTGTTATCCCCTTCATTCAGAACAAGAGCAAACTCAAGGCATTGGATCAGCTTAAATCAATCCAACTTTACACTGAGAGATCAAGATGTAACATAGCAATACTGCCCAGGAATAAGAATCCTATCACTCAAAACAAACTACCATATATGTTATCATATTCAGATATTCAAAATCTCCTGTCTTAAAACACAGATGTAGAAAAAAGTCCCATGGAATAAAGAAAAATATGAAATGCATATGTGTCAACAAGGAGCACTGGCACTTTAACATAAACTACCCCTATTTATGCACCTTCTTATCATTGTCGATCCAGTCACAAAGAGGAAGATCACGTTAGAGCTTCATGGTTCTAAGTTATTGTGCAATTTCATTCCTGTTTTGCCAGGGACCTCCTAAAGGAACTTGGGCAATCACTTAGGATGACGACTTCATTACTCGCTTCCTGGCCAGTCAACAAGAAAAGTATTATCTGCTGCCTGTAAGAATTTACAGCAATTTGGGCGTCTTTAGCTGGATGGGTGATATGGCTCTCAAGTTCCCCAATCTCAAGGGGTTCATATCTCTCTCATCTGCTACAAAAGTTTTCTACCCACTAAACTAAAAACTGTGTTAAGGATACACCACTCCAGTTTAAGCTGGACTACTCTATGGAAAAGATTGTAAGCAATACTTAAAAAAAAAAAAAAAAGAAAAGAGGCAGAAAGCATGAAGGGACGTATGCCTATAGTTTATCTAAAAGAGATTTACTGGTACTAATATAACTTAATCTCTCAATTCCATGCCATTATCTCAGGGCTCAATTTCATATTCCAGTTTAAACCTCCGACTTTTTACACTCCTTGCATGTCACCTTACAATGCAGCTTTAGTCTGCAATAAGCCCAAATCTTGCAGCAAGGTTTAGCCACATGATGGGTACCAGTTCATTACTCAGCCATGGTCCTACCGACAGCATATAGGTTCCTGGCAAAAGCCACCCACCTCTAACAATTCAGGAGGAGCCAACACATGCAGCCCTAACCAGCCCACCAAGTTATTAGGTGGTCGACCTCCCACTTGGTGGGAAAAAGATGGAAAAAAATATGGAAAAAAGTATCCACCAGGCAGAGACACCATCAAGATACATATACTGAAAAGACCAAAGGGCACTCAAAAACTACAGTAAGGGAAAGTTAGCAGCATAGACCCATAGCAGATGTAGTTGGTTTTGTGCCTGCTTGGAGAAAGTGATAGCAGAAGCCTTTCTGCCTCCATCTGTGAACATAATTCATCAAATTATAAAGGCTGACTGTTTTTTCAATATGCATGTGGTAAATTTGATGGCAATTGGTCAGTAACCTCAAATGCTAAAAATTACTAGCACCACTGTAGTTAAGTTATCAGGGTTTTGATTGGTAGCATAAGTGGGCTGGCAATATATAGCCTTTTTGTTCATCTGTATGAAACACATCCTTTTGAAGCAATATAATTGCTCAAGAATGTGTTCTGATGGGGTTTTTTTTGAGCCTAAACTATTACCACAGAGGTCACAACAAAGAAGTTCTTCAGTTAAACTAATATTTCTACTAAAACTATTAATGATCATATCCCAGCCTAATTTATAGTAGTTTACTCTAAATGAAAAAATGGTTTACTGAAACACACTCAAGGAATGCAAAAGTAGATGAGAAGTAATATTTTCTTATTAGGATTTCTACAAATAATGGAAAACAAATAGATGGTTCTGTTTTCCAAAGCCCCAAATAAAACCCTAAGGCCAAAACATTGTTTTTGAACTTAGTTTCTATTTTTAGCAAAAGCTGTCTTTCCTGCATTTTATTTATTTACACAGGAGTGGACTGTCTACATCACAAGTCTAATTAAGGGTATATATAACACACAAAAACTCCAGAATACTAGAAATTGATGGCCCACTGGACAGAGCAACAAGTGAAAGAGTATGCTATGTTTAATATATGTACATTACCATGTGATGGGTTGAGCAGGTCAATTTTCCCTTTTAAATATTTGCTATCATTTCCATAATGTTTTACTCAGACACTGCCATTTCCAGTGATTATCAGCACATCTTTTTTATGTTTGACATTCCATTCATAGCTTTAATTCTTGAAAATAAGTGATTTTACAAGAATTGCAGCTTATTTCCAAGTTAGAGCAAAGGAAAAGAGGGTGGATAAATCTTCTAGAAAACTTCTCGTGGCTCACAAGACCCCAGAAACCAAGCATGAACCAAAACAAATTTTTCTTTGTATTGTTCAATCTCATCAGGTTAATGGCTGCTTTTCACTACATGAATTCAGTATATGCTACAGGAGATGCTGAACATTGCTGCAATGCAATTAATAAGCAGTACAGCAAAGACAATCCAGCCTCAACATTTTCCAAGTTAAGGTATATAACTATGTTAGACAAAGACAGTTAATTATTTTAGTTACTAAGACATTAGATATCTAATTTAATATTTAGTTACTAATACATAGCTGCATAGAGATTCAGGGCAACATATTCATAGCTATTACTGAGTTCAGCAGAGATGTGCCTATTTAGAACCAGTTTTGTTGCCAAAGCAAAAACCCTGAGGAATGCTATTGGGAGAGATTAAGAGTAGGGTGAAAATAAGGGCTTTTTCCCCCTCTCAATTTGCCCACACTTGAGTTTAGGACTTGAGCATACTCATCTCAAGCCTGTGCACTAATGTTTCCTTAAGGGAGCAGGGGGGAGCAGAGCTTGCAGAAGTGAGTTTTAATCAGATGGGTTACCTGTGATTGATGACGACCACAGAGAGCTGTTCTACTGTCCTGGGGCAAAGCATCCTCCATGCAGCCCTGCTCAGCACCACTTAGAGCAAGGATGCTCAGACTCCCACGTCTTCTGGTCAATGTTACATACACACACAACCTCTCTTAGACTAAAAGCGAGCCCTGACGGCCAATGCTGACCCCAGAGAATTGATTCAGCTGTTCAATACGACTTTTCCTTCTTTTCTGGAAAACTGGTTTGCTGCCAAACCAAGTCAGGTTGGCACCACTCCTAGAGAAGCCACACTGGAGGACGAGCGTGCAGTGTGGGGTCTGGCCATCCACACGCAAATGTCTCCTTATCACTGACTGACCCTGTGCTCTCATCAGGTGAAACTCCAACGTCACGTAACCCTATACTGAAACACACATCCTATTTTACTTCTGGACAAATATAAAATTGCTTATGCCTTGTGTCAGTTCATGTTTCCCCAACACAAACGCTACACTTCGAATAGTCCAAAATATGCGGGAGCCGGGCTGCGTCACAGGTTTGGAAGATATATTTATTTATTTTACAGAATAAAATCGCCCAGGGATTATCCAAAAGCAACATGAATTTCTTGGGTGGAGAAGCTTAAACGGGTTCTTTATAAAAGCAAACAGACTTGCACAAACACACTAGCAGGCAGCTCACCAATGGCTCTACATCAGAGAAGGGACCAGAGTTACTTCACCTCAGGTGTGGGATAAATGGCATGGCTGAAGCAGAGCTCATTTCAGCAGTTTTCAGATAGTAGAAATTATATGACTTGTACCTTATGCTGCAAACACCGCATCTGCGCCAAAGCAAGTGATTTTAAGACCTTATTTAGCTGAAGTTTATTTAAAGAAATACTATATTTCTTTATTTTCTTTGGCAAAGCATTAATCTTCTGATGTGCTTTTGGAAAACAAATGCACCATCGCTTTAATGAACCTCTTTTTCTGACCTCTGCTAAACCCACAGCCAGAAAACAATGATAGATTAAAATAAAGTGTTTGCTCTAAGATTAGTTGACAAGTTAATCTTGCTAGGAAAGAGGACTTTGGTTTTCAGGGAAATAACAGGGAATTATGCTTGTTTGTTTTTCTGCTGTGTATGTAAGGGAAATTCTTAAAAAAAAAAGCATATCAGTTATATGAGCAGACTGTACACCAGAGAGTCATAAAATTTAGCCTTTCATTAAGAAGTGTCCAAAAATCAAAGACTCCTTTTTACTGGATGATTCAAAAAGATACTGGAGGCCAGATTTTCAACAGTACCCTCACATTTGTGCATATAATTTCTGCAGGCCTTTGTACTTCCCTAATCTCACAAGGGAATCCTTGTGCATCTGAGCTTCCAACTACCCTGGTCACAACAGGTGACTGAACATATGAGCACAGTATACATGGACACCTGTCCACGTGTCATGGAGTGACTGTAAAGTTTGTTCCAGGATCCCCTCATACACAAGGCTCCAAATTACTCATGGACATGTATGGAGCTGTGTGAAAAGGTGACTCGTCATTATATGCCATGAAGGAAAGGGAGGTAAAAACCAATGCTCTACCGGCACAGTATCTTCTTCTTCCCTGGGTCATTTACTCTTGGAGGTAGTACCAGGATATTTAAGGAACTACCCATATAAACTGTTGTGGTCAAGAATTTTCAGAACTGGACCTTTTACAGGATAAGGACAAGAATCTGGAGACTAAACCATGGGACTGGAAAAAGATTAGAATCATAGAATTGTCTAGGTTGGAAAGGAAGATCACTGAGTCCAACCATCATCCTAACAACGCCAAAACCACCACTAAACCATGTCTCTCAGCACCACATCTACCCATCTTTTAAATACCTCCAGGGATGGCAATTCCACCACTTCCCTGGGATTCAACTCTTCCTCTGAAGATGCTGCTCACTTCAGCTGCATGACACAACACTGCTTAATGTCAGTGGTGAGGAGAAATAACAAGTTTAAAGACACGAAAATGGAGTAACACCACAAGAAAGTATCAAAAGGAAGAAAAGCAAGGAGGGAGAAGGTACTGAAAGGTCAGTGATGATATCAAAGCGTATGAAAAGGGAAGGCAGAACACATCAAGTACAGCCAAGTAAATAGTTTGTGAGAGCTAGCTCAGGGTCACGTTAAGCCCACTGCATCTCTACCAAATACCAAACATATAGGCCAAGTTGGCCATATAGCCAACATATAAGGCCAAGACTTTATGCCCCGTCTCCTTTTTCCACTACAAATACATACAAACAGTGGTGGGAGGAGCAGCAGTTGCGACAGCAATTTAATCATTTAGAAGGATTACCTGTTAAACTAGTGTGCACAGTCAGAAGTGCAATCATTTGATAGGTTTTGTTCTTCTAGCAAAACACAGTAATGTCTTACAATTGAATGACGCCAGCTGAAAATGTTTCAGTACAACTATAAGCTTAAAAACTGAGATTTGAGGTTTTTGGGTCTAGTACGACCAAATGTGTTAGAAAATACATTCCCTAAAGACATATTGCTTAAAGTCAGAATGCTTCACCCAATCTTTCATTTGATTATTGAACCCTGGATAAATTGTATCAGCAAGCAGTAAAATGCCAAAGAAATGGGATGGAAACCGTGAAAGAATGTCCAATAAATACTGAAGAACTCCTCCTGACACCAGGAACCAGGTCTTAAAGCACTGTGTTTTAGATTAACCCTTAGACCTTAATCTGGCCCTAGTACCCCCAGGAACTGTTCACGCAACGTTTAAGATAAACACACCGCTCATTAGTGCTTATTGGAGCAATTACTTCTTGTAAAGGTATCCTCCACAAATAAATTACCATTTACTCAAGATACCAAAGTGGTCATATGTATTATTTTCTTTATAAGAAAAATAACAAGACTTAATTTACAAATTGAACTACTGATTACCTTTGCTATGTACCTACCTATTGCTGGGACACTTGTTTAACACCTAATCTGTTTTTCAAAGGAAGCTGTCTTATAATTAAATTAGTATAAGCATGGCTGACAGAATGAACTAATAAACATAACAAATACTAAAACCAAAATTTTTATTAAAAGCATACAGGAGCACACAGAACTTAATAAATTAAGGTATCTGTGAGAGACTTCTTTTTATTTTGCATTCCCAGTCCTGCTTCCCCCTAACTGATTAGAGTAACTATCGCCAAGGTATGATGAGAAAACACTACAAACTTTGAAGGAGAATGTTGTTGGCTATCTCCAATTTTTGGCCAGGCAAACACCATTGAACAGGGTTTTATTATGCAGTTCTACACCAATCTATGCCTCCAGAATCCCTTTAATGTGCATAAAACAAATCTAACATGGGTGTTTTACATAACGTAGTTGGAAAAACTTTCTGTATTTGAATGTCTGCATTTTACAGTCAATAAGCTGAGTAACTACAGAAAGTGCAATTTATCAGAATTTTCAATATCACATGATTTAAAAGAAAAGACTTGGCAGGGCAGAGGTTAGAGAACTATCATTGTATAAGAGCAGATCTACATTTCTATCATAACGTGACCTCAAGGAGCAAAAGCAAAGAGGTCTAAGCCTATGGGAAGTTGATCGTTCACGTTATGTTTCTTGTTTCCTGGACATGCAGAAGCTGAGAGAAAGGCTCTGTGAATTCCCTTCTTCACTTGCCTCCACAAACAAAACTGGAAGGGACTTCCTTGCTGAGGCTGACTGCTAGGTAAACAATATCTTGATACAGAAACAAGTATAAAACTAAATGTGGTTTTTTAGGCTCATATTTTTTTCACTTCTAGGCTGCACCTTTGATGGCAGCACGCTACTTGGATCACTTTTTGGCAGACCTAATAACTTTCAAGAAGAAAGACCTCTAACACCATGCTCATGTAGCCGAGTTTGCTGTAAAACTCAAGTAAGGTCATTCCAACACACCAGGTACCCCTCTCAGCACACCATTTTACTTTGCAGGATACCCTCTATGAGACAAGTAACTACAGAGCAGAAGAAAAAACGGTATGCCTTTACTTTACCAGAAGTTAGGTCTTTATCTAGGCTTTGCCCATCTTTTTTTCCCCAGTTTTCAAATGTGCATGTCTACATTTGCCACAAAAACAGGCTGGTTGCAAAAATCAGTCTAGGCCCCCAAAACCCACTTTGTCTCTCCAAGAAGTCTATTTTCCTTGCTGTGCCTGACTAGTAGGTGGTATTCCTGCAAAGATCTACCTTGCCTGCTTCCCTTATTTCACGTATGACCTGAAATGGTATTACACAGTTTTGCAAGGGCAAATGCCCTTCACTGGTATTTGAATTCTCTTGGACCATCAGCCCAAGGCATGTGACGTTACAAGCCTCTCCAGGAATAATGCACACAGAATATAGTGTTTCTTAAGGTAATTCTTTACAGAAAAGTTTATCAGTTTCAAGACCTTTTTATGTTTGGCCAGTTCTAACATCTTCCAATTAACATGAGAAAAATTTGGTCTTGCAACTGAGGCATAGAACTTTCTTACTAGATGAAGCAACTAAAAGCAGCTTCAGTAAATAGCAGAGTTTAACAACAATGCGTTTGTACAGTTTAACAGTGGAATAAAAACAAAATAATGATGTTTTATATATTGCCGACACTGAGCAGATATCACATAAGAGGTAAAAGACAGTGACAATTGCATGAGTGTTGAAAGGAACGAAAATGGATGAATATCACTTCACAGGAATTGATTCAGTGGGCGTATGATGAATGAGGTGCTGCGCTGCAGTAGGCGAGTCTGACAGTCACACCTATTGAAAACAGCACTTCAGAACTTTGGGAAATTTAAACAGATACAAATAGAGAAACAGAGATTGAGAGCAAACAAGGGAGAGCCAAAGTTTGGAGCAAAGACAGAGAGCTGGCCAAGGAAGACAACCCATGTTATTCCACAGACAAGGAATAAAAAGTACTATTTTAAAAGCAGGAGAAAACGACAAGGAGCAAACCACAATGTTAAGAGGGGGAAAGGGGAAAAAGCAAGCAGCTGAGAGTATACCCAGAGGGGCAGTTATACAGTAGCACAAGTAACAAAACAGAATTAATACTTCACAGTGACCGGACAGATCAAGGGGTGACATTTTCTGAAGTGCCTGATGCTTTTACTGAATCCAAGGTAAAACTTTTAATTTGTTAGGCCAGTCCTGATTTCTCTTGAAAATCCATCCCAAAAATTCTATGTAGAACTGTGATATAGACCAAGACTGAAATGTTCAAATAAGTATGACTCTCCAGAATAATACTAAAATAACACCTATCTTTAGCATAACATTAAAATAACACTAATGCATTTCCCACTTCGCTAGTTACTAGGATGGCATTCAGTATAACTTAGCCCTTTTCCTTTACTCTTATGTACACTTTTCTTGGAGGATACTATTTTAATAGAAGTATAAAGGAAAATATAGGTTTCTATCTTCATTTGCCCATGGAAATGTTAAATTTAATACCTAGAAGAACTACCTGCAGTGAACGGATACCAATTATTTAACAATACTGCCTAGCATCCTTTAAAATAAAAAATTTAAAGAGTAAACAACCTACTTAGGCAAACAAAATTTTTTTGCAGCTTTCATCTGTATTCTTCAAAACTGATGGATTATAAGAAGTTTTCAAAACCATTATCTTAGATTCCCTGATGCTGTAAAGCGTTGCCAGGCTGCTGACTGCAAAGAGCTGTGTGAGTTTATTATTCCAGCGGAGAAGGTGCTCCCGTGCCGCCCAGCGCTGCGGGCTGGAGCACAAAACCTACACAAAATATTTAGCGACGCCGTTCTACCTCCCAGCACTCAGATCAACGCTTCTAATGGCTACCTGTCTTGAAAAGCCTTGGAAGGCTCTGGTTGGGCTCCTCTTCGCACAGGGAGTGCGAGCTGACAGCAAAGGGAACCAGCTGTGGCTCAGGACTCCCAGCGTTGATCCCCTGGATGTCCCAGCACCGGGGGCTCTGCTGTGGGAGGATGGGACCGTGAACTGAATCCAGCAACCGGGAGAGCCAAGTTCTCCAGTGACACTCCCCACCGAGTTACACTTTCTGCCACCATCAGGAAAGGCCACGATTTTGATTGAAAGCCCACGTCTTTCATTAATTTGCGCAGCATAAGGTGAGACCCGGATAAAACAGCCCATGTAAAAGACTGAATTTCTTAAAAGCAGTGGTAAATCTGAGGAGAAGAAATAGAATTTCACCTTGTATGCCTTTTAAATATAGCAGGTTTCCTTATCAGTAGCTGATGCCTGAAATAACACCTGCATGTGCTGTGTAGTGCAAATTTTATGTCTTTGGGGACGAAACACATTTTTGTCGAATTGACCACTTTAAATTATGATTTCTATCTTCTCTCCTCAAGTGTTCTGTTACACTACTTAAAAATTAATTGGCAGATTTATTCCCTATTACCAAGACAGCAGTTTCCTTTTTAATCTTCCTGAGGAAAATGATGAAGGTTTCATTCTTAGTGGCCTAGCTGAACTGCCCAGCACAGCAAGAACGGCAACACGCCAAAGACACTGTGAATGGCTTTAATTTTTTTTGGAGTTTTGCATTAGAGCTGAAATAGAGACAAAAGTGCCCCTGCTACAAAGCTGATCCATCATTATAGAGGAATAAGGGGTTTTTTTTGGTCTTCGTTTTTACACAGGTGAGATGTGCTACATAGAAAGCAAACTGATTCAGCTGTGAGCCACCAGCAGTGGGAGGGTCACCGTTGGGCAAAGGTTGATTTTCTCATTCATTTACATTAGCAGACATTGAAGCCGTAGCTCACTAAAAAGTCTTTGAAACTGCCTGTGGCTTTACAGTATAATTTATATAAAAAGACAGCAACTGACTTTGACCTGCACTCTACACATAAACAGATCCAAATACGATCGTGTAGAGTTTATTATATACGAAGGTGCATTCAGAAGTACTGAAATTGGCCTCTTCATGATTAATTGCAGGATAAAACTTCTTCCTCCAAATCGTGTAAACACTAGTACAGAAGTCAGTGCAGCCTCTGACAGCAAAGACTCAGCGGTAATATGTTCAAAAGCACAGTTCTGTTCTGAAAAAAAAATTAGACTACAATGGCAATCCCAGAGAATTTTAGTACTCTGCTATAACATTTAACTCATCAGGGATTAATTTGGCAACTAAGTAGTCACCTGACCACACTAGTAATTTGATAGCTGTAGTAAATTAGATTATTTTAATAAATGTATTAATGCATAAAACATAAAATTCAACCTTTAGAAAGATAAGAATATGCATAACTTAAAGAAAAATAGTCCCATGCAGTATCAAAACTTGGAAAAAAGAAAAACTTGTTCATCCAGCAAGCAGCAATGATGCCCCCTCAGTCAACCTGAGTCCACAGTATGGTATCATTTTGTCCTTTATCATCTCTTGGATCTTGCTGAGAGATTTAAGTAGACGCACTGGAGGTAAGAGTTAGCTAAGAATGAGGCCATGTGCGGTTACTTCTTCCTGCACAGCCTGCCTTACGGTCTCCTGCATTGCCCTGAAACGCCCACATTGCTCCCTAAAGAAAGGGAACTCCTCAAACCAAAGCAAACAAAAAGACTCCATGTTCCAAACCTGATTATTTTTAGAATCTGGAATTATGTTGTGCATTGCTGATAGTTCCTTAGTCTTACAACTGTAGGTCACTGTGAATTAAAAATAAAACTGCCATTAAACACTAGGTTGATCCCATCAATCACTTGTTGAAAACTTTGTGGCTATCAAAATTAAATCAATGGTCTATATCATAAACCAGAAATTCTTATTAGTAAATAAAAGTATCGATGAGCTTTCTTCCTTCAGCTCTCCCATGTAGTGAATAAACTTTTTGACTCAACTACCAAAACAAACCCAGACCTGTTACACCTTCAGACAGAAGGGACTATTCTCTGTCGTGGGGATAGTTTGTTTTCATTCTGTTCGCAGATGCAAATATATCTTTCGAACTGACTTGGATTAAAAGATTCCTAAGCATTCTCTCTTGGGAAAATAATCCAAATCATCTCAATATCTTGTTTATTGAATTATTTTACTTTTTTACTTTCCCTACAATAGTATGGTAAACATTTAAATGAGTTACTCTGAAACATCACAGCACTGCTCATCTCAGTGAACTGTGACATGACTTCTAAAGTCAAGACACCAAGAGATATAAATGTTACCTTTTCATAGGGTTCACATTCTTGAACACTTTTTTTCCCCCCACTAACAGCCATCTGCATCTAATTAGAAGTGATGGTATCAGCTGGAGAACATACCTATGTCATGGGGTGAAAGGCGGAAAATGATCCATAAACAATCTCAAAACCTACATCCAAATTTCCTGGAATGCAGCAAAGACATTATACTCTACAATGGATGAATGTCAATTCTTTTTTTAAATAAGCATGGGTTTTTTGGGGGGATAAGGATCCAGAAGACAGTATCAGGTTTCAAAAGTTGTTACTTTACAACACATCTTTAAAAACAGAATTATATTCCCCTTATTTGTTGACAGGGATGAAAAAATCTGGTTCTTTTAACAGGGGAATTAGTTGAATAAAGTACCAGAATGGATTAGCAAGCTATTCATGGCCACTTTTTAATAATATGACTACAGATATTATGTTGACAGACTCAGTGGAAAACCTTGAAAGAAACAGAGAATATAGAGAACCTATTTTTCATACAGCTATAAGAAATGTAAAGACAAAGTCCTCTTCTTAGCAACATCAACAAAAATTGGTCACTATTCCATCAAAGTCAATGGAATATGGAGCGATGCGTTAAGTGGTACCAGAATCAGCTTAAGAGTGTGTTAGCGATCACTGCAAATAAATACAGGGCTGTTAAGGTATGATGCTATGAGCAGTTAAAATTGTTATCATTTTGGTTGGCCAGAAAAGAAAACAATAGAGCAACTTAGAAATACTTCACAGATGGCAAAATTTTATTTTCTTAGTTTTGATTTTGAATGGAACAAGATTTTTACACACATGCTTAAAATCAAGCAGAACTGATAAAGTCAATGCCAAATGCCAAGATTTCACTCAAAGGATCTATTTGCATAATTATGGGCATGACTATGGGACCTTTATGAATAATTAACGGAATGTGGCTCAAAGGAAAGAAGTAAACGGAGTACGGGAGCATCCCTAGGGCTGCTTACTTTCCACACATTTAGATTTAAAACATTCCGGTGGGTTCATAACATGAAATGATCATTTGTTTCCTCAAAATAGACACCTAGCACTAAAATTGTACAGTAAAACGCAGATCTTACCAGGCAAAGACAAAAACCTCATGATTTGAATGCCTCATAACAACTTTTACATACACACACTCACACTTCCTTCCTTAAGCTGCCTTTTCCAAAGACAAGGAAGGAATGAGGTTTCTGGGCAGCAGCAACTGCTGTACCAGGAGGGGCAGCAGGACTGAACTGAACCAAGCTGAGGGTTCCTGGCCCCTCCTGTGAAAACATCCAGTTCCTCCGTTCACACCCGGGTGTGGGATCCCTCGCTGCTGACAAATACCACGTGAAGAGCTCAATGGGATTAATCAGTGCCGAGGCCAGCTTCGTAAACAGGAAACTTCTCCTCTCTACAAGTTAAAAAAAACTCAATATTTTGATATGAAACTAGCTTAGTTCTACCTGGATGGCATGCTTACAACTTGGTTCTTTTTAATGTATCTAATTAATCTGCCATTGGACTGGGAGACACCTTGCCCTAAAATTCTGCATTAAAATTAAGAAATGCTACATTTTCTGGGATGCAAATATGAGTACAGAGTTCTCCAGGTCAACAATACTTTACCATAATTAACTAAACCTGTAAAGAAATTATACTAAAGACAATCCATCTTTCAATGACTCTCAGATATTTTAACCTATGTGCCTAGGAAGCAGAAAACACTGTTGAAATATAAATTAATGTGAATTAAATGTGTGTAATGAGAATTAAATGTGTATATGTGTAAGCCTAAAATATGCATGTGAGATACCAGCTCAGCTGCCTTTCTCCCTATACTTGTATCATACAAGATGTAAATGGCTTTTAAACCCTGCTCCCACTGTGTACCTGAATGTGGCCAGACACCTGCCATTCCTACTGCTCTTTGACATCTAACCAGTGACGAAGCCCAGATAAGGATTCACTGGTCAAAAACCTTCTAAACACTACAGAGACTAATTCTGACGTGGTGTTGTACTGACCAAAGAGGTTGCCAGGAGCTCTGATCCACCTGATTCAGCAGCGTAGGTATTCTCCAACATCAGCAATGATTAAAAACATCCGTACTACTTAAAATAAATGAGAGTCACAAGATAGCTAAAATTAGCAAATGCATACTGACTCCCTCTGCCTATGCAAGTTCTCTCCTTTGAGGCCATCTGCAAGAACAAAGGCTGTTAGCTAAGGATGAGTCCCTATTTTTAGAGCCCATTTCTTGGAACACCTAACTTCCACGGTCTCCTCCTCTCCTGTTTGCAGCAGTGCAGACCACAATCCCGCTCCCCGCCATCACCACACATTCATGGTGGCCCAACATCTCTAAGGTCAAATGCTTATACAAAAAAAGTGTTATTGGAAGAGTATTCTTAGCTACCATTAATTCTGCTCAGCAAGTGGAAACAGGTGAGAGAGCCAACTCCATCTAATCACCCAGCTCTTCTTGGACCACAAGCAAGTGTTCTGGGAACCACCAGTGGCCCACAGACCACAGCTTGGGAATCACTGTCCTAAATAACTCACAACCCTCTTATTATAGCACACCATGCTCCTTGTCTTTCTCAGGCTACTATTTTAGGGTTTTTTCCTGCCAGCACAGCATAACATGATGGAAGAAACTTACGGCTCGTATGTACTTACCATGCCCACGCTTGTATCTGTCATTTGGGGACAACTATCTAGCAATCAACAAGATGATTAACTTGCTGAAAGTTTTACCCAAACAATTTCAGTTTTGGTTTTGGGTGGGTTTTTTTTTCATTTTTTGTTTTGTTTTGGGGTTTTTTTGTGGATTTATATCACTTCAGCTAGAGGGAGATTCTCATTCAGTCAATTCTGCAGTTCCATTAGAAGTCAGAGGGCTAGAAAGGTAAACTCTCTTCAGATGAACTGTAACAACAGCTAAGCAAAATCTCAAATAAATTTAAGCTGCACGTGGCTTCCAAACTTTCCTGTAAAACTAGAATTGTATTTTTTTTTTGATACAAAACTTCATTTCACTTCAAAACTTCATACTAATGGTACATTAACATTTTGGGATCATATAATCGATGCCTTCATGGATAATTTATTATCCCTGCACCACTTCTGTGCTTTTTCCCATATTGCTTCTTGAGGTTATAATTCAGCCTTAAAATGGTCTGAAGGCCCTACTCTCCTTGCATAAAGAAAAAGCAATGGAAACACTTTTATTGAACTATAAATCAATCCTTACCTATCTCTTTTTATCATGGAAAATGAACTAAGGATAGTTTAACAGATTTTAAGGACACATTATTATCTTCTACAGTCCATGGGACATAAAAGATCCAACTAGAATTTTATCTTGTAACTTGGCTATTAAGAATGTCACTCAAACTTCCCTGTCATTGAGAAGCTACCTAGTATTGACTGAGAAACAAAACAACAGCAAATTCAGTAGACAATCTGTTCCAAAGGATAAACACACCTTGCTAAAACAATAAAAAGTATTTCTATTGTGAAATCTCAGTATCAGGCACTGAAAAGAAAAAAAACCAACACTTTTAAGATTACATGAATATTTAAAAAGCATATATAGATTAGGCCAGTTTTAAACAAAATAACTGAGAGCTAGAAATCTACTCTCCTTTTTGTAATTTTGCTTACTTCTGAGGACTGATGTTGGCCTGTTTTACAGTCACAACAGTGTTGAAAATGACTGCTTTTGTAAAAGCTAAGGAGGAGGATAAAGAAGTTGAAATTGAAGCATAACTTTTTTATTGCATTCACTGAGTAAAAATAAGTTTTGAATCTTTTTGCACAGTGGATTGATTGCTAGGAAGAGAATTACAGCAATGAAATATTCAGTGAAATGTTGTGTGTCTCTGCGGAGCACAGCTTTCTAGAGCTCTCTGACTAGAAGGATATCAAACAGAAGTAAAAATGAAGGGTGGAGCTTTGTTCGGTTCTCAGATCAGTATGTGACTTGCCTCCAGTAAATCAGGAAGCATTCTGTGATTGATGGCTGCTGTTGGAAAACTTGTTTTAGTCTGAGAGCTTCAAAATCTACTTGATCTAAACATAACCAGGAATATTATTCCAATGCAGTTTCTTTCATTTTAAACCCTTTAGTACTTTACAGGCAGCATCATTTATATGCTAAGTGTCCTATTTACATACTTGCACTCTCTAAATCAGTGGGCTCCAAAGTGAGGTGCACGCACACTGGGGTCCAGGAAGAAAATACTAGAAATTCAGTAACACATGTATAAAATTTATATTAATAATAAAAAAGATATATTGGGGGTGCATGCTGATACTTTTTTTACTGATAGGAATTATTTATTGATAGGAGTGTTTGATCAAAAAAGCTTGTAGCCCACTGTTCTAAGTGAATCAGTACGAATTTGTCTTTCACAGTGGCTTCCCCGTCTTCCTTTTTTCATTTGCTAGATTCCAACCAGAAAAACTTCAAGAATCAATGGTGTCAAAGACTGAAATGTTGTCTTCGGCAATTTATGCACTCACCCTTCTTATTGAGAAATACTGAACTTCCTCAGAGGACTTGCAGCAGGCAATTTCAAATGAAGAATTATGAAATGCCCATCAGAAGCACAAAAGAATGCATGGAGTTTTAACAATAACAGTTCCATGCCTACTTCTTTGCCAAAATATTCCTGTTTTATGTGGCATATTAATAACTGACACGGTTTTCATAATCCTATGTAGTGGTCCTTGACAGAGAACTTTGCCTTAGAAATCCAGAACCTAGAAAGCAATGAAGAGGTGCAGAGAACAGAATTATCTGTCCCTATGCACATGCTTCTGTTGGTTCTTGGAGTTCTGTTTTTTTTTTGCTATAATGCCACGAAATACCAATTAAAAACTCCTGTGGGATGCAGGAGCAAGAGCAGAACATCAGCAAAGAGTCCATGACTCCCTAATTCCTTTCAGTCATTCACCTGGGAAATTGCAAAAGTGCTCGATTTTTTTTTTTTTAGTTATTTTGATCACAGTTATTTTATAGTCAATTAATGAAAATTATGATTGGCAATAAATAAAAGAAAGGGAATCAGCTTCTAATATCTGAAAGTTACTTTTCTTTTGAATCATAAGGATGAGGGAGAATTACCTCAAACCTCTTCTCCCACTGCAGACAACCTATATTGTCTATGTGTCTATAAATTGGCAAGATATAAGGCCTTCTATCCACTTTGTGCCTTCCCTTGAGTTTCTACAAATTAAATGAACCGTATTTCTTTATTCAAAGCTACTACAAAGCACAGTACATTATCCATGGAACCTCTAGTATCACCATTATTTACAAAGGTCACTAAATTTTCTAAGGTTTCCTTAGAAGACTAGCTTGGAAAAAGGCTCCCTATGGATTATTATGGAATACTGTCTAAATGTATACTAATGACAGGACATAAGCTTCCTGGTCCTGTGCTGCTAATAAAATAAATATGAAAACACTCTCATAAATGTCTTTTAATTATTTTTTAAACCATCCATCAATGGCTTTTTATGCTTTTCTTAGTTCCATGGTGCTACAGTAAGTGCACCAGTAAGTACAGATCCTGGCACATGCTACTGAGAACATACAAAACACCTTATTGGGTCAGGCAAGTGATTTCCCCAAGCTCAGCAGTGGCAAGAATAGATGCTACTCGGTGAGAGGCCAAGCCTGGCCGCTTTCTGCATCCCTTCACCTTGCAATGAATCTCTCAGGCTCACAACTCTGCCACAAGATGGTATTGGGACCAGGACAGCACAGAAGTGCTGAGAAGGTAGGTGTCCAAAGCAGGGACCTCCGTTTCCCAAGCAAGGACAGCAGCGCACCTGCACAACAAAGAACCTGACTCCTTCAGCAACCATTTATGGTCCAGTTGTCCATGAGGTTGTTTTATCACTCCAAGTCTGCTAATATAATTTGTCCACAGTATAGTTCTTTGGCTGCTACTTTCCTAAATTTTTTACCTGTTGCATAAAGAAATACTTGCTTTTCTCTGTTTTAAACCTGTTAGTGCTATTAAGTGACCATTAGTTCCACTACTGAATCTGGCGTATTTTATTCTGCTTTCACTTTATTTACTGTCATGATTTTGGAAACCTCAGTCAGGCTCTTAGGAAGCATTAGGTTTGCTCCTCAAACCAACAAGCCATTTAATCTCTTATAACAAGGAAGGTGCTTTCTCCCTGTTCTTTTAGTTGCCTTTTTCCCTACACTCACCAACTTCATTCTTGAAATTTTGTCCTTGAGATGCTCACAGAACTGCACTCTAATATTCAAGATGTAGGTCCACTATGATTACAGACAGTAATAAACCAAAGCCTCCTGCCTTGTCTGGAAAACTGGTTATGTTCAATGTTTTGCTGACTTAATTTGCTGCTGTGCAATGAGAGATGGTATTAGAGAACTGTCACTGATGATGCCAGTATCTTTCCTGAGTTTTACAAATTAATTCCAAGTTCAGGATTGCCCAGGCACAGTTAAAGGAGATCTTTTTTGTCAGATGCATTAACTCATATTTATCTAGCCTGACATGCATCTACCATCTTTTTGCCCACTAATTACATTTTGTAAGACTCTTCTGTAGTTCCCTGACATCTAATATCTTCCCAGAAATGAAATGCCACGAAGTACCATCCACAAACTGAGAAATTTCACTCCTTACTCTCATTCTGCAGGTCACGGGTGAATATACTGAATACAGCACCAATCCTTATAGTACTTCACTTCTGACCTGTCCATCCTAACAAGCTAACACATTCTTGAAAATCCCCTCTCTCACAGGAACATTGTCCTGTGGGGGCCTGGAGGGGGTCGGATTAGATGATCTCCAGAGGTCCCTTCCAACCCCGTATCATTCTGTGATTCCATGATTGGCAGTGCAAAAGGACAAAGTGAAGTCACCTAGAGGTTTGGTTTCAACTCATGCTTCTTCCTACTGAATGATCTCCTTTCCACAAATATACACTTTACTGGCACAGGGACTGTCACAGTGGAAGTGTGACAGCTATACAACATCCCTGCTAGCCCCATCTAAAAAACTCTCCATTTCAACTAGCTCAGCCATCTCAAGCCACCAAACACATCTCTCACCATCAAAGGCTCTTTTCATTAAAAGCACACTTACAAATGGGATCCCAGGGCAGGTTATCAGACCTACAGATGTTCTCTGCAACAAACTCACCTCCATTCAGTTGTCAAGACTTCTACCTGTATCCCATGGTTAATACTGTACCAGAAATTATAGACCTATGGATTTCTCACCTATCAGGAGCAATTGCTAGCATTTGGTAGACTGACACTTGAACACAATTAGTGGAAAAATTTTTACCAACCTGAGATTAAATAAACCAATCAAACTGCTTAAAAGCTCGGGGGCAAAGGATAGTGAGGGAAAGTTATGCTAAAACAGTTTCTTCAAAATTTTCATATTGCTGAACCTTTAGGTTCTACAGAATTGTACTGATTTACTGACACATCACTGCTGCTTGACCAAGTCCAGAGGTCTGCTGACACTAAGCACCTTTCAGGACAGGATTCGCTACTGACTCCCCCACTTCGAGTTGGCTGCCACGTCTTGCTGGTGAATTGTATGTCAAAAAGATTTTGATAGATAAACTAGTACCTCGACCCTGCAAATGCCCCATACCCCTTTTCTCAGAAACATTTACTTGCTTCCTGGAAATTCATTAATTTAGTTCAACTATTTTTAAATTTAGAGATAATTAAGTCTCTCAAGTACTCAATCTCTGGATTGGACATTTCATTAAACTACGTACTTTTCTAATCTGCTCTTCACAACATGAACACATTGTAGACCTTCCTCTCTGTAACTTGTCTCTGAAGACTGCAATCAGCAAACTCTCCAACTCTCTTAATAGCGCCTATTTGACTGGCAAATCTAATTTGCCTAAAAATACTCTTTTCCTCAGTAAATTCTCATACAACTTTTCTGTGGAAATATAATGGAGACATTTAAAAACCATGTCATGCTGTTCCTAATAAGTGCAAGTTCTGCTAGTAACGTCAGTAGGGATACACGTATTTGTATGTACAAGTTACAGTTTCATACCTTCTATCATTTCCATCCCACTAGGAGGCTTACAATGTCCGGCATGGCTCACAACCCAAACGGGATACTGCTGATTTAGTCCACGATATAAGGCCTGTATAAAGGTCCTGTAATAACCAGCCAGTCCGGGGTTACCTGACAAAAAACCAAAACATACAAGTACAGTCAATATTAACCTTTCAACAGCAAGCAATCTGCTTCAAAGCAAACTAAACAGCATTACACAGAAAATTGTTAATTTATTTTCTCTAGTACCTTTCCAATTTTTATTTTCCCAATTTCAGGGGCTGTGCTCTTGAACTGGCTTAAATCCATTGATCAATGGCACCCATTTTACAGAATTACTTTGAAATTGCAGAAGCTGAAATTGAAGCCCAACACGAGAAAAATCTCTGTTCCCTTAAAGGTTGAACAGCTTCCTAATCTATCCCATCAAGTTACAGGTACATGAAAACCGGGGAACTACAAAGAAACCCCAGATCTTATAAAAATATCACAAAGACTACAGCGTGTTTCACTCGATCTGTATGTCTGCCCCACAGAGTATCTCAGCGTTACCACTTCAAAATAGGTAATTGGTATCCTGACAATACAAAGGTCTTTACTGATCCTAAAAGAGAAAAGAATTTTATTTTAAACTAATCAGTCTAAATTATTTTTTCCTGCTTGCAACTTCATATTCTGTCTGTCCTTTTCCACACTTGAGAGGGCAGAGAGGGCAGAGAAGTCAGAGCCGTAATCAAATTAATACTTGTAGAAACGGTGTGTGGAGCTAAAAAGTAGGTTTATTCCACTTCTGCCTTTTCTGTAATGGGTACTTTCACGTTATTATCTTTTACTTCAACCCTTTTGCTCTTCAGGTAGTTCACTGCTCTCCCAAGAAGCATTCCCTCTGTCCCATGCTTCCAAAACACAGCCTCCTCGCCGCAGAGCAGCAGCGCAGCAGGCACCCGCAGCCACCGCCAGCACAGACACATCAGCAGGAGCTGATGCCGCAGCTCACACCAGTGATGATACCTGGGCAGAGACCAGGAGCCTCTAGGTAACATACTGCACGTGCTTCATTCCCCACTTATGTGTAAAAAGTGCCTCCGAGAGGTTTTAAACCTTAATAAAATTCCTGATTTTAAAAGAATACTACTTTTTACTGAAGTACAGAGACTTGGAAAAGAAAAAAAAAAAAAAAAAAAAGAACAGCATCAATTATTTCATGTTTCTAAGCATCTCTTTGTAAGCTGAGATTAAAGGATTTTTTTTTTTTTAAATAAAAAGCTGTTGTATATACAGACTCAAGAATGCATCATCAAATTTTTGCAAACTGATTTTCAGAAAAAAAAACCCTAAATTCACAGGGGTCACATATCCATACAACTGCACCACAGCTACATGTTTCAACCCCTCTGACACCCCCGATCTCATTTGCATCAAAAATATATCACATACAGGGCCCTAGAGACAATAAAATACAGCCATCATCTGTCATGCTCCTTGGATTGATTTTGCATAGAGGAAACCTGTCTTTCAGCAAGGTTGAAGATGAAAGTAGCAGCAATCCAAAATAAAGTGTATCATTTGTAGTACAAATGGTCATTCTGAGATCAAGGAATCACTAAGTTAATCTCAAACCCAGGCTTCTTTCATTACGTTTTTCTGAATATCAGTTTCAATGTGTTTTCTTCTTTAATAACGCAAAACAAGGAAAGGGGGGGAATGGCAACAGCTGCCTTCCACATTTTGGTGCTCTTTCCCCTCAGCAGCCAGGTGAACCAGGATTTGGCCATCAGCTGAACAGCAGAAAGAACTGCTTATGAACAGTGAGACTTTGTATCAAATACTATACAAAGCCTGAGGCACTCTAATATATTTTTGAGGGAAAGGTGATTTTTATCACGTGTATTTTAGCCAGGTAGAAGATTCATAAATGAAAAGGAACCCACCTTTCCCCACTCTTCATAAACACCTGCTCATGGTAAAAGACAATCTGAGGAGTCAGCTGTTAGAACTGCTACTTTAAAAGGCCGTGAAGGGGTATCATAGAATCATAGAATGGTTAGAGTTGGAAGGGACCTTAAAGATCATCTAGTTCCAACCTCCCTGCCATGGGCAGGGACACAAATGAGAGCCACTGGCACAAACGCAAAGGAAAAATCAAGAAAGATTTTAACAGCAAATATTTCTATAGAGAAATCACCACGTGTAAAGCAGCTATAAATTTATTCTTTATTGATCTTTCAATTTTAACGGAGCTATTCCAGATTTGCACTGACTTAAGTAAATGCCGGTTAATATCAGTCCCTGTTCTTGAAAGCTCACATCTACAATATTTATAAGCAGAGAATGTTTATCTCCTAATATAGCTCAAACTCACATCTCTGCAAATTCAGCCATTTTGTATGTTTTTACTTTAGTCACTATCTGTCAAAATACCTTAAGGGGAGCAAACAAAAAACCTTGACAGAAAAAGATTTTTTTAGTACAACTGTTACAGTCAGAGCTAATGGAAGTAACTGGGCCTTAATATGCACAGCAGCCTGTGATCAACAATATTTTGGACTCATCTACTTTTGTTGAAATATTGTTCAATTACACTATTTTATTTTACAGAAAAAAACCTGCCAGGTTCATCACAAAGGCAGCCAGGCAATGCAGTGCTCATTTGTGTATTTTAAAGAATTTCCCAGTACGTCAAACCAAAACTGCCTCTGTTCTTTCCCTCAGACATTAAGCGTCAAAACATGGAAACCATAAGCAAATGCAATGTTAACCTCCACGATTTGAAGGCTACTTCACTTATTTGAATACCACATCAATCCTCAGACACCTCCGGGCACCTGACTCACTCATGCGTGCCAGCAGATCTCAACCAAGCAGCACATCTTGAGCAGTTACTCTCAACTGTGCTTAATTTCCAGCGGTGTTTATGTTGCTTCAGAAAACTCTTAAACAATAGCTGTAAATGGTGACCGTAAGAGAAAAAGACACAAAACTACAATATGCTGCATATTAGCTTAATTTGCAAAAGATTTCTAAGCGTTTCATGGGAAGAATATGTCAAATGGACAATTTGCACAGTGAATCAGAACACAATGGGCCCACTTTATTGGGGGTACCAGTAAGTTTCAGTAACCAAAGGACTCCTGCCACCTTCTCTGTTCCTCTCCGTAACACACAGCATTTCACCCAGCTATTCTACATTAAGCCCAAGGTCTTTCCATTTTTAATTTGAAGACGGGAATCCACCGCCTCATTTTCTGTTCTGTTCCACCCACAGCTAAAGCCAAACAGTAGAGAACGACTGAATGTGCCGAGGTGGGACTTTGAGCTATATTAGGAGGTAAATATTCTCCACATATGTATACTATAGATACAGGCATTCGAGAGTAGGAACTACTACTCTTCAATCACCCACATATTTAAAAACGCGTAACTTATTTATAAACGTGCATTTGCCCACCTTTCACTTCCAAGCACTTTCTTGTTAATGTTTTTTTCATCAAATTAAAACTTTAAAGACCAACCACTTCCTTCTTACAAAGACAGCAGCAGAAAGAGAAGAATTTGTACAAACTACATATCTGCCCCAGGATATCACTGAAAAAGAGTAAGTTTTATCCTGATTTCACATTATTTCTTATACAAAGTGTCATAAAGTCAAGCTTGGCCTGTCTTAAAATGAAATACATATTTGAGATGCTACATTTCCAAAAAAGAAGTTACCCAGACTCAGAAAGTTTAAACTCAGATAAAATATGCCATCAATGCAATTCAATCAAATTGCTTAATTATGAATGCAGAACAACAAACATACAAAGCTCATTTAAAAAGCCACAGCCCATAGCTACTCCCCACAAGCAATGACAGCTTTTGTGGCTTACAAATTGTCAAGCGTTTTGAATTCTTCTGCCACAGAAAATATTAATGGAAACTGTAATTAGAGAGCACTAGCATTAGATAACGCTGTGCAAAAATAATTCCCAGACTCACTGAGGAGTGTACAATGTAAACCACAACAGAACAATGTTTTAGGTTAGAAACAAAGATATACAACAAACATACAGGAAAAGCCTTCTGTCCAGAAAGAGGTAGGTCAAAAATATAAACAGCTTATTCAAATGAAATTGAGACTAAAACATAAAATGAAAATAATTCTTAGCAGTTCTGGAAGGGATATCTTAAATTGAAAAGGATTTATTTAAGCACTCCAAAGTAAATGCCAAGAGTGGTGGGAAGTGAAGAAGAAATTTATGTGCAGCTAAATCATCCCAAACAGCGATGAGGTTTCTTGCACCTTATTTTGAAACAAGCTTTTGGGTTCTGTGCACTGTCCTGTGAGACCTTCCCCAGCGTTTTGAGTCGTGACTCCAGAAGTTTGACCATCTGCGGGAGCAGGAGCTGGCATTCAGCTTCATGCATTTCTCTAGCAGTTGCTTTCTGTCTGCTCTGGGACCTCAGCAGGACCATAAAGAATAAAGGCAGCTACATGAATAGAAGAAGGGAAATACACAGCCAACAGCGGGTTTACAGAGAACTTTGAGGAACTGGAAAATATGCCAGCAATTACCATGAGTTTAATTTTAGAAATAATCCACAGTTTCAGAATTAAGGATGTATGCCACAGTATTTACATGATAATATCCTGCAACAAAACCAAATGCAGACCGTTGCTTTTTTCTTAAAAAAAAAAAGAGCAGCCATAAATCAAATTTGAAATCCAGGGGCGCACAGCAGGACCACACAAAAATCATTTTTGTGGCAATGATTCTCACTGCCTCTTCACAGAGCTGCCAAAGGTCCCAGCTCCAGCTCGAAGAGCCTAAATGACAAGTTCCTCACTCAGGGAAACTTAATCTGCCTTTGGCGTCTGACCAGCCACCATGGAAGAAGATGCAACTCCCCTACGTTAATGAATGGAAAGCAGCCCACGCAGATGTCATAAGGATTTAAATGGAGCATGTAAAAAAAACACAATGATGTTCTCACACTTGGGAGAAAACTGCAGAACTGACACCGCGGCTGACGATCAGGCCTTAAAAGGAAACACACAGGTTTCTCTGACATGCAGGGTCAAGGGATTACAAATAAAACCTGTCACATCATATTTGAATGATCATCGTAAAGTCACGTCAATTAAGCTTTCACCTGTTTGCACGTCCAGGCGACTGGCGTTCTTCGTGCTGTATTGCATTTATAGGCCATACACCAGGGGAGCAGCATCAGCCAAAGAGCAAACAATTACAAGGACGTTATGCAGAAACACATGTGAAAACCCTGTTTGATCCTCTCTGACTCTGGAATCATGCATTTGGCTGGAAAGCACCTTAATATATTTGCTTGGGTTGTGAAAATAGGGAATCTCAGAAGGATTCAGCCAGGTGCCTGTAACACAGCTTATTAAGAGAGGTTTTTCAAGAACATTTCACATTTTTTCCTGATATACATACACACACAGTTTTGAGCTTCACACAGCTATAAAACTTACATATAGGATTTTATACTATACATTCTTTATACGCATTTTGCAGAGCAAATAAGCTTGCCTGCTGTTCTCCTTTAGGACAAATGTGGATTCATTTACCTCTGAAGAAATCCCATGGACAGCCTGATAAACCTGAATTAACCTAACGCAGATGCTTTTGCCCAAGTGACAATTGTGCCTGAAGCTTGTGAACAAAAATTCCCAGCTAGAAATTGTGACAGTACGTGCCTGTTTTCTCATATGAATGATTAACTGCATTTATCCAGGAACATAAGATACAGAGTCTGAAATCCTGATTTTGCCCACTGCAAACCTACTGGACTTTGTGATTAAGTGATATTGCAAGGGTTATAAAGTCCACAGACGGATTTCAATAGTCATCTCTAACATCTCAGCCAGGTAAAACAGGTACATAAATACAAAAAAGCCTTGACTTTATGATTTTTTTAGTATGCCTCTGAACTAATGGTTCTTGGAAGGGAGTTAAGATCAAGATAGAGAACTGAAAAAATGGAGTTCAAAATGGAATAGTAAATTTTTCACTACATTTTTTAACGTAGAAAGTAGAATTCTCTAGTGCTTACAGTTAAATAATTTTTGTTCCATTTTCTCCACAGCAAATGAAAAATTAACACATCTAATTAGGTTTCCTGGTACACATGTACACATACAGACTCTCCCAAGCATCTGCTTATGCAGATGAAGACACATTTAACTACTTTTAACACCCCAGATGTGGTTGGTCTCTCTGATCCAATCCGTACTACAACCGATGCTGGCAGAGAGGCTGCAGTGAGCTCTGCACTGGGTCGAGAATTCCCAGCAGGAATTTTTCAGGCGGCTTCAAGGGCTGAGCAGAATTGGAGCAGCAGAAAACAAACCTCCTTCTAAAAGAACGGGGGAGAACAAAGGAAGTATGCAGAAGAGGAACATGAGACTTGGTGTCAAATGGGTTCACAAGAAAGCCTATGAAACACATCTGAATAACAACAACTCTGATGAGACAACACCAGCAGGAAAAAGACAAAGACAAGAAAAATAAACAATTCAAACCCAAGATAACCACAAATTATTTGTTTCATGCAGATAAACAGCTCGGCAGATTTGATCACTTTTTAATAATATGCACAGAAGAAGCAAACAATACATTCAAAAGGCAGCAGAAAGTACCTTTTCAAATCTGTATTACAGATCTCTCTATGCTCTACCATTGGTCAGAGCTATGGAAAAGAAAAGCCTAGGTTTGGGGCTTTGGGGTTATTAGGTTTTGGGGTTTGCTTTTGGTTTTTAAGGTAGTTTTTAGAATAAAATGGCAGGAAAAAAGAGCAACAGGGATCATAAAGACAGCTAATTTCAGAAAAAAGACTGAATATGTGCTTCTGCAATTTCTAGGTATCAAGACTGTCATGGGAATGCAATATTTGAAACAAAGAGTCTAAGATGATTTTGCAAATGAATTTTGCATTTGCATTTGTTATCAGTCTTCAGAAATGCAAGACAAAACAACAAACTGTTCTGCATATGGATAAACCAAGACTTACCAATCCACAACCTTAGGAAAAAAAATCTTTGCGGTGACACCACTGTATCTCCAGTCGAGGCAAAAGGCCTCGTAGTCATGATATTAGTCCTGGTCCTGAGTAGCTGCCCCATGAAGACTTCAACCCAAACACTTAATTCTGGCAAACACTTTCCTCATTCATTAACACAAATCACTTCAGAAACAGATATGTTTAGCCATTTAAGACCTACTGTGAAGAGGCTCGGCCTCTTAAGAGAAGGCAGTGATAACAGCCTTATAAAAGATCTAGAACTTAAAAGTGGAAGGCAGTACATAAGTATGTATTACTACATATTTATTTATTCTTACGGGAGTTTTTAAATCCATCAAGAATAATCAAGGACTGTTGTAAAAAATGGAAATCAGGACAATGATCAAAATCTTCCATCATGCCCATAACAGAAAAACAAGAGCAAGAGCTATGACTTACTGAATTTTTGGCTCTACTGCTTTCTACACACATGCAACATAATAGGTCAAACTTATTTCTAATAATCTTCAATCATCCATAGGAGTTACTATCAGCATAGAAATGAGGCCATGTGTTAACTAGAATCTGAAAGGAGACAGTTATCTCTGAAAATAATAAAAAATAAGTATGTCAAAATATTTAATATCAAGGCAAATCTGTATCAGCTCAGGTATTTCTGGCAGCAGCTGCTGAAAATAAGTACATTACACACTGGTGCTGTAGCTTTAAACATTTTAATTGCATTATTTGGACACGATGCATATGAAACCACAGATTTCCTTCATAGGTAGGTCCTTCAATAGGTAATTTCTTCTTCCCTTCCGCCTCAGACATCACATGAAAAGAAACAGATCCTTTTTTAAATGGTCAAACTGAGCAAAATACCCTAGAACACAACTTTTCCATAACTCCAGCCAACTCAAGCCTCTGCGTGCTGCAGGAGAGGGATCACTTCCTCTCCTGATTACACTGCAGGCAGCCGGGCAGGAAGGATCCGTGCTGAAAACAACGCCTCATTAGCAGGGAGAGGACACCAAGAGAAGGCTGTGGATTGAGAAATTTCAGTAAGTCACTTCAGTAAGTCACATCTGCCACCCAGATTTAGCGGAGGGAAATGCTGTCAAGCACAGTTGGATGTTCAACCATCCTGTCATTGCTTTGCCTCCTCAAACTTAACAAGCTCATATGTGCCAAGCCCCCATCAGAGGTACTTCTGGAGCACTGGGAAATTCAATAAAAGTGGCATATTTCAAGCCTAGATCTGACATACAGGCTGCTCTTTGCATGAGGAAGTTTTTATTTTTAATGATTTATTTTTTTTCTTTTCTAAAGACAATGGAAGCTGGTGGGCTGACCCAGTAAACAAAGCACAACAACTGTCAGCATATTTTAAATTATTAGTCACAAACAAGTAGTCCATTAGCAGCAAAAATAATGGAGTGCAGTGTCCTAAGAACTGAGTTTTCTAATATCTAATATGGCATAGAACACACACCTTTTCATCAGGGGGCATTCTACCAGCATGTGTCTTCTATCCAGATTTATTTTTTTTTTTTTTAAATAATTTTAAGTCCTCTACGTCTCAGAAAGATGTGGGAAAAATTAACTGATGTATTCAAAATAAGAAGGGCTTCTACAGGTATGTCAGCCCAAAAAGGAAGGTTAAAGACAGTGCACCCACCGGGATGAGAAGGCTGAGGTACTCAACTTTTTTGCCTTAGTCTTCACCGGCAACCTCTCTCCTCACACACCTCGAGTGGATGGACTGTAAGATGGAGACTGGAGGAGAAAAGTCCTTTCCATTGCAAATGAAGATCAGGTTTGTGACCACCTGAGGAACCTGAACATACAGAATTCTATGGGACCTGACAAGATGCATCCCACAGTCCTGAGGGAATTACTGGCTAACGTAGTTGCCAAGCCACTCTCCATGATATTTGAAAAGTTACGTCACTCAGGTGAAGTCCCCTGTGACTGGAAAAAGGGAAACATTGCACCCATTTCATAGAAGTGTAGAAAGGAGAACCCCAGGATCTACTGACCTGTCAGCCTCACTTCTGTGCCTGGGAAGATCACAGAACAGATCCTCCTAGAAGCTGTGCTAAGACACATGGAGTACAGGGAAGTGATTCGAGACAGCCAACATAGCTTTACCAAGGGCAAGCCTTGCCTGACCAACCTAGTGGCCTTCTGTGAGCTACAGATGTCATTTACCTTGGCTTCTGTAAGGCCTTTGACATGGTCCCCCACAATATCCTTCTCTCTAAATTGGAGAGAGAGAGATTTGATGGGTTGGTTGTTCATTGGATGAGGGAGGAATTGGTTGGATGGATGCACCCAGAGGGTAGCGGTCAATTTTTTTATTCAGAAAAAAGAATACATTTCAAAGCAATCTAAAATACACATTTTCCATGTCAAAATCTGAGAACTCGGGGTCAAATGCAAAGAGTTGGCAGCTTCATCTAGAGCTGTACTGTAAACAAAAGAAGAAGCCACTAGAGAGAGGCATTCTTAGTGAATCACTACTACCTGGTGTGACTGGTGGGGTCTCATCTCCTTCCAGAGGAGTCTCAAGACTGAGCACGTGAACTCACATATATGTGCTGCATGTTGTGGACTGACACCATAATTCAACAACAGAAAGTTCTGCAGCAATCCCAGCTGAAGGAACTCCCACCCTCTCCCCTGACTTGTCATTCCCACCCCCCTACCATGACTCACCAGCCCCTGAATTACACTGGCACAACTCTATGGGGCCATGCTGTGAACCCAAACAGGGAACCGTTCCAACTTTAAAAAGACCCTAGAAATAAATGTATGTATTTATTTAATTCACAGCATGATCTCTCAAACTATTGTTCTGGCATAACCGAGGGGTGGAGTGGCACAGTGTGGTGGGAACAGGAATTCCTAATGCCAGTATTGTTGACAAACATTTTGGATTGTGAAATAATGGCCTTAGGAAATTTTCTAAGTGCTCCAAGCACTAAGAGTTCAGTGCCTGGTGGGTCTTAATATACACTCTACAAACCATTTCTAACTTCCACACTACCTTAGATCCAGCAGCATGTGCTTTATACCTCACTTGATGGTTTTAAAAGCTACCTGAAGGCAAGAGCTCTATTAACAGCCCAGTCCTGTCCCCCAGCCTCCTTACAGGCTGCCGAAATCCAAACTGAGGTTCATTGAGGGTCTTACCTGCTAAGAAAGCACGGAATGGCAGAGACTTTCCAGGAAGAATCCGATTATGTGATGTGGATCACGTAAAGTCATAATATAGACAGATGGGATACAGGGAAAGATGCTCCTGAAAATTTTAGGAACATCAGCTAGCTTTCCCAGACCAAGTCTGAAGAGCAGCCCAGAATGCAAGTAATACATTCAAAGCATCAAGTGGTTGCCTCAAGCCCTATGCTGCAGTAGTCCAGGAGAAAGCACAGCGTTTCTCTTCCTCTCTCTGTGAAAGGGCTGCAGCTTCACTGCCATTCTCTCCCAGCTAGCTTGCAATCAGGCATGATGTTCTACACTGAATACTCTGCTCAAGTATGTCATCTTCAGGACTAATTTTAATTTCATGCACTGCAAATACCACAGAAAAGATGAAGGCACTGCTAAGCTAATATGTAAAAGAGGAACCTTTCTTAAATAAATAGTGAATGAGCATCTCTGTACACACAGAGGCGAGATCCTGCTCAGCTGTTTGGATATAAACATGTACCTCAGGACAGAATTTCAGATGCAAAGTTAAGACTTCTTTTGGTTCCTGCCTTGTCAACACAGTCAAGAGTCCAATCAAACAAGATTCTTAAGTTGATTCCCTGGACTAAGCGTGTTAACATCATCTTCATTTTTTGACACCTAAACTTCCCTTCTTCTCTGTTCTGTTGCTTCAGCCAAGGATGGACGATAGCAACACTGTTCTACTTGGAAGGTATGCTCAAAATAAGCAAAGGTAATAGAACCTTACCTCTACACTAGTAGACGTAAGTGAAGACAAATACATAAAGTACAGTGTTAATATGATGGAAAATATACATCCACACAGGAAACAGCTTTTCAGCCTGACCATTAGGTCACCAAAACTATGTGCTTCAGGATTAAGAAAAATAAAATGCAAGTTAGCGTGTAAACAGGAGTCTATATAGCTTATTTCAATGTTAGTACCAGTGCAGTTACACTCTGTGACTACTACTAAAAATTCTCATTGCATCTAAAAGCATTACTTAATTCAAATGATCAAAATCCAAAGTTAAATGAACGATTCCTTTAATAAAGACTTGAAATGCTTAAACATGATATTTTCCTTAATGTCCTTTAAATATTTACTGTTGTACATCAGAAGATGGTATATGTCCTGGTACAAGAAAGTCACACAATTGGTAGAAGTGGAGCTGCCCATGGAGTTGGTCAATGATTTAAACATTCCAGGAGAGGAAGTATTTGTTGTCTCACTCTACGGCTGTGCTTTCTATCGTTAATTTATTTACTCAGTGTTAGCTGATTGTAACTGAATGCTACTTTAGAGACTTGGGTGATGGCTTATATAAATTTAGCAAATGTGTAGGAAGAAGATTTGTTTGGTGGTTTAGTACACAGTTTGTGAGGATGACTGGCCATCTACTGAAAAGCAACCCAGAGGAAAGGCTGGGAACAGAAGCCACAGCACTCCCATCCTTATATTCTCTGCTCTAACTGGACTTCCTTTATTTTACTCCTCCTAACGCAAGTAGAAGTATTTTTATGAACCTCAGCAGCCAACACAACTGATTAATGACTGTCACATCAATGGTCTTATAAAACTACTAGGTTTTTTGTCATACGCATACAGCAAAGAAACAGTCAGTGCTTACCTATGCATCCATAGCCTGCTAGTACGTAGTACAGGTGGCTATTCCAGCAATAAGCTTTCCAAAAACCACTATATTTTTTTCTAATCTTTAAAACAGCTCCCTCTTCTGGCATACTCTTTCTATACTTTATTTAAGTACCATATTTCATTCTCTACTAGTTTTTAAGTCTGTTTGGTTCCTAACACTGAACAGACCCCATTTCACTCTTAAGGCACTCGCTACACAGCGTGGCTGTGAAGCAAGGAGAGGGCACCTTAAATTACAGCTCTTGAATGAGTGGCTAATTCTAATCAATAATTAGATTTATCTAAGATTATCCATACACTTATCTTTACTACCTTTTGAAAGTATCCCAAAAATCAATCCAAACCAGGATCCACACCTGAACAAGGAGCCTGGATGCCCAGTCCCTGGGTCACATTTGCATGATCACTGAAGTTGGAAGAGATCACCCGAGATCTCCTAGCCCAGATCCTGCTCACGCAGGGTCAGCTACAGTAGGTTGCCCAGGTCTGCACCCAGTCAAGTCTTGATTATCTCCACAGCTGGAGACTCAGGGCAACCCAGCCACTCAGTAGGCAGAAATGCTCATGGCAGTACCCTCCTCTAGCTACTGATTATACAAAGTACCTGGGAATTTATGTTCCTTACTTTAGCATCTTAACTAGGTGTTTAATATTAGGCTGGATGAAATTGGGCCTTAGAGTCCCTTCCTGAACTAGGTGACACGGACCCAGTCTGACCCACCAAAAAACACACAACGCCCCCACAAAAACCCAACCACAAACAAACAAAAAACAAAACCAAACCAGAGGAGAGCTCTCATAACCAGACTGACAGTGACAAAACTGCAGGGGTAAAAGATGAGGTGAGGCTGGACAGACATTTTTTCCTACTGCTGATGCTCAGGCACTATTTTGTCAAAAAAACAACCAAACCACAAAACCAGAAAAGAGCAGCTTTTACTACCTAATGCATTCAGGTAGAAGAGGTTCTCGACTTAGTTCACAGAACTATTGCTGGAGCTCATTCAGTGACTGTGAACACAAGAGCGTGACCCAAAACCCAGAAGTCCCCTTGCCCAGGAGGTAAAAAGTCATCTTTCCTCTTTACCCATCTTTCCACTGCCAACAGCATTCCACTTTCCTCCAGTTGGATTTCAAAGGCAAACAGTGAACGCCACTGTGCCCTGGGGGAGAAGACACCAGGTGCTGACTTAAAAAGTAGTGTCTGAGAAGATGGAAGCATCTTCCTTGAATAACTCTGTGATCTCTACTCCAAAATCAGATTTTGCTTCACATAAACAGTTCTGATCTATCTTCTTTTTATTGATTTGACCACACATTAAATACCAAGATTCACATACAGGATTCTGGATTACATTCTGGCCAAGGTTGCCAGAAGCTGCAACCTAATCTGCTGATAGTAGATCCTGTAGATGAATGGTTCTAACACAGATTATACACCAACAAGCACATTTAATCACATATATTTTGTATCAAAGCACATTCTAAAACCAAACTGAAGGGAACTGAAGTAAACACTTCACAGAGTTTGTAAGATGAGGTAATAGATTCTTTTATTATTAAGGAAATCCCTTGGTCTCAGGGGTGACAGTAGACCTCTGAAGAACTATTCATTGCAGTGACTGCTAAGCAGAGGGAATGTTTAACAATTTTTTAAAAAAAAAAAAGCTGATTAAATGATAGCCAAAAAACAAAATACAAAGGAAGTAAGCTTCAGGACTATAAAATTAGTTTTAGTGTAATGTACTATTATATACTGACTTTTCTTATGCAAATGTTGAGGGTGATGACTGTTCAATATCAAAACAGCAGGTGAAGACAAAGCTGGATAATTTATTGAAAGCTTTTCAGAGTCCCTACATTACAATCAAAAATAGAACTTCAAAGACTTTAAAGCTAACGGGAAGTCTCACTTCAAGGGAGAACACATTAAAGGCTTGTCATAATCCAGGCAAATCGTTTGCACTATTTTCGCTGCTGAAAAATAGTTAAGTAGTCTTCAAGTGACAACAGTCCTGTTGCTGTAAGTAACGTAACTACTCCTAGGAGAAGATCAGAATCCAAGCCCTCACTTTCTGTTGTGCAGAAAACCATACACAACTCTTGACTCAGAGGATTAGCTCAAGAGATTAAATCTTTATACTTTACAAAAAGCGTTTGGGTAAGTCCTCATAGGCCTTAAACACCACCAAGTCACTGCATGAGTTGGTAAAACAATAAGATGATCCAGTAACCCAGCAGCGATCCAACTGCAAGCAGGCAGATGAAGAAACCTGGCAAGCATTAGGAGTACTCCACATGCATGACAGAGAACCGAATTCTGAAATGACTTCTGTATGTTAATTAATGACTGAAACTTGTGTTGCATGCTTTACCACAAAAAATATTATTTACATTATACATTATCAACCATGAACTAAACTTCCCAAGTACAAGATTGCAAGTAACAAAATTGCCCAGTTTACAGCAATGATAACAAAAATTACGAAGCCTGGTTAAGGTATTGCAATGCACTCCTGCAAAGAAATGCAAGAAAAACTTGATGAACAGCAAAACTTCATGAGCTAAAGAGCACAGTAGTTTTAAACTTTGTACTGTATTTATTTACTAAGTTAAATGTTGCTTAAATACGCAGACACAAATAGACAGATACTCTTAAAACAGTAAAAAAAAATAAAAATATTCCATTACACTTTGTGGATCCTGGTTTTCAATGAACCCAAGCAATGTTAAATATTGCTGTAGTAGATTTTATACTTCACTGCTAATTTTACACTAAACAAACACTGCAAAAAAGCAAAACAGACCTTTATGACACAAGAGGAAAAATACCGAATTCCTGTCCTTTCCATAACGCCTACATTTCCAGAAAACCATGGACCTGATCCTTTCACAGTACACATTTAATTTTACTGTCATGAGTAAATCTCATCAATTTTAATAGAAAAGAATTGCTATTAAGAAAGGCAAAATGTATATGCATATATTCTGGACTAAGGAAAAATGGGACCATTTACACAGTAATTACTTCAGTAATCACATTATTGCTCCTATAAAAAAGTTTTGCTTACACAAGGAACAAATGTTACAGAAGAAAAAAGTGTACATTAAATATTCCAACTAATCTAGTAAAACTTTATTCAACTGGTAAGTTTACAGAGACTGCCATTAATAAACATATTAGCTTGTTGCAGTTAAGTGAGACTGAACTCTGCTGCACATTCTGTATCCCAACTGCTTCAAGCACAGTGAGCTATCAGTCCTCAGGAGGCAGGATCCTGCCTCATTTAAAGTCAATGGGAATTTTGCCATTGGTTTCAGAGTAGAAGAATGTTTTGGACTCAGCTTCCTCACGCTTCTCCCTTTTTTTTAAAAAAAAAAAAGTCAGACCAGAGATAAATCCTCCCCATTATGAAGAAATTTAATTAAAAAATACCCAAAAAGAATATAAGTATATAGGATTTATTCTCAAATCTCTTAAAACAATTAGATTCCAGCAGAAGCTAAGAATTTTACCATCTTTCTCTCCTATATATACCCTCAACCCCATTTTGTTTGATTATGTATAAACAAAAGCATATGCATGAATTTCACTAAGACTGGAAAAGTATGTACTGGAGCAGTTTAATGCACAGAACAATGTATCATGTGCAGTAGGGACTAATCACATTTGATTCCCATCACTGAACACTCAGCTGTGCATCCTGTCCTCTTCGAGTAAGAGCTGCCCTTGTCTGGGTATTTCTCTCCTTGACCTGTCCCAAGCCTGTATCCTTTTCCCCTTCTGTTTCATTCCATAACGAATTTCAGCTAGGGATACATACCTTTCAAGTGTGAAAATTGCTGGACTCCAGAAGGGCTCTGTGTTTCATACTCGGGAAGTTACAAAAGCATGAGGGGAATGATATCTAATCCTAATTGTTTAGGTAAACGAACGTGTTGCCAGATGACCCAAATGTCCGGATCTCTCCCAAGGCTGTGTTTTTCGTGTTGGCAGATAGAATTTCCCTTGAAGGCTAAAAATGAGCCATATACCAGTAGGAAAAAAACCATTTGATTTATGAGAAGCAAAACTGCATTATGTTATGCCAGGTCCTAGTCAGCTCCCAGCCAGCTACAGCACTGGATTCACTACTGCATTTGGGTATCTAAAATAAAAATAGCATTATTGTGGTTGTTGAGATTTTTAATTCTTTTCTCAGTGAGAGAACTTCCTGTTTGTTACCAAGGTAATTCTGAAATAAGAGCAAAACCGTAAATCAGCTGCTTGCAAAAGCTTGCAGACCATGACAGACGCATTCTGAATATTTCACTGATGCCTATTTTTGGATACCTATCTAGTTAATGTAAGATGTTATTAAGGAGCCTTCACAGAACTGTGCTGCAGGAAGTAAGTTCCATGCAGCCCTGCTGCTACATTTTCTTGCATGAAAAGTTTCCTGTGATTAATACAGACCCCATAAAGTCTATGCGACTTGGGATATTTTGAGCAGAATAATGTACCTGCCTTGCAGAATTACCTTGTCTTAGATGCTAATGTTTGACTTCCATGCTCTTCCCCTCCAAATCTTTCTACTGATATGTTAGCTTTACAGATTTACTCTACTTACAGGCTCTACTACCAACCCAAACACAAGGGTGTCACAACCCCAAGACAGGTAAAAGCTTCAGAACTCGGGTGAAAAAGAAAGACACTGCTGTTTATTTAAGCCTTCCATAGAAATGCCTTAACTGGAAGAAAGCAGCAATTGAAAAGCATCAAATCAGGCTCATACCTCCAGAAAACTGTCTTACAATTTTAGTAAAAGACTGTGTGGATCCAAGAGTTACATTATACAGTATCTGGCTTTAAAATTGTTCCCACGAAACAGTAGCAAGATGTAATCATAGGAGGCTTATTTCTTCTTTTCAGTTAAGGGAAGAATTTAAACTTTGCTGTCACTGGGTTAGAAGTTACGCTATTATTCAACTCCAGGAGGCAAGGGCATAAAATCATTGTGCCCAAAGAAACTAACATAAAATATTCCATGGGGGTTCCAAAACTGTGCTCTCTTTCACCACTAAGTAAGGACCAGCCCATACAGTGGCACATAAACAGCAACAGACTACACTCTAACAAAAACAGTAAATCAAAGATGTAGATAATCAGGAGAGCCATTATTTGCATCACAAATTTTGGGGAAGTAACACAGTACCCAAAACATTCAAATAAACTATAGGAAGTATTAGAAATCTGCAAACCCTAAGGCAGAATCTGTGCTTGAACGGGCTCAAGTTCTACTTCTGCTAATGGCAGAACTCCTACAGTTCATTGGCAGACATCAAAGAATTTAGGACTTCTCCATTAATTTTAACATATGCTAAGTTTAAAGCTTTCATTTTAAGATGACCAGATTTAAATATAACTGAGAACTATATGATTCTCATTGAGTTGAAGAGGCTTATCATAAAAATTCATGTGCAAAAATCTAAGTTAAAGAACATTTACTTTTTAAAAAAACAACTTTAAAAAACTCCTTTATCCAGAATTTTCCCTTGAATATTGTAACCCTCATCTTTCGTTGGCACACAGCTGACATTGCAGTACCACTTGAATGTGCAAGAAATAAATGGAGAGAGAGCAATGGGAAGAAAGCCCCAAAACTGCAACGCCTTCAGAAAACCACCACCACCAAGTAAATGGACAAGACATCATAATTCTCAGTTTTACCTTATTGCACCAATATGAATACAGATAACAGTAGTAACAAAATATAACAAAGAAATTTCACCATTGCAGTATTACTGATTTTTTTGGCCACGTGCACGGGCAAAATTCTACCACTTATCTGGTGAGATTTTTGAAACTGAAATTCAACATACCCTTCCCAATCATTGCACTTCTAGACTTACAGAAAAAAAGACCCTTACCAGGAATAATCATGAATAAGAGCCTGGGTAGATTTTTACTTTCATCTTTTGAGAGGTCTTTCCAGGGCCCACACTTCAAGACATGGGTAGCAGCTCCGCAACAGTAGATAAATTCTTCATGTAATGGGATTGCCTCCTCTGATGCTGACTTCATGTTTGCTGTTAGACAGAATAAGATACTGTTATAACAGATGAGCCAATATTTACATAGCTGGCTTCCCATAGAATAATTGGGAAAAAAAACCCCAAACTCCCAAAACAGTTGTCATCTCCAGTAAACAGAGGCCCAATTCAATATTTGATGTTCAAATACACCATAAAAGTCAATACATGTTACTACTATATGACAGAAAGTATCCATCAGTTTTTGTCACAGAAATACAGTGGTGAATTGGAAAATCAGGTCTATCCTACCTTAAATTTTAAATTTCTTATTCACACTGTCCACTTAAAAGATTCAGCTGAAATATATTTGAAGGCAAACAAAAGAAAATAATACCAAACAAACAGAACTACTGCATGAATGTTTTTGCAAGATCTGTGTGTTTCAACTATGGGAGCACAGCATCACTTAAAAACAACCAACAAAAAAAAACCCAAAACCAACAAAAAACAACCAGAATAAAACCCAAAAGAAAATACCAGACACCAAAAGGAACATGGTAATTACTAGATTGCCTTCCAGCAGTAGGTGGGCTCCTCATTTTAAGTGCAGCATGACTTATTTTTCTAGAAATTTTCAAAGGATTAAAGGAGTCGTCTTTGTTTGTCTTCGTCAGTTAGAGATTATCAAGATTTGATCAGTTCAGGCAAGTATTTATGCACACCTTTATTATTTTCCTTAATATTATTTCGTTATTTGAATGCAGGAATGAGAAATAAAACAGTATGCTGCCAAATAAACATGCCGTGTTCATCAGTTCATGTATTTATCAGGTATGAAATCATTACATCCTAATAGACTATCACTTTGGAACTGGCTGATTGCCCAAACTCCCGTATCTTTCCTACAGTAAAAAAGCCACTTCATCAAGTGAATTAAAATGTCATTAAGGTGAACCAAGACATACACAAGCATCTGCCAAAATAACCATTTACCATCTGCAACTCCAGGTACAAAACCTATCAATCAAACGCAGAGTCAGAAGCCTGCCCTTGTTGGAGCACCATCATGCACGTGCATCACTTGGAAGAGGGACCTGTGCTTGGGAAGTACACAAAGCTGTTTGTATCAACTTCAAGGGCTATTTGAGCTCTACAAAATATTTCCAATCTTATAAGAACCACATTTCAGGCTTCTGAAGCAACAGATCTGGCTTAAACAGAGTTGAGAAACTTGGTTAAATTATTACAGGAATGACTATGCATTCCTTATCCAATACATGACTGTCTATAATGGGAAACAGTTAGGTTGGGCAGCCTTTTCCATTTAATTAAATTGTAATTCAAATCACACACAAGGGGAAAAAAAAGACTAATCTAAAAGATTAGTTTTTAGTGTCTTTACCTAGTACACCCTGTAAATTGACTGAAATATATTATGAAAAGAAAAAAGCATAATGAGACAAGTGAGCAAAAAATCCTGAGATTATAGGCCAGAAATTTGCAAAAGCAACTCTCAAGGACTTCACTTGCAGCCACCACTGGAAAACATTTCAGGTAAACCTCAGCTTGAAATTAACAGACAAAAGGGGAACCACCTTCAGCGTTATTTAAGAAGATGATCTTCCCTGAGTTCAAAAGCCACTACTTCGTGTATAATTTATATAGCACCAATATATCAGCAAATGGAATTAGGATAAATATTTGGAATAAAATGAGAATATGATCACAAAAAACCCCAACATTACAGTAAAAGCGTGTATTGTTGCATACTACCTTGATTTTTAAAACATCGAAGGCATCTAGGTAAGGATAACTAATAAGGATAGACCTTTCAAATACTTTCGCTTAGTGAAACAGGACCGTTCACTTATGAGTACAAAGATCCAAATTCTATTTCCTAATCCGTCTGTGAAGTTTTAAACGCGTAAACTAAAGCCTAAGATCTACAAAGTTTGCGGGACCATGAGGTGGGGGCACTACCTTCACAAATAGTCATTGGAAAATTCTCAGTGCTACACAACCTGAAAGGAACAGATCTGAATG
This sequence comes from Tringa tobata, assembly GCA_033628505.1. Classification (NCBI taxonomy): domain Eukaryota; kingdom Metazoa; phylum Chordata; class Aves; order Charadriiformes; family Scolopacidae; genus Tringa; species Tringa tobata. The sequence goes on along the minus strand of JAHREE010000422.1, from coordinate 5,812,940 downwards.
AAGCTGATACGTGAAGCTAAAACACCAGGCAATGCAGAGGGGACAGATAATGCTTTATTTTGGACTAACAATAAACATCTTGAAAAAATCTAGTACAAGGCAAACAGAAAATACCTCTGCAGGGTAACCACTTTCAACTACAGCACAATTCTCTGGATGAAGCTGGTGGGTTTTTTTCCCCCCAATCTCCCTACTTAACCCCCTGAAAAAGTTTATTTAATGTCAAAGGAGACATATTTACTTATTTATTTGCCATGTTATCATCTTTAACTTAAGCTGACTAGAACATAAGTAATTGAAGTGAACATTGTCATAATATAATACGGTATATTTTGCAATGCATCATTTCTACTTTCATTTCTTCATTATTCAAAGCTGAACAAAATAAATCAAGAGCAGCTCTGACAGCGAAACCTAGTTACATCAGCAACCAAAGTAAACATTAAGCTTGTCATCCCCTTTCTGAGGTGTTTGCAATCCAAAAAGCAAAAGTTACAAGTCCCTACCCAGGAAAGTAGGTTTTGTACAACACTTCTGATCATGAACCAATAAAATCAGTTGTAAAGTTTCATTTTTAATTGATTTCGCTGAACAATTCCAAATGGAAATCCCATTGACAACTCTCCATTCACAAGTAGCACTTGAAACATAAGGCTTTAAATTAAGCAATGAGAAAAGGAAACTCAGCAACACATTCTGGAGTAGTAGGCTTTCAGATTCACACAGATTCTTGTAGTAGTTTTTGTCCAGTTTTAACTTAACTTCTAATTTCGAACATGCAGCATTGCAGTACCTGAAAGCAAGGCTCATGCTAGAGAAGAAAAGGTTTTCTGAAAGGTTTCTGCCCATCTGAGACAATCTTAAAAGGTTTCCTAGCACTAACACTACATAACAGCTGAGGGATTTTTATTTATTTATTGTGGGTTTTTTAATTTGTAACTTCATGGCCTTTAGTAATAGAAATGGGCTGAAGAGAAAAACAGAGAAATAAATGACAGTGGATACACTCCCAGGATGCTACTCAGACCTGTTTTAAAATTAAATCAGTAATACCCCAGAATACCTCTGGATCTCCTTCCCTCTTCATAAATGAAGATTTGAAGAACAGTATTTTCATTATAGGCATCTATCTTTGGCATGAATTGCCCGCGTTTCACCTAGAAATATCCTAAGATGACCACATTTAATAGGCAGACGTCTCAAGAGATAAGAGTCCTACCAGCTCGCTCAGCTTGCAGAGAGGGCACGGTTTGCACCGCAGCTCTAAGAGAGCTACGGAGAGGATAGAACCACAAACTTGACCAGTGGGAATTTCATATGAGTCATCACAGTAGAAAGTAATACTTGCATTTCTTTCTCTGGCTCTGTGTAGGCAATCAGGCCTTATTACGTCCAATGCAGTATTTTCCTCCTCCTCTCCAACCCCTACCCCTTACCTCTACACATATGTCGAAAAATACTACAAGAAAGGCAGCTTCTGTCAACAGTACTTCATCTGGTAGCAAACCTTCTGCTAGAATACTAAACATGGGCTTTGACTTGCAGGGTAGGGCTTTAGCACTAGATTAACACACCCTTAATGCGGGTGTCTACCTGAACACAAACTCCTATTACAGGACACAAAGATCTAGGTGACGGTAGATGGACCGAGTAGCCAATAACCATGGCACCAGCCATGAGGTTTCTACCTCAGGATGAGACAAATCATGCCCAAGTTAGCAAAGCCCATAATGAGCAGTTAGACATACATTTGCGCTTACAAACGAACGCATATATCTTACTACTGATCTGGACTCCACCTACTGTCATTGCTTCAGAGAAGAATATTTGGAAACAGAGTTATCCACAAGGAGCGGATTACTACTGCCCCATGGCTAAGTCTCTTCACATTCATCTTTGGTTCAACCGACTCCCAAGTAAAATGCTGCTAATAAAATAAAGTTTCCTTCGCACACATTGTGCTTAATTAATTATGCAACTGTCTTAATAGCATATTAACTCCTCCATCCTACACTATCACTTGGACTTGGCATTTTATTTGAAAGATAACTTGGGAATAGGAAATTTTGTGATCTGCATCCAAAATAGTGTTTGATGAAAGAATTGTCACAACCTCAGTCTAGCACCGCATAATGCAACCAGAGTAAGTCGACTGAGATTTGGTCTACAAACTACCCAACCACAAGACAGGACAAACAGGTTGGTGCACGGGATGTGAAGAACGATGCTGAAGCGAGAGATGCAATGGTAATCACAAGAGCAAAGGAAGTTGCATAAAACAGTGGTGGAAACCTAAATGATGAGATAAAAAATGCAAGGAATGCTAAATCACCTGGGATGACAGTTACAGCCAGAACAAAGCTTTACTTCAGAGAGTTGTTTCCTTGAGAACCTTAAGGATTGGGCCAACAAATCCCTTACAATGCTCAGCAGTGAAAAGCACAAAGATCTGCGTCTGGAGCAGGACACTGTGCTTCAAAAGCAGCTCAGAAGTAAATGGCTGGACTAAATTATCTCCAGAGTTTTCTATAAATCAACAGTTTACTATTCCTAAGACCCTAAAACATCAGAAAAAAATAAAGGGTGAGGTGCAACAAGGGTCTCAGCCAATTTTTCTAGTACCTTAGCAAAGGCAGAGGGCTTCATGAATACAGTAGGTGACAATAAGTATATAGGTCAGAGAAAAGGAATCTAAACTAGATCAGCCTCCCAAAACCAGAAGAAATTGAAGTTCGTGGATTAGCTGTACCAGTCTAAATAAAAAAAAAAGAAACACTGACCTAACTGGTGAGCTTATGTGATTGAATTCAGTATCACAGTGCAAAAGAATAACTGGAAAAATAGAAAGCGAGATTCCTTCAGCTGCCTGCTATGCTAAGGCTCTAACAATTTCTGCAACATTATCCCCAGAAGAGAAGCATCCAGACCTGACGTAAGCTCCTTGATTTGCAGACTGGAACTAACATGCTTGTAGCTAAGAACTAGAAGCAGAAGGGACAAACTGACCGACCTGGTAGGAAACCTGCAAAGATGAAGAAGGGGAAAAGGGTGGAGAACACAAGATGCCTAGATCTCATCAAGGATTTCTTTGGACAAACTACAGACAAACCGTGGATGCCAGATTTTTTACAGAAAAACAGCAAACCTAGGCCAAAGACTTTGGAAGCTGTTGTGACATCAGTCACAAATCTTGAACCAGTTCAATATAAGAAAAGCAGCAGCAGCAGCCAGTAGCACATAAAACTGGGATATTTCTTCGTTGTACTTTACAGTACAATTCTCTGTCAAAGTCATACGATGGCAAGGACTAGCTCTGAATTAGTAAATAAAAATTGTTAAGTATGGACACCTCAAATGAAGAAACATAGTTACAGGAAATAACCCAATAATGCCCAGACATCTATACCTAAAGCAGTTCAGAGCAGCAGGCTCTTTTTGTCTAAAACAAAACAAGGCAGCCTTATTTTCAGGGATCACTCAGTGACCGAGCAATCCTATGCCTTCAATTTGTTTTGTTCCTGTGTCATTCCCCCCATGTCCCTCCCTCAAGCAGTAAAACAGGAGAGCTTCACTGATGACTGTGCAAAAATATCTCTGAAATGCATGTGTAAGCTTACGCATGCTTAGAGCTGTAACAATAAAAAGCTGAAGTGCAGAATAAAAACTTGAATCAGTTTTCATTTCTGAACCTTGTACAGAAACACCATACAGTGGACTGTGCACAGACTTAATAAGAACTGGACCTACAATACCATCACAAAATTTGGATTTTACTACCTCTAATAACCTTGTAGCAATCACCAAGAAAGTGTGTACTGTCCTGGTGGAAGAGAAGCAGGGAAAAAAACTTCTGGGTATCAATTTTGTACTGGACAAGTGGTCCCTTGTCAGTGCCAAACATTATAAAATTAGTTATTGAGACAACTTCTCAGCAAAGCAGAGTAGGACTCGCAAATCAAAAAAAGCATTAGCTTAGAAAGGTCCAGATTTTGTGGATTCAAACCAGGAATAGGTGGATCCCCCATCAATCTTGTTCCAACAAGGTACTTTGCTCAGGTATGAACAACTTGAAAGAGTTTCAGGGGTAATGAATCAAGAAATGGGAAAACATTTTCAGATCTCACAATGATACCTGCCTACACTGGCCTGGGAGAAAATTACCCCACAGAGCAGGTGGTCAAAACCCTGGGGAAATGGATTAGGAAAGCCCACCATAACTTTTAAACAATCTTTACAACTCACAGTTTCAGCTTTAATTTAAAGTTCAGCATGTACTAACAACTACAAAAAAACCCAACAACAATAAACATAGAGCTCTCATTAGTTATCATAATAGAACTATTACAGGACTCTTGGTCTTGATTTCCACGCTACTCGCAAGAGGATGAAAAGCAAATAAAAGACTCCCAAGGAATCAGGCACAATGGCAACCTTTATGAAAGCAGTCACAAGCTTGAAAGCACCAACTGTAGGTCTACAGCCCTCACCACAGTCGGCAAGGAGATCTGATGTTTCACTGAGGTTCTGGCAACAAGCCACTAAGTTTTATGTGTTGTCACTTTTTCTCCTTGGGCAATCACGGACCTCAGTTTTTATTTGTGCTGAGGCTCCTTTCACAAGGGTCTCAAAAACCCAGTTATGCTCATCCAGTGCTCAAACAGCATGTCCCTTGTCACTAGGTAGGTGACAAGGTCCTCCATTTGCCGTTGCAATTATTAACACTCAGTTAGAAACATGGGCACTGGGGTGACAGCAAGCACAAGCAAATCCTGAGAAGTTACCCTGGTGTGGCTGAGGGCCCTCTGAAGTTTCATACAATACCACCAACTTATCTGTAGCCAAAAGAGAAAAAAAAACATGACATTCTAAAAGTGGAATACGTATTATGAAACATTTCAGCAGAGTGGAAGAGGTCCTACATATCATGTCCTGTTAATCTATTCAACCATACCTAGGTGGTAACTTCCACTTTTTCAAAGGAGCTAAAGCCTCACAAAGTGTTTGTGAACAGTTCAGAGCTACCGACATGAAACTGACCGCAAAAGACCATGAGTTTTACTTTGTTTTTTCTTAAAGTAACTTCATAAACATCATTAAGGTGGGGAATCCCACAGATTATGTTAAAGTGGTAGATATACTTCTAGCAACTGCCCCATGTCCCAGTTAATACGCAAGCCTGATGATAAAGCTAATAATGTTGATGCCTTAAAAAGAAATGAGCAAGAAAATTTATTGCTTAAAGAAACAAGTGCAGTCAGGGAAACGATGATGGTTTCATTTGCATGAATACAAATAGGATGGTTTAATTTGGTGAAATATGGGGTGTTTTCCAGAACACAAAATGGGATTTTGAGAAACTTTTTAGTCCTAAAGCACAAAAAAGTTGTTCATTAGCACATAGCACTGAGATCTACCAGAAAAATGAAGTAACTTTCAAAGACAGCTTTCCCTCCAAATATTGCATTAAAGTATTGGACACAGAGGAAAATCTCAGGGAGTTTAAAAGTGAAATCTCACAGAGGAATAAGTAGAAGGTAGTGGGCATGAATAACGGGTCTAATAAATATACTTTAAATATACGTTCTGAAATTAGATTGCAACATTAGTAAAAACCTCAGTCAAGTAAAGATAGAATTTCTACGTGAGAGAACATAAAAAGCTGTTGCTGAAGTACAACATCTTCATGGTAAAGGTTTCCAGGCAGAAAACTATGCCAGGTCTCTTCTGACCAGCAAATTTCACAGAAACAGCAGACTCGCGTCAAGAGAATCTTGTAAATGAACTTTCCCAGCTGCCTGCAGGGAACCCAAGCAAAAAGCAAAAATTCAAAAGCAAAGGGAAATAAATCACAGTTTGGAATGGATAGCGTAAGAAGATTGTCACAAATACATTGAAGTCAGCAAAACATGCAATTTAATTTTTTATTTGAATATGGATTATGTTGAACATCAGTATTTTGGGATCCACTGGGTAAAATTGAAATGTAACATCACGATTACAGACTGGGTTAAAATCTTGCTGAAGTTAGGAATGTTATACCACATGAGAAAGAACTCATCATGCTTACATTTGGGTATATAGAAAAGAAACATTAGCGGCCTTCAAACTTCAGCATATGTCACCACCCAAACCAGAGCACATTCAAAATTGAATTATGCATAAGAAGAGTTGACACGGCCTTTCATAAGGTATTGCTTCAATAGGAGGGCGAGAAATAGCAGAAATACTGCAAAAAAGTCAAAGAACAGATAATCAAGGACACACAAGAAGAAATTGCAAATGGTATTGAGAGAGAAAAAACATGCAGATGCAAGATGTTCTGCTTGTGGTCTAAGGGTTTTGAAAAAATGCTTACTAAACAAAGATGATGCTTCTTTGCCATTTGATTCCTACCATCTCTAGGGAAAATGAGAACTTTGCACCTTCTCAAAAGAAAAAAAAGTCAAAGAAATATTTGGCTCTGCAACCGTATGTTCTAGACTCTTATTTTTTCTCCTACATCAAAAAAACTACAAGCCCCACATTTCTGTTGGACAGCCATGTAAGTCATACAGGTAAACTGGACAACATTCAACAAAACACAAAAATGGAAGAATTTAAAGTAACAGTAACCTATATATGCATTTAAACCACCACACCCAAAAGTCAGCATTTGCAGAAACTTCCATATTTCAGCAGCAGTAAAAAGCAATTGCTACTTCATCTAATGTTAAATAACTCCTTTTCCGCCTCCTATTAGAGTAAGATTCACTACTCAGTGGAGAGCACTATTCTTTCTTTGTTCTTGTTAAATAAGGCAAAGCTCAAAGAGCATAATGAATACTAGCAAGAAGCAGATATCAAAGCAAAAAAAACCATACACCAATCCAATTAGCATCATGCTGTCCTTGATTTGGCTTGCCTCATCCTTCACTGTGCTGTTCAGCAGGAATCTCCCTATGGAACCATCCCTTATTTCTATGTGTTTCTTCCATATTTCCACATTAGTTGTTCTCTCTTAGTCTAACATGCTCTGAATTCAAAACACTTTTTTCCCCGCTTTTCAACTTCTATGTGTTCTTACTTACATCAACCGTTTATCTCACCTTCAACTTAGCTCTAGCTTTTTGAACAAAGACATAAAGGGATTAGTCAAAATCGCCTAGTGTTTATTTACAGTAGACCAATGTACTAGTTACAACAGCATTCTCCAGTAATCTCTGGAGCCTGTGTTTGTTGCTTACAACCGCCTCCTGATGTTTACTGCAGCAGCTGTACATTCCGATACTCATTTACTAACCTAAACAGGGTAGGAAGGCACTGCAAGCAGAGATGTGAAAACAAATAGACTCTGTGCAGCTCCATGTAAAGGACAAGGGAAATCAAACAGGAGAATCAGTGAACAGGAGACGTAAACAAGAGACTACAAAGAATAATACCAAATAGCATTAGATCCCTTTCTGAGTCACTACAGTAATGTAATTTTCTGTACAGTTAATATGAGGCCTGGAGTCCAAGTCCGTCTCAGTAAGAAGCAATGGTGATGTTCATCATTCTGCTGGTCGGGTGGATGGGACAGGGAGCTGAACTGTCAGGCTGCAGAAAGCGGTGCAGTAGCCAAAGAGTTTCTCCCAGAACCAGTGCTGCAGGAAGCAGTCGGAGCACTGCCCACACCAGTGCTCCAACAGACAGACCTACAGCTCTAGTGACAAGAGGAGCCAAGTCAATTCACCATGCTGGAAACACTGCTAGCTCATTCCTCAGAAGGAGAGTAACCCTTTAAGTATTATTATTTTGCACAGTGACCCAGCTCCTCCCACCAAAATAACCCTGCCAAACCCTGACAACACACAACTACATACAAACATATATATAAACACTGTCCATGGTCATCCTGGGTGCAAATAATCTAGTTATCATCTGATGCTAATTTAATTTCCAATTAGTGGTACGGTTTCTTTTGAGAGGTAAAATTTGGGGGGGGTGGGGAGTAGATTTCCACAAAAAGTTTGCATCAGTAAAGGTTGTTTGTTGTTTTTTTTTTTTAAAAATGAGAAATTTGAGTAAAGAATCTGTCTAAACAAAGGACAACGGGAACAGGATCTAAACAGAAGCAGGAGATGAGACAGAAGAAAGACAGAACGAAAAGAACAGCACAGTTACTGGCAGCAGCAGGAGGAAGCAAGGATACTGAGGAAAGAAATCCTGCCATACTTGGAGTTGTAACATGTCTAGTTAGACATGGCACATCTAGTCTGGCACATCAGGATTACCTAAGACATGATAACAGGGCACTCAGCACACAATGCACAGCTGCATTAGGTGGTTGGGCAATCCCAGCTGGGTAAATAAGCCTAGTTCTCTCATTCATTTCACGCCTCCACTATGTACTCAGGCTAGTATATCTGTGTGAAAACTTTAATTTGTTTCAGGCTTAAGACTCTGTTAAGTTCACAATTTTCATATTACACATTTTTTTCCTATTGTGAATATTCTTTTATCACAATGGCTTACTTCCCCAGCGTAACCTGTTTACAAACCTTACTGCATATCTAAACGTCATCATTCAAAGCGTAAGCCAGAATCAAATTTAGTCAAGCATTTTACTGAAAATTCACAGTATTATACAGTGGTTTATCAAGAGGAGAAAAAACATTGATACATTGCTACTAGGAGCATGCCCGATCTAAATAAGCAAGAATTACCTGCCCTTCATACCCTGCATGCATGTTGTCTGTACAAATGTGCATTGCTAAAGCTTACATCTTGAAATTCTGCTCCTAATACTTGGTAAATATAACCTACACATTATCCAAAATGGGGACTACGCCTTTTTCCAGACAAGGTGCCTTCATTATAATAATGGAAAAAATGTAATTCAAAAGCAGTCAAAGCTATCCAAAGAAACCCCCCAAAACAAAACTCTAAA